>OX333075.1:46040704-46640704 GCA_946863875.1 Alloplasta piceator | reverse complement strand
GTCATTCTGTGATCGTACGAGTTGCGAAAAATTGTCGTACAAACTGCCCTTAATAAGTACGTTTTTATGAAGCTTTATCTTCGTTGGTAAAATTGATTACAAAAACAGTGGAAATGAAATGAACGCATTCGGAATGCAAAGGTTCGAGAAATTGTGCTGGACGTCCCAGCATCAATGAAAGAAAAAAACAGCATTGAAGAATCATAGGGACAAGAATACTACTGTAAAAAAATTGAAAAAAACTTAAAAAATTAAACATTTCTGCTGTTAGTAAAATGATGTCACATTTAAAACATACGATGAAGAAGTTTACAGGAGTAAACATCGCTGAGTTGGAATTGTAATTGGTAATTTTGCGTATCAAGATTACGATCTGACTTGATATGTAATATGTAATTTGCCGAACAGCATTACAAGTGTAATGTATGAGTAATTTACACATAACCAATCAATCGAAGATCAGACATTACACTTGTAACTTGCAACCATTGAAGATTATAAATTACAAATACGATTATAGTTTTGTCAGTTTGATGATAATGACGAATAACAAAAAATATTTTAAACAGGCTAATAGTAATTTTTACAAATTACAGAGGCAAAATTACAAATTACAATAATGATTTTCCAATACTAAATTACTTGAAATAATTACGGAAAATATTAAATTACAAGTAATATTTTGAGTAATTTAGTTATTAGTAATTAGAGTTCTAATTTATATCTCCAATTTGTCCTTACAAATCGTCATTCTGTATTTTTATGATACAGTTACAAATTATGCCCATCTTTGATTACAAGCTTCGTCAGTATTTCAAATATCATGGAGACATATCAATTTTTAATTACAAATTACAAAGCTAAAATTACAAATTACAATAATAATTTGCCAATATTAAATTACTTCAAATAATTACTGAAAATATTAAATTACGAGTAATATTTTGAGTAATTTAGTTATTAGTAATTAGAGGTGTAATGTATATCTTCAATTTGTCCTTACAAATCGTCATTCCGTATTTTTATGATCCAGTTACAAATTATGGCCATCTTTGATTACAAGCTTCGTTTGTATTTCAAATATCATGGAGACATATCAATTTTTAATTACAAATTATAAGGGCAAAATCAAAAATTACAATAATAATTTTCCAACACTAAGTTACTTAAAATAATTACTGAAAATATTAAATTACAAATAATATTTTTAATAACTTAGTTACTAGTAATTGAAGCCGTAATTTTTATCTCCAATTTGTCCTTATAGATGGTCATTCCGTATTTTTATAATCAAGTTACAAATTATGTCCATCTTTGATTACAAGCTTCGTCTGTATTTCAAATTATCAAGGAAACATGTTTTCTCTCTCCCACTTCCTTCTCCTTTCTCTCTCCCTCTTTTTCGTACTGCAGTGTTGCAGTTTTGCGGTTTTCTTCCAGAGACAGCTGGACACTTTTTCCACGGTAAAAAAAAAGTTGCCTTCACAATAAAAATAATTATATTCCAGGATTGAATTAATAAATTGTTTCTTGAAGAAAAAAGCATGGTTTAGAATTTTTTTTTACTTGTCAATGAAGATTTACACAAGAGAATCATTTATTAAAAAATATTTTTAAACTGTCATAACCTCAAAATCAGCGAAGAATTCATTAAAGAAGCTGGAATTTGCACCTTCAATTGATTTCTTTTTTAAAATTTAATTTCTATTTTATTTAGTTATTCTCTCTCTATTTTTCACTTTCTCTTCACCGAGGAATTCTTAATTGACACTTTCAGAAAATTGCGTCATTTTGACAGTGAACACGTGCATCAAACACACGCGCTGCACTTTTTTTTCACTGTCGAGAACAGAAAAAAAAGAAACGTTCTCGTGATTCTATTTCCGCGATTTTTTTTTTTCAAGCAAATATGGTCCAACTTACGGCTGAGGAAAAGTATCAGCTTGTCACGAGGAATCTGGCAGAATGGCTTGGCGAGGATAAACTCAAATCTATACTCGAGGAGAGAGATTTGAAAATTTATTGGGGCACGGCCACCACCGGAAAGCCTCACATCGGTTATTTCACGCCTATAAGCAAGATTGCGGATTTTCTTCAAGCCGGCGCTCAAGTTACCATACTTTTCGCCGATCTTCACGCATATTTGGACAATATGAAGGCTCCTTGGGCTCTACTTTCTCTCAGAGTGCAATATTACGAAGGCGTTATTAAAGCTATGCTCAAATCCATCGGCGTTCCTCTTGACAAGCTTAAATTCGTCAAGGGAACGGATTATCAGCTTTCAAAGTGAGTTTAAACTCTACAAATTATGCAATTGTTTCAAAGCCTAAGAATTTAAAAAACGCACAGGTTTTTCAACATATAGAGAGCAATTTGTGATTTAAGATCCTTCTGATGATCAGAGTTGTAAATAATGCATTATTTTGATAATGCATTATTGTATAATTACCCATTACAAAATACAAGAGTAATGTGTAATGAATGCGTGTTCCATTAGAAATAAAAAAAGTAATATGTAATGGATACATGTGCCATTACAAATAAAATAAGTAATGCGTAATGGATGCATGTGCCATTACAAATAAAATAAGTAATGTGTAATGGATGGGTGCTCCATTACAACTTACAATTGAAAAAAAAGTAATCGATCGTGGAGAATATTCCATTACAAATTAGTTTTTGTTATCAAGTTTTTGTTAACTTCACTATCGTAGAGGTAAATGTATGAACAGTGATTTGTTTGAAGTAATTTTTGCTCCATTCTTGTAAAAATTACAATTCAAGAAAAACTTATAGGTGTCAGTTCATATTAACTTAATATACACTGACACCTATGAACAGTTATTTTTTGGACTAATATTTACTCCATTGTTGTAAAAATTACAATTCAAGGATGGAGTAAAAATTACTCCAAAAAATCACTTCATACATTTGCCATTACGATAGTAAAGTTAACAAAAATTTAACACACACAAATTATTTTCATTGAAAAATTAATAGACTTACCTTTGAGCCAAATAGTACCTGCTCCAAATTGTCGTAGAAATACACTAATTTGTAATGGACTATTCTCCACTACAAATTACTTTTTTTCAATTGTAATTTGCAATGGCAATTACGCGTTATGCAATGGTTCATTACGCGTTACTTGTTTTATTTGTAATGGCACATGCATCGATTACACATTACTTTTATTATTTGTAATGGAAAATGCATACGTTACACATTACTTTTTTATTTGTAATGGAACAGGCATTCATTACACATTACTATTTTCATTTGTAATGGAACATTCATTCATTACACGTTACTTTTGTAATTTGTAATGGAAAACTTATTCAATACACATTGTTTAAAGTAATGTGTAATGCATTACTTTTACATTACTATTTTCACAACTCTGCTTATGATACATTCAAATCCATAGAGTTAAAATATTTTGTACACATTATGAAGAAGGAACTAATGTGATTGAAAAGGAATCTGAATTGGAGTTTTTACTTGATGCAGAACAAATTCACATGAATGAATTTATGGCAAAATAAATCAGTTTACTTCAATAAATCTATATGATCATATTTATACAAACTTTTTTGAATGCTGATAAGTTATTTCATCTCGATTTTGATGAGTTAGAGTTCTCATTGTTGAAATATGTTTTATCAATTCATACGGTAATTTGCTCTGATTAAATTGTTAATTGAAAACGCAGCTTTTACAGAAGGTTTCATTTAGTTCAGACCAAAATAACAAATGTAAGTTCTGAAAAACTATTGCCATAATTTTTCTACATTATAATGTAGAAAAAAATGTTTATCAGAAATCACATTCGCTACTTTAATGTTGCTATCTTTGTAGGTCTTTAATCAAGATCCACCTAATTTTGTACTAGTTTTTCCTTAAAAAACTGGACTTGGATTGACTGTTACCAAAAATCGTTTTCTTTAGTTCAAAGGCACAATGATAATTGTCAAATTTTCACAATTTAATCTTTCTGTATAAATCATGTAGAGAATACACATTGGACGTTTATCGTCTATGTTCGACCGTGACCGAGCACGACGCAAAAAAAGCTGGTGCCGAAGTCGTCAAGCAAGTTGCAAGTCCTTTGCTCTCCGGTCTTTTATATCCAGGACTTCAGATACTCGACGAGCAATATCTTGATGTGGATGCTCAATTCGGTGGTGTTGATCAGCGAAAGATATTCACATTCGCAGAAAAATATTTGCCAATTCTTGGATACGAGAAGAGAGTTCATCTGATGAATCCCATGAGTGAGTTAAAAAAAAAACAATTATGTCAGGTTTAAAACATTCCCCAGGATTTTAACTACTTTTTCCCAGCCCTGCATAATTTGTCAAGGTTTCATCAATGTGTGTTATTAATTAAATGGTTTTTCTGTGTATTATTATTCAAATTCACTATTGCGAGCAATGTATGCGGGTCATTCCATGTCCAATCGACCCATACTTGGAATCGACTGTTTTCAATTTCAGTGAAATTTGGACAGAAGTTTTCTTTTATGATAAAACGAAGTTCTACCAAAGGAAATTTTTTTTTTTCTTCAAAAATTCCATAATTTTTTCAATTTTTCAAGTTTATTTTTTAAATATCTCGAAAACTTTTATAGTTATGAAGAAATTGTTCCGGTTTCATCTTAAAGAGTAGGTATACTTGGGGCTACGAAAAATAAAATATGTATTCCGAAAAAAATGTTTGAAAAATGATGAATTTGGAGAATTTTGAATTTTAAAAAATCGTGACAATCCACGATCAACATTAATTTTTTAGTCCCATTTATTTTTATATACAGTACCCTGTACTGATCTTAAAAGGTCCTGAAATTTTCAGAAAGATGTTTTCTTTTTCAAAAATATGAATTTTTGAATGTTGGTAAACAAATTGGTTTTTTTTACCTCTAAATTAAAAGTTGCGCAATCATGTAATTTTTACTGTTCTAAATTACAAAATCTAATAAAACTTTACTTAAGTTATTGTTAGAGATAAAGGAAATTTTTTTTACCGCAGTTCAAAGATCGTATTTAAAAAAACACCTTTCTGGAATTTTCAGGATCTTTTAAGATTGGTACAAGTTAGTATATAAAAAAAAAATGAACCAACAATTTAATGTTGATCGTGGATTTTCGCGATTTTTTAAAATTCAAAATTCTCGAAATTCATCATTTTTCAACATTTTTTTTCGGAAACTTTTTTTTTCGTAGCTTCAAGTATAATCTTCAAGACGAACCCAAAGCGATTTTTTCGTAATATAATAGTTTTCGAGATATTTAAAAAATAAACTGGAAAATTAAAAAAATTGTAAAATTTTGAATTTTGCATAAATTTGAAAAAACTTCTGACCAAATTTCATCAAAATTAGAAGGGGTCGATTCCAACTATTGGTTGATTTGACATGGAATGACCCATATATCTATTCCTTAGGAATCTGTTGGTTCGTAAAAATTAGGGGATTTCTACCACTAGATTTAAAAAATCTCCAATTATCCAACAATGAACGATTTTGTAAATCCATATTATAAAAAAAGGCGGTTGAATTTTAGAACAATGTTTGGGGAATTAAAATGCGAAAATATATTTTTTGCAGTACCCGGATTGGCAGGTGCAAAGATGTCATCGTCCGAAGAAGACTCGAAAATTGATCTTCTCGATAATGCAGCGGCTGTTAAGAAGAAGCTGAAAAAGGCCTTTTGCGAACCTGGAAATATCGTCGACAATGGAATACTCGCTTTTTCGAAACACGTTATATTTCCTCTCATGAAAAAGGGCGATAAGTATCACGTGCCACGAAGTGCGGATTTTGGTTCGTAAAAAATGTCGACAAATGAATATTCACAAAATTTATAATTTTTTTTTCATGCACAAAAATATTAATGCACATATATGATGTTTTTGAACAGGCGGAGACTTGGCTTTTGATAATTACGATGACCTTGAGGCGGCTTTTGCAAAAGAAGAAATTCATCCGGGTGATCTGAAAGCCGCTGCCGAGATATACATAAATAAATTATTGGATCCAATCCGTAAAGAATTCGAAGCCGATAAGAAACTTCGAAATCTTAGCACAATGGCTTATCCGCCGCCTCAAAAAAGTATGTGAAGTGGATTTGAATAAATCCACCCATTTTCTACTTCCATATGAGGCGATTCCAGTAAATTCGACGATTATCTGATTTTCAGCAGCTTCGACTATAAAATGCTTTGCAGGAAACATAAAATCTCCACTTTGCAATTCAGAAGAAAACAAAACATTTATAAAATAGCATATGACCTTTCCCAAGAGAGAAAATTTCGAGCTCAGAAGAAAAAATATTAGCAATGAAAGTCTAGCTTGAATTTTATGAAAATAATGTCTCATCCATTTCTGCAAAATTTAAATTATTTTTTAATGTATTTAAAAAATGGAATTAGGGCTTTTTGCTCCTCATACCATTTCCATATTGTTGATAAACGGTTGTGACTGAAAATTTTTTTCAAAAAATCGCTGTTTTTGTTTATCACATTTCTTGCAAAGAATTCCAAAATCGAAGAGGTCGACAGTCGAATTTACTCGAATTGACTTTGAATGCTCAATATTCTTTGCGCTTATTATATTTTTCACCTTCGCCCGTTTATCAGATAAACAACAAGCTCCGGCAGTCGTAGAAATCGAACCATCGAGGTTGGATATTCGCGTGGGAAAAATTGTCGAGGTATCGAAACATCCGGACGCGGATGCTTTGTACATCGAAAAAATCGATCTCGGCGAAGAGAACGGTCCACGTACGATCGTGAGCGGTCTCGTTAATTACGTGCCCATTGAACAAATGAAAGATCGTATGGTCGTGGTTCTTGCAAATTTAAAAGCCGCGAATCTTCGAGGTGTAGCGTCTCATGGGATGGTGCTTTGCGCTTCAGCGTAAGTATCTTGGAGAAAAAAAAATTGTTTTCAAAAAACTTTACTTTTTTATGAATTTCCGGACAAAACTTCAAAAAAGGTCGGCGAGGTTTTTTTATGCCATTTCGCCGGAAGTCAACGTAAACTAATTTAACAATCGGCATCTTAAAGGGGAAGATTCGGCTTCATTTCCTGTTTTTTAAAATTATTTTTACAATTTGTTTTTTAGATTCGGACTCTATTTTGAAAACAACTGTTTTTCGCCTTTTCTTTTTCCTCTCTTCAGGCGTACCCATCTTTTAGAGGAATTTTTAAAAAATATTTTTACGGTTGGATTCATAAGGGGGAAAGTTTTAGCTTCAATTTCCTTTTTTTTTTTAACCTTGAGCGATTTTTCTTTCCAAAGTTATTCTGATTTTTGTGAAAAAAGGGGAAATTTGAAAAATCCCGTTTAACATGAAAACGAAGAGGATTCATGAAAAACTTGAAGATAGCACAATGTTGCGTCTCTTTTCATTGAGTTCGGAGGAATTTTTTCCGATTTATTTTTCTAAAAAATTTTGTTCTCATTTTCTGGGTCGGAGCTCTGATCACTCAATTACCATAACTCGAGAACTATGGGATTATTGATAAAATTTCAACAGGGCCAAATATTTTATTTTACCGCTTTCAACACATTGGATTTTTTTTCAAATTTTTTTTCCAAATTCGTTTTCCAGCCTCAGCATGAAAACAAAAATTTCGAAAAAAAAATCTGGAAAAATTCTTCTGATTTCAACGAAAACAGAGGCAATTTTTTGCTATCTTGAAGTTTTTCATGAATCCTCTTTGTTTTCGTGTTATACGGGATTTTTCGAATTTTCACTTTTTTCACAAAAAACAGAATAACTTTGGAAAAAAAATCGCTCAAAGTTTAAAACAAAAGGAAATTGAAGATCAAACTTTCCCCTTTATGAATCCAATCGTAAAAGTGTATTACAAAAATGTCCTCTGGAAGATGGGTACCCAAATCTAAAAACAAATTGTAAAAATAATTTAAAAAACAGGAAATGGAGCTGAATTCTTCCCTGTTAAGGCGAGGTTAAATACCGACATTACTACTGAAGCCCTACATTATCGACTCAAAATCGCTGTCCAAACTTTTTCCAATACCGGTGGATGAATATCAATTAAACTTATGAATTAATGATGAATGAATTGCGGAATGCAAATGCGAGACATAAATCAACGTTTTCGTTAATTGCCACTAACTTGTCAGACAGTTTGGATAGAAGTCTGATGAAAGTAATGTTTATTTCATAGGAATTCAACATGAGGCTGCCTTCTTTCGGATTTTTGTGAACTTAATTTCGCCATTTTTTTTTCGATAAAACACGACATTTATTAATATTTATCTCGTGATTTGAATTCCAAACTTACGTCACGGTTTTTTCATGAAATAATGTCAAAGACGTATCGATATTCGTACTTTGGTGTTGGTAATGGAGCCCCACTCTTGGTTTTAGCCCAAATGCCGTAAAAACATTATAATTTAATATTTTCAATTACAGATTTTTTATGATAATCGGATCTGTAATTTTTTCTTTCGTTTTCCAAAAAAATTTTAGTGGGGCTCCATTTGTGCCATAATTCTGATGATATTGTACAAATTTTATTGATTTTCATCCATTTGTGCCAGAGCAAGTTTGGAATCCATTTTCGAGGTACTAATGTCGGTATTTAGCCTCCCCTTAAAATGCCGTTTGTTAAATTAGTTTACGTTGACTTCCGGCAAAATGGCATAATAAAACGTTCCAGACCTTTTTTGAAGTTTTATTTTTTCTAAACTAATTTTTAATACATCAACTAGAATGTTTGATGGATGTTCTGTAATTTCTTGAGATTTTTCCGATCGATGGTCACAATACTTGTTCAAAAATGGACAAGGTCAAATCGACCTAGATAAAAGTGTGACCACTTATTACTTTATTAATTTACTTTGATCTTAAAACATCTTCATTGCAATATACCATCCGTTTTTACCCTCAATTCATTATTGCGACTCTAATCCCCAAAATATATTTGATTTTCATCGATATATTCCTGAATCTCTCCACGAGAAAGAAATTTAGTTAGTTTATGTTTATACTTATGTTTTTCATAACAGTGACGAACCCGAGAAAAAAGTGGAACCTCTGAGGCCACCGGCAGACTGCAAACCGGGGGATCGAGTCGTCGTCGAGGGATACGAAAATGGCACTCCCGATGCCGTTTTAAATCCAAAGAAAAAGGTCTGGGAAAAGCTTGCCGTTGATTTGCTGGTCGATGATAGTGGAATAGCGCGCTGGAGCGGTAATCAATTGCTGACGGAGTCCAACGGAAGTTTGACCGCAGATTCTCTCAAGAATGTTCCCATTAAGTAAATAAACGAGCATTATAACGTGACTTAAAAAATAAACATTTTATTTCGATTTTTTCCACTCGTTATTCACCCTGACAATGCGATGAACGAAAAATACTATTGCGACAATTCCACAGGAGAAAATTTTCTTTGGGCGAAACGTATCTTTGAGATCGGTCTTTTTAATGGTCAATTATTATTAATTCGTCGATGCCCCAATCCTCATAACTGTTGTCGGGCAAATAACGTCTTATAACGATTGGAATTTTCCGTTGCTTCAGCTCTTTCATGGCAATTTGCAGGGGATCGGTTTCACCCTCTAATTCAACCATCACTGGTGCGCACATCGCAATCTGAAGGGCTCGGGTTCCCAATACTCTTGCTCTTTCGTATCTGAAAAAAATAATAAACGACGCATCAATATGCTTATTGCATTCTCACCAGAGATGTTACTTTTGAAAACGCGTTCTTTCTTTATTTTCTTTATTACTTGCTAATGACCAATTATTTTAGCAAAATAGTAACTGCATGTGTTACAACAAATTGTAACTGCATATCGCGTTACAGCTGCCATAAGGGCGTATCACCTCTTTTACGCCCTTATGGCATCCGGGAGCCATAAGGGCGTATCGAAATTTAGCGTACCGAAACGTATAGAACTGATGAAAAAAAAATTTTCCCAATTTTTTTTTTTTTTTTTATACGCCCTTATGGCTTTCCGAGTTGGTGTCGAAAGCCATAAAGACGTATCGAATTTTTTTTTTCAGCAATCGACGTAATTATGACCGAAAAGTATAGAACCGATGAAAAAAAATTTTTTCCCAATTTCCCAAACGGGATTTTGAAGCGTGAACGATTACGAAGAGAATGAGCTCATGCTCAAGCCGCAATTCTATCTAGAAAATAAATTGCAGCCATTTTAGTGAACCGATTGAATTTTGGCCAAAATGCAAAAAAAAAAAAATTATTTTTGTTTTTCGGGCCTCATATCGATGTATTTTTGCCCCCTAAACACGAATCTATCAATAGTTTTTTCAGAAAATCAAAATTTTCATGAATTTCGATAAAAAAACTGTTTTGCTCAATTTTGGGCCTATTTTCAAAAACCTGAAAATAGCGAAATTTCAAGTCAACGTAATTATGACCGAAACGTATAGAACCGATGAAAAAAAAAATGGTCCCAATTTTGCAACCCAGCTTTGCTACCATTTTTTGAAAATGTTCCAACAATTTTCTTGGCACAGTTTTTATTTTTTGTAAATGATTCCAGTTTGTGGAAAATATCATGTAATGCGAGAGCTATGCTTTTTGAAATAACCTAGGAAAAGTTTGATATCACATAGAAAATGAAGGAATGAAAGATCCTGATAGTAATCAATAGTGGAAAAAACCAGCTTTGCTACCGTTTTTCGATAATTCTACAATTTTCTTGGCACTGTTTTTATTTTTTGTAAATGATTCCAGTTTGAGGAAAATATCATGTAATGCGAGGACTACGGTTTTTGAAATAAGCTAGGAAAAGTTCGATATCACAGAGAAAATAATGGAATGAAAGATCCTGATAGTAATCAATAGTGGAAAAAACCAGATTCGCTACCATTTTTGATAATTCTCCTACAATTTTCTTATCACAGTTTTTAGTTTTTGTAAATGATTCTAGTTTATGGAAAATATCATGTAATGCAAGGACTATGATTTTAAAAATAAGTTGTCAAAAGGAAATTGCATTTCTTTTACTGCAAACTAATTAGAATCTTTAGAATATTGAAACTAAAGTTTTTATGCTTAGGTTATGTCATAATTTTACAAATTCATATACAATATAAATAGATATAAAATTAATAAAGACATTTTGTGATAATACAATTTATTTGACTAATAATCTGTTAATAAGAACTGTCTTTACCGTTAATTTTTTTTCTGTAAACAAATCCTCCACCTTCAGGAATTATGAAGGGAGACATATTTTCCAATATTTGTCAAAAATAATGCGTTGAGAATGCATATTTTTTCAATTTATTTGACCTATGACAAATCAGTGAATTCTTAAGAAATATAAATTTTGTTAATGTTCAACGAAATGTTCGCAATTCTTTGAAAATTCTAGCCTGAAAAAATTCCATAACTTTTTAGCTTTCCATTCCCCTTTCCAGAAATTCCAAACCATTGATAAAATTGTTGATAACCTTACAAATAAACAATTGTATTTGTGAATTTGCAAAAAGTGATGAAACCGCTTTATACAAATTGTAATGTGCAGGATACGTTTAGTATTTTACATACTTGGTCATGTATCGTGTGGTTATGCGCTTTGATTTTTGTACTCCTCCGGATACTTCGCCTGGAACCAGGAGTTCAATATTTTCGGCGTCTTCTTCCTGGCCGTCGAGTTCAATGTTGTCGTCGTCATCGGCGTCATCGAACTCGTCCGCGACTCTTCAACGATATTTCACGTTAGTAAAGGTTTTTGGTGTAAATAATTTTGAGGTTAAGCAGTAAAATTACTCACTCGTCTGCGTCGTATTCGTCATCAGCCATTATTAAAATTTGGTATTATCGTTTCGTCGGAAACTCACTTGACAACGAATTGCTGGAAAAAGACCTAAAGATTTTGTATTCTCAGCTAATCTATTTACTTTTATCTCGAAATTGACACAGAAACTGGCAGAAACCGTCCACACAATGCAGAAGGCAGAAACACTTTGGCTGCATTCGCTTGGGGTGCGTTTCATTGGACGCTTGCACGCTTGTGAGCGTCACATCCTGTAGCATTTTATGTGTGACGTACATACATACGTGCTGAAAGCGCGTAAGCGTCCAAAGCGCCCAAGACGAACATTGAAAAAAACATTTTGTATTTATTGTTATTTTTCATAATAATGAATATGAACAATTGTCACACTTTTTGGTTGTTTGAATATTGATTGACAAAATTATTAATACACAATGCAACACATTGACAGTCGGTAAGTCAGTTTCGTCAGGGAATACTTAAAGTATGAGTAAAATATTGAGACTGCGTAATAAAAAAATATAAAATGTATTTGGTTATAGAATGTGGTGTTACACTGTGGGGTCACAATAACATAAAATAGTTTACACGATTTTTCTGCTCGTGATAATGACAAGTTATTGAAACCCATTGACAGTCAGTATCATCCAGGAACACTTAAAGTCTCGCTTAAATTAGTAAAACATTGAAACTGCGTAAGAAAAGAAAAAAGTATTTGGTCATCTCTCATCATAAGATAATATGGGTTACAATAAAATAAAGCATTTTACACGTTTTCCCTGCTCGTGATAATGACAAATTATTGAAACACATTGACAGTCAGTTTTGTTCAGGAATACTTAAATTAGTAAAATATTGAGACAGCGTAAGAAAAAAATAAAAAAATATTTGGTCAACTCGTCACAACATAATGTGCTGTGAGTTTACAATAAAATAAAATATTTCACACGATTTTCCTGCTCGTGTTGATAAGTTATTAAAACAATTGACAGTCTGTTTCATCCAGGAATACTAAAAGTAGTAAAATATCGAGACTGCGTAACAAAAAAATAAAATATTTGGTCAACTCCTCATAACATAATATGCTGTGAGCTTACAATAAAATAAAATATTTTACACGTTTTTCGTGTTCGTGATAATGAGAAGTTATTAAAACACATTGACAGTCAGTTTCGTCCAGGAATTGTTAAAGTAGTGAAGTATCGAGACTGCGTAGGAAAAAAAAAAACTATTTGGCCAACTCCTCATAACATAAAATGCTTTGAGCTTACAATAAAAAAAAAATATTTTACACGACTTTCCTGCTCGTGATAATGAGAAGTTGTTGCGCAGTCCCACAAAAAATATCACATTTATTCGTCTCTCAGCAGCAAGACTCTTGTCAAATTTGAATGATAAATTGCTTGCGCGTCATTGCTCAAAAAAAAAAAAAAAGAATAACTGAAACACAAATTACAAAAATTAATATTGTTTACAGTAAGAAACGGATTTTTTTTTATAGTAATCACTAATTTGTATACCTGATTAAATTTTATTTCAGATATTGATCATCAGAATCCTTGATCCATGGCCAATTTCATGAGAATATCCCGCGCAAAAGCTTATCAGCAAGGTGAGGATACGATTTCATTACCAAACTGTAACCTGAAGTCTTGATCACGTCTTTGACATGCTCGCTGATAAAATTGGTAGTCAGTGCCTCCAATTGTTCGCAGCTGTAACGATCGGCGATCATGAAAATATTAGCCGCGTTTTCGACATTGAGAGTGGCAAAAAGCTTCTCCTCGCACACGACCTTCAGTCTCTGTAGGTCGTACTTGTCGGCAACCACCAGAAGGTCTACCACCATTTTATCTATATCGCCAACCTCTCCCGTGTAGATGAATCTCAACATTTTTTCAAGGACTTCTGGATCAGTGTTCATTATCTCAATACAATTGTTACTTTGTTCTTTCGTGTCGTGTTTAAACATCGCTGCGAAAACAGGACTGTGAACAGCGAGGATTACTTTGTGCGCTTCGAGCTCAACGTTTCCTTTGGCGATGATCTTGACGTCGCTGAGTGCCTTGGTTTCGAGCAGAATACTGTAATCATTGGCTTTTCGACATTCTGGCATGACAATCCTGGGAGTGCCCAAATTACAAGAGTCGTCACATTCACTGACTTCGCACACCAATCTGAGTTTGTCATCCAGCACTACTCCATATTTACCGCCATTGGTCAGGTCTTTTCTTCTGAGAGTATGATTGTTTCCAATGCTTGACTTTGTATTGATGTCGAAAGTCTCGACATTCATTGTAACAAGAGTTACCTTTTCATTTTTTTCATTTAGACCGTATAAGACCCAATGTGCTCGGGCGACAGATCCATGTTTTACCGACACAAGACGAAGATGAACAGACACGTAATTACGTACCAACACGACGTAGGAACGACTGTAATCATCATGTGGCTCTTCTCTGGTCGCTCCCATGGGATTTATTTCCAAACACCATTTGGTTCCATGATTTGTGACGGACGAAAATGTTTTTGACGTTAATTTCATATCAGGCGTCCATAGCAGTGTAGATTCCCAACCGTGTATCGTCCACGTGCACGTGGACTTGTGACTATTTACCGTTGATTCGCAGAAAACATCAGACATCTCTGTGGCAGTATACAAATTTTACTCAATTACTATTGTTATTCACCCGCACTTTTTTCGAGTTTGCTAAGCTGTGCTAAGCCAACGAATTCAGACGTACATAGAAGCACAGTTCCTATACCTTCGGACGAACTGGAGTACACTATGCTATTGGGGTATACTTTGTACCCCATTAGCATAGTGTACCCCAGTTCGTCCGAAGGTATAGGAACTGTGCTTCTATGTACGTCTGAATTCGTTGGCTAAGCGAATGATTCAATGATTATCGTAAAATCTATGAGGTTAGGGGTTAGGTTATTTTTCCGGTTAAAGCCCGCGCAAAGTCCTTTCTCGATATACGCGCAGGCGCGCATCACGCAGCTTCTACTCGACGCCACTGCGCAGTAGGGCGTTTCCGGCGTGTTTATGATTTCCGGTACTCAATTTTCAAAATAAAAATCCCACCGTCCGAATAATGATTGAAGTAAATTACAAGACTGTTGCTATTCGCCCGAATCCGTGTAGTATGCACGGTACCGTACGTACACGCGGAAAATTTCCCCCTATTTTTTTTCTCCAATCCGTCTGTACACGGTACTTGCACGGTGACGTGTGGTACCGTGTAGACACGGATCTGTGTAGACACTATACCGTGTGCAGACGAGGAAAATTCGCCAGTACTGTAAATGTGTTATGTGACACGCGGTGAACCCTTTTATCGTGACGGATCTCTTTGTCATCAATTACGTCTTTTGAAATTCTATGGGGTGTGTGTGGCCATGGGATACGTGGATTTGTGGGGTGCGTTTGGAGCATCGGGTGTGGTGCGTGCGTCCATGGGGTGCGTGCGTCCATAGAATGCGTACGTCCATGTTTCTGTGGTTTTGACCCTGTTTGAAACCTCACATGCAGTTTCTATAAAGATATGGGAAAATTCAAATCTTGCATTCCATTCGAAGAAACTCTGCAGGTGAAGTTTCAAACAGCACCAAAACCTCAGAAACTCTGCAACAGGGATATCTATTCTAGTAGCTAAATTCACTTTCTTTTTTTTTTATCAAACCCAAGAAACGACAGAAACTCTGCAACGGGGATATATATTCTAATAGCTAAATTCAACTTCTTTTTTTTATCAAACCCAAAAAACAATAGAAACTCTGCAACAGGGAAATCTCTTCTATATATTAGCTAAAGCACGGAGATTTCCCGTGTGCGCGCACAGTGCCGTGTGTACACGGAGATTTCCCGTGTGCGCGCACGGTACCGTGTGTACACGGATTTGGACGAATACCCAGATTTTCCGTGTGCACGCACGGTACCGTGTGTACACGAATTTGGACGAATACCCAGATTTTCCGTTTGCACGCACGGTACCGTGTATACACGGATTCGGGCGAATAGTCACTTCGAAATTACAATTACAAATTGCTGTCGTTCGGTGGAAATTACTTAAATTGAATACATTTCTTTCTCAAATAATTCATCGTTATAAGCATACAAATAATGTTGAAAATGTAAGTTGAATTTTTCCTATAAAATTGTTAAACATTTGAAAGAAAAAAATGGATATATTTTTGTTAAATTAATTTTCTTTATTGCTTTACAAATAAAACCTTTCTAACCAAATTTGCATTTAAAAAATACGAACTCCAAGACGAACATTAAAAAAAACATGCTATTTATATTTATTGTCATCATTTTTCATAGTGAATACAATCGTTGTCACACGTTTTAGTTGTTTGAATATTCATTGGCAAAATTTTTAATACACAATTCAATAAATTGACAGTCAGTTTCGTCCAGGAATACTCAAAGTAGTAAAATATCGAGAATGCGTAAGAAAAACATAAAAAAATATTTGGTCAACTCATCATAACATAATATGCTGTTGGGGGGCAATAAAATAAAATATTTTTCACGATTTTCCTGCTCGTGATAATGAGAAGTTGTTGCGCAGTCCCGCCAAAAGTATCACATTTATCCATCTCTCAGTAGCAAGACTTGTCAAATGTAAATGATAAATTGCTTGTGCTATCATTGCTCTGGAAGAAAAGATCACCTGAAACAAAAATTACAAAAATTAATATTGTTTATAGTAGGGCCTGGATTTTTTTGTATAGTAATTACCAATTTGTAGACCCGATTAAATTTTGTTTCGGATGTTGATCATCAGAATCCCTGAATCCACGGCCAGGTTCATTTGAACAACTCGTCCAAAAACTTCTCAGCAAAGTGAGGATATGATTTGATTACACTTCTGTAACCGCTGGTCTGGATCACATCTTTGCCATGCTGGCTGATGAAGCTGGTGGTAGTCGTCTTTAATTCTCTGCAGTTGTAATCATCAGCGATCATAAAAATATTAGCTGCATTTTCAATATTCAGAGTGGTGAAAAGCTTCTCCTCGCACATGCTCTTCAGTCTCCGTAGGTCGTACTTTTCAGCAACCACCAAAAGGTCCATCACCATTTGATCAATATCGCCGACCTCTCCTGTGTAGATGAATCTTAACATTTCTTCAATGACTTTTGGGTCAGTGTCCATTATCTCAATACAATTGTTAGCTTGTTCCCGCGTTTTGTGTTTAAACATTGCTGCGAATACAGGACTGCGAGCAGCAAGGATTAATTTGTGCGCTTCAAACTCAATATTTGATTTGGCGATGATCTTAACATCGCTAAGTGCCATGGTTTCTAACAGAATACTGTAATCATCGACTCGATATTCTGGTACGATAATCTTGGGAATGAGCGAATCATTAGAGATGTCCCATTCACTGACTTCGCACACCAGTCTGAGTTTTTCATCGAACACTACGCCATATTCACGGGCATTGCTCAGGCTTTCTCTTCTGATAGCACGATCCATTCCAATCCTTGGATTTGAATTGATGTCAGTGGACTGGACTTTTGTAGTGAGAAGGGTTACCTTTGCATTTTCTCCGTTTAGACCATATAGGACAAAATTTGTTTGGGCGACAGATCCACCATTTGTCGATACAAGGCAAAGATGAACCGACACGTAATTCACTTCGAAATAGTTATCATTATGTAACTCTCTCCTGGTCACTCCCATGGGATGTATTTCCAAGCACCATTTGGTTTCATGATTTGTGGCGGACGAAAATATTTTCGACGTGAACTTCATATCAGGTTTCCATGCTCCTGTCGCTTCCCAATCGTGTATCGTCCACGTGCACGTGGACTTGTGCCTATGTGCCTTTGATTCGCAGAAAACACCAGACATCTCTGTGGGCAGGATTCAGATTTTCGAGCAGCGTTTCGACTCGAGCTATTGCTAGCTATTCACACGCACGTTTCTTTTATCGAGTTTGCTAAGCGAATTCAAGCGAATGACCGTCGTACAATCTTTGAAGTTAGGAGTTGTGTTATTTTTTCGGTTAAAAAGCGCGGGCTCTGGCAGCGCCTTCGGCAGTTCTCGGCAACACTCGGCAATAGTCGGACGCCGCTGCGCAGTGGGGCGTTTCCGGCGTGTGTATAATTTTCGGTATTCAATTTTCAAAACAAAAATCCCACCGTCGGAATAATGATTGAATTAAAATTACAAACTGCTATCTTTCGGTGAAAATCAGTCAATTAAATACATTTCTTTCTTAACAACTTGATCGTTATAATTATAAAAATAATCTTGAAAATGTAAGTTGAACTTTTCCCATAATAATGGTTAAACATTTTGAAGATAAAAATGGAAGAAATATTTATATTAAAATAATTTTCTTATTAACTTCTAGATAAAGCCTTTCTAATCAAGGTTTTAAACAAATCCGCAACAATTAAGATGCGAAAAATTTGCATTTGAAAAAATCACCAAATCTCTATAAAAATTGACATTTGTAGAAAACAAACCCAAAAATGGCAAAGAGCACGATGAATGAGGATACCGAAATTTTCGATTTGGCCACGCAAAATTCAAATTTTTCAATAAGTGAGCCATGTCGATTTGTCGTATCAACACTATCAACGTCAAATTATGGACCATTGGTCACCCAGATAGACAAACGTGCTGTACAAATACGAAGCACAGCTTAAACTTTTTTTTAAATTCGAACTCCAAGACGAACATTGAAAAAAATATCCTATTTGTATTTATTGTTAGCAATTTTCATAGTGAATACAATCGCTGTCACACTTTTTAGTTGTTTGAATATTCATTCACAAAATTATTGATGCCCAATTCAACACATCGCCACTCAGTTTCACCCAGGAATAGTTAAAGTAGTAAAATATCGAGAATGCGTAACAAAAAAATAAAAAAATATTTGGTCAACTCCTTATAACATAAAATGCTGTGGAGTTGCAATAAAATAAAATATTTTTCACGATTTTCCTGCTCGTGATAATGACAAGTTATTGAAACACACTGACAGTCAGTTTTGTCTAGAAATACTTAAAGTAGTAAAATATCGAGAATGCGTAACAAAAAAATAAAAAACTATTTGGTCAACTCCTCATAACATAAAATGCTGTGGGATTGCAATAAAATAAAATATTCTTCACAATTTTCCTGCTCGTGATAATGACAAGTTATTCAAACACATTGACAGTCAGTTTTGTCTTGGAATACTTAAAGTAGTAAAATATCGAGACTGCGCATGAAAAAAATAAAAAAAATATTCGGTCAACTTATTACAACATAATATGCTATGGGGTTACAATAAAAAAAAATATTTTACACGACTTTCCTGCTCGTGATAATGAGAAGTTGTTGCGCAGTCCCACAAGAAATTTAACATTTATTCATCCCTCAGCAGCAAGACTCTTGTTAAATGTGAATGATAAAGTGCTTGCGCTATCATTGCTCGATAAAAAAAAGAATAACTGAAACAAAAATTACAAAAATTAATATTGTTTATAGTAAGGTCCGGATTTTTTTTGTATCGTAACCACTATTTTGTATACCTGATCAAGCTTCAGGTCGGATGTTGATCATCAGAATTCCTGATTCAATGGCCAATTTCATGAGAATATCCCGCGCAGAAGGTTATTAGCAAGGTGGTGATGCGATTCAATTATCAAACTGTAACCTTCGGTCTGGATCACATCTTTGCCATGCTCGATGATGAAGCTGGTGGTCAGTGCCTTCAATTGATTGCACTTGTAACGATCGGCGATCATGAAAATATGAGCTGCATTTTCAATATTGAGCGTGGCACAAAGCTTCTCCTCGCACATGATCTTCAGTCTCGGTAGGTCATATTTGTCAGCAACCCCCAGAAGGTCTTCCACTATTTCATCGATATCACCAACCTCTCCCGTGTAGATGAATCTCAACATTTCTTCAAGGACTTTTGGATCAGTGTCCATTATCTTAACACAATTATTACTTCGTTCCGTCGTTTCGTGTTTAAACATTGCTGTGAATACAGGACTGCGAACAGCAAGGATTGTTTTGTGCGCTTCAAACTCAACGTTTCCTTTTGCGATGATCTTAACGTCACTGAGTGCCTTGGTTTCGAACAGAATACTGTAATCATCGACGATTCGACATTCTGGAACGATAATCGTGGGAGTGCCCAAATAACAAGAGATGTCACATTCACTGACTTCGCACACCAGTCTGAGTTTGTCACCGAGCACTACTCCGTATTTGCTGGTATTGCTCAGATCACTTCTTTTCAGAGCATCATCTTTTCCAATCCTTGGCTTTGTATTGATGTCGAAAGTCTCGAGATTCATTGTAACAAGAGTTACCTTTTCGTTTTCTTCATTTAGACCGTATAAAACCCAATGTGCGCGGGCGACAGATTCATGTTTTACCGACATAAGACGAAGATGCACCGACACGTAATTCACCTGAACGTAGGTCCGATTTTGTACCTCTTCTCTGGTCGCTCCCATAGGATGTATTTCCAAGCACCATTTGGTTCCATGATTCGTGACGGACGAAAATATTTTTGACGTTAATTTCATATCAGGCGTCCATACCATTGTAGATTCCCAACCGTTTATCGTCCACGTGCACGTGGACTTGTGACTATTTGCCGTTGATTCGCAGAAAACATCAGACATCTCTGTGGCAGAATACAGATTTTACTTAAATACTATTGTTATTCACAGGGACGTTTCTTTTTTCGAGTTTGCTAAGCGAATGATTATCGTAAAATCTATGAGGTTAGGTGTTGGGTTATTTTTCCGGTTAAAGCCCGCGCAAAGTCCTTTCTCGATATACGCGCAGGCGCGCATCGCGCAGCTTCTACTCGACGTCGCTGCGCAGTGGGGTGTTTCCGGCGTGTATATGATTTCCGGTATTCAATTTTCAACACAAAAATCCCACCGTCGGAATAATGACTGAATTAAAATTACAATTACAAATTGCTATCGTTCGGTGGAAATCACTTAAATTGAATACATTCTCAAATAATTTATCGTTATTAGCATAAAAATAATCTTGAAAATGTAAGTTGAATTTTTCCTATAAAACTGTTAAATATTTGAAAGAAAAAAATGAAGGATATATTATTATTTGCAGAAAACAAACCCAAAAATGTCAAATATCATGACGAACGAAGATACCGAAATTTTAGATTTGGCCACGCAGGATCCAAATTTTTCGATAAGTGAGCCCGTGTCTCAACGGAATCAACGATTACAGATATATCGCGCGTTGTCGCAGACATTGATTTAGTCGCATCACCACTTTTATAGTATGCCAAGCGTGAATATTTGAAAAAAGAATGGCAAGAGAAATATATGGGGCATTCCATCCCAAATCACAGTTAGAAAAAAAAAAATTTCTGTTACCTCAAATTTTTTATATATTCTTTTATACCCATCAAAAGACCCTCCCTGTTAAATATTGAGATTTTTTTCATTATCCGTTCACAAGATATTAAATTTAGAAACAACCGCTCTTTTTTCCGTTTTTTTGGTCCTAACTTATTTAATAATGGACCAAATTAAAAGTTATTTTTTCAAAATTTTTGTTTTTTTGTTTTTTAAACTCTAAATCGTGTTTTTAAAATTGAGTGCATATTTTAATTATTTTTAAATTTCTTGTTCTAAACATCTATCTATTCAACAACTTTTAAGAGTAGTCCAATTGTGGACCTACGAGAATTACTTTTTTTTTCGATTTTTGAAGATTAAAATTTTTTTTTTCCTACAAATTATTATGAATACCAATTTTCGTTATACTGTATAGTATTTTTCTCATTATTTAGAATTTATTTCAACACTTTTTTTATTGTTAACACGTTCTTAAAATTAATAATTAATCGTTAAGTCGGTTTATGAACAATAATACCGATAGTTTTTATTTATTCACGTATTCTTTCAAAAGTCTTACATATACGACTATTTCCTGAATTAGAATCCCATCCATTCGTATGAGAGCAAGTTTGGATGGCAATTTCGAGGTGATAGTGTTGGTATTTACTCTTGATGCTCGACTTTTTTAAAATTAAATACGAATTGATTAAGATACTATTATTTAAATATAAAAAATACTTTGCAACAAAAAATAGCATTAAAAATATAGTTTTAAAACAATTTTTCAAAAAACGTAAATAAATTAAAACTGTTGTTATTATTGTTTATAAACAGACTTAACGATGAATTATTAATTTTAAGAACCTGTTAACGATAAAAAAGTGTCAAAATAAATTGGACACTTTTAAAAGACGAACATTGAAAAAAACATGCTATTTGTATTTATTGTCATCATTTTCCATAGTGAATACAATCGCCGTCACACTTTTTAGTTGTTTGAATATTAATTGACAAAATTACTGATACACAATTCAACACATTGAGTGTCAGTTTTGTTTCGGAATACTTACAGTAGTAAAATATCGAGAATGCGTAACAAAAAAATAAAAAAATACTTGGTCAACTACTCACAACATAAAATGCTGTAGGGTTGCAATGAAATAAAATATTTTTCGCGATTTTCCTCCTCGTGATAATGACAAGTTATTAAAACACATTGACTGTCAGTTTTGTCTCAGAATACTTACAGTAGTAAAATATCGAAACTGTGTAAGAAAAAAATAAAAAAATATTTGGTCAACTCATCACAATATAATATGCTGTAAGCTTACAATAAAATAGAATATTTCACACGATTTTCTTGCTCGTGATAAAAAGAAGTTATCGAAACACATTGACAGTCAGTTTCGTCCAGGAATACTTGAAGTAGTAAAATAATGAGACTGCGTGAGAAAAAAAAACAAAAAATTTGGTCAACTCATCATAACATAATATGCTATGGGGTTACAATAAAATAAAATATTTTACACGACTTTCCTGCCCGTGATAATGAGAAGTTGTCGCGCAGTCCTACAAAAATATCACATTTATACTTTATACATTTACAGTAGGTCCGGATTTTTTTTGTAAAGTAATCACCAATTTGTGTACCTGTTTAAATTTTATTTCGGATGTTGACCATCAGAATCCCTGATTCCATGGCCAAATTCATGAGAAAATCCCGCGCAAAAGCATATCAGCAATGTGGGGATATGATTTGATTATCGAACTGTAACCTTCGGTCTGGATCACATCTTTGCCATGCTGGCTGATGAAGCTGGTGGTCAGTGTCTTCAATTGTTGGCAGTTGTAGCGATCGGCGATCATGAAAATATGAGCTGCTCTTTCAATATCGAGCATGGCACAAAGCTTCTCCTCGCACATGATCTTCAGTCTCTGTAGGTCGTATTTGTCGGCAGCCCCCAGAAGGTCTGCCACTATTTCATCGATATCGCCAACCTCTCCCTTGTAGATGTATCTTAACATTTCTTGAAGGACTTTTGGATCAGTGTCCGTTATCTCTACACAATTGTTATTTTGTTCCCTCGTTTCGTGTTTAAACATTGCTGCGAATACAGGACTACGAGCAGCGAGGATTAATTTGTGCGCTTCAAACTCAATGTTTCCTTTGGCGATGATCTTAACGTCGCTGAATGCCTTGCTTTTCAACAGAATATTGTAATCATCAGCGATTCGACATTCTGGCACGATAATCTTGGGAGTGACCAAATTATAAGAGATGTCCCATTCACTGACTTCGCACACCAGTCTGAGTTTGTCTTCGACCACTACTCCATATTTACTGGCATCGCTCAGGTGTTTTCTATAGAGACCTTTATCTATTCCTCGACTTGGGTTTCTATTGATGTTGAAGGTCTGGTTGTTCATTGTGACAAGCATTACCTTTTCATTTTTTTCATTTAAACCGTACAAAACGAAATTTGCTTGGGCGACAGATCCATCTTTCACCGACACCAGACGAAGATAAACAGACACGTAATTCAGCTCGACCATGGTGCCGCTTTGACACACGTGCTCAGTCTCTCCCATGGGATATATTTCTAAGCACCATTTCGTTCCACATTTCGTGACGGACGAAAATATTTCCGACGTTAATTTCATATTACGCGTCCATGTCCCTGTCAATTTCCAATCGTGTATCGTCCACGTGCACGTGTACTTGTGCCTATTTGGCTTTGATTCGCAGTAAACCCCGGACATCCCTGCGGCAGAATACAGATTTTCGAACGATTGTTATTCACAAGAACGTTTCCTTTTTCAAGTTTGCTAAATGAATTGAAGCGAATGACCATGGCACAATCTTTGAGGTTAGGAGTTGGGTTATTTTTTCAGTTAAAAAGCGCGGGCTCCGGCAGAGCCTTCGGCAGTTCTCGGCAACACTCGGCAATGGTCGGACACCGCTGCGCAGTGGGGCGTTTCCGGCGTGTATTTGATTTCCGGTACTCAATTTTCAAAACAATAATGCCACTATTGGAATAATGATAAATAAAAATTACAATTGCAAATTGCTATCGATCGGTGTAAATCACTTCAATTGAATACATTTCTTTCTTAAATAATTCATCGTTGTAAGCATAAAAATAATCTTGAAAATGTAAGTTGAATTTTTCCCATAAAATTGTTGAACATTTGAAAGAAAGAAATGAAGGAAATATTTTTATTAAATTAATTTCCTTATTGATAACCTTTCTAACCAAGGTTTTGAACAAATCCACAACGATTGAGATGCGAAAAGTTCGCATTCAAAAAAAATCCCCAAATCGCTATAAAAATTGACATTTGCAGAAAACAAACCCAAAAATGTCAAATATCACGATGAATGAGGATACCGAAATTTTTGATTTGGCCACGCAGAATCCAAATTTTTCGATAGGTGAGCCCGTGTGAACAAAATCAACGACGTATTTTCATAATAATTTTTCTCTTTACTATGCACGCCGTTATCTCGACATATATTCACATGACATTGAAATTCTTTGCTAAAATATATGGCACTCGGATTAGAGATATTTATACGCGGTTTTCCGGATTCCAAACGGAGTCGAAAAAGAGAAGAGTTGTACAAGAAGCATAAAAAAATAGTTTTTTTTCTAAATAACTACGACACGAGCACGATTACACATGTATCGCGTGTTGTCACAGACATTGATTTAGTCGCTTCGCCACTTTTATAATAAGCCAAGCGTGAATATTTGACAAAAGAGAGGCAAGAGAAATATATATATATATATATAGAGAAAGAGAGGATTGAATATTATTTACAAGGCATTATTCAAATTCCAGATGCCTCAAATCGGGAGGAATTGTGCTTCGCGGAGAATCTATTGATCTGCGCGAAAACCGAGCTAAGCTCGGACATAAAATCAGTCGGCGGTTATTGCATCTCGATCGAGAAAATTGGTCCCGAGTCTCGGGAATTTCTCATCAGTGTCGGAGCTTCGATGGAGGTCCATTTAGAATCGAGCTATTCCTCTGCAGGTGGATCAAGGCTCGTTGGTTCCGTCAATGAGAATCTCCAATGTCTGGAAGAAAAGAGATCAGAGTTAAATCAATTGTTTACAAATTTTTTCCTTAATTCAACAATCATAAGCTGTTTTCCTCAATTCACTGGAGGACACTTTTAAGTAACGTTTTTAATTTTATGCTGATTTTTTCCCAACTTTTACTGCGCTTCAGATAATATGCGATGAGAATCTGAAGCTTGACCCTTTGATTTCAAATTGGGTTGCAAAAAATCTTCCTCCGGCCCCAAATAACATTCTGCAATTTGTGCAGAATTTTTGTGGCCTCTCATTGACCACCAGCAAATAATATCCTTTTGTCCTGAGATCATTTTTCAACTGCATGACCAAAAATTTGAATTTTCTACAAAAATGTATTAATTTTTGTCATTTAGAATTTATGTAATTTTAGTAAAAATTCAAAAAATAGCCTCAGGCCTTTTTGTTCTTGGCTTTTCATGGATTTTATTAGTTGGTGGATTTTTGGGGCTGGGAAAAATTTGAAAAACATTCTAAAACGTTATTCAAGGCCAAAAAAACATTTTCTTAAATGAATTTTTGAATTGAAAGGATTTTACGGTCAGACCATGGTCGAATTGACTCGGAATGACCAATTTAGATTTTGGATCTGAATAAAAATTAAGGATTCATGATTTTGTAAAGATTTCTTCACCGAAACGATGGCAAATACGAAAAATGTTTGTACATCGGAAGTGAGGATGATCATTATCATATTGAGAGAGGATCCACGTGTCCGTGCAATTCGTCCTCGTTCAGCAGCGATTGTGATATTCCAATGAAAAATCATCCGAGATTCATCACCGAAGGAGGCAATGTTTTATTGACGAGATATCTTGCATTGACGAATTATCATGGCTCATTGACCCTCGAATCGATGACGATCGATGGAATAATCGAAACTTGCGATTATGTAAATTTATTATGTCAATAATATCAAAAACATATGGGGCATTCCATTTGGGGCGATTTTTTATGGTTTTGTAGTACCTCTGAAAACAACCCAGGATTTTTTTCAGATTTTTTTAGAGCGATTTGACTTAATTATAATTTTATAAACAAATTATTTTGAGCTCAAATTTGAAAATCTGAAAAAAATCACAAAAATCCCTTTTTTTTTAAATAGAAGGAGGAGCCTGAATTGAGTGGGCCGTTATTTAAACATTTTTGCATGAATTAAAGGTACTTGAACAAAATTTTGGATAAGGATCAACTCAATTCAGGTTTTTCCTTTCAGTTAACATTTTTTTTTACTTTGATTTGAAAAAATCTGCAAAAAATCACAAAAATCTCGCTTCTTATATGAAAAATTTCAAGCGTTGAGCCAAAATGAGCAAGGGTTCTCTTCAGTTTATAACAAGCTTTTTCGAAAAATTAAAAAAACAAAAATAGTAAGAGGAATCTAAATTGAGTGGGCCCTTATCAAAACATTTTTTTAAACACCTTCAATTCATACAAAAATGTTTGGATAATGACCCACTCAAAGAAGAGTTCTCCTACTATTGAAAAAAAAAATCAAAAAAGCTTATCATAAACATAAGGAAAGCCCTGCCCACTTTGGCTCAACGTGTGCAATTTTTCATACAAAAAATCGGATTTTTGTGATTTTTTTCAAATTTTTAAATTTGGACTAAGAATAATTTGTTTATAAAATCTTAGTCAAGTCAAATGACTCCAAAAAAATCTGAAAAAAATCCTGAGTACTCTTCAGAGGTACTACAAAACCACAAAAAATTGGGGACAAAATCGGAGAGGTAAAGGGTCAGACCGAGGTCGAATTGGTGTGGAATGCCTCATATCTGTAGAAAGAAAAACTCATCAGATCTGAAATTATAATTTAATAATTAAGTTGAGAGTAATTCATAATTTATCTATTAATTTTATGGAAAATAATTTAAAGAGATGCACGTCTGCTGAATGGAAAAAGTTGGACGGTCGACGACTTGAAGTTTACAGTGTCGAAAGGCGAAGACGTCGACAGGAAAACAAGGAAAACGGCAATGACGAAATTGATCAGAAATATGAAGAGTCCAAAACTCTTTTGACGAAACGAGGAAAAATTCTGAGACACGAATGGCTCGGATTGCCTTATTTGCTGCGAATAAATCCTCTCATCGATCCTCTGACTATCGATTCCCAAATATGTGCCAATTCACCTCAACGACCTTTGAAAGAAATTTGGCCCGATTATTTAGAATTGATGTCCAAATATTTGGATAAAAAAGTAAGCATTCAAAGTTAAAATTTTCATTCTACAGTATTTCAGTCACTTTTTTTCGTGATCCTGTTAGAAATGGTTTGAATTTTCCCCATTTGTTAATAATATCAAGTAATACTTGAAAAGATTTTTACGGATTATTTGAGATTTTTCAAATCAACAGTTTTGTAATTACTGTATTTTTTTCGGGAAGCATTTCTCGAAAAATATAAATAGTAGAAAAAGTATTACTTCTTGACAAAATTATTATCATAATTTTATCAGTCTTGCAAACTTAAACAAAAATTACCACTATCGCTTTGCAACAAAATTAACAAATGTGTTTATTCTATCAAGAAAACCCGAAAAACAGGATTCTAGATATAAAAATCTTCTTGTCAATAATCTTTTTTTTCAGCAAAATATTTGACAAAAAAACACAGCTTTATTTGACAGAACTTTATTTCGGTATCAAATATTTTTCAAGACGTAAGAGTTAGGGAAAAAAAAATATTTTCAAAATGGTATAATTTAAAAGTCTCTAATAATTCAGAGAAAATCGTTTCAAGGAATACCGCTAAATTCTCAAAAATTTCTGAAGCGGCAGGAAATTTTTTTTCTGAAATACTGAAAAATGTCTCATAGTTCATCTGTTTCTATAATTTTACAATTTCAAAGAGCTGCGGTATCGTTCATCAAACGAATTATTTCACCGATCATCCGGAGATCAAGAATCTCGTGGCAGATTATGCTCAAGCTCTGCTGATCGGTAAATGTTTTTATTAAAATATTGCAACGATGAAAAAATAACTAAAAATGTCGCTTCGCCATAGTACAACCTTTGGATGTGATTGATTTCACCATTCAACACTTCAAAGCTTTTGGAATGCATCCAGATGAATAATCAATGGAGGCGCTTGCGATAGAGAGGCTCACCTTTATCATTTTCTGCCTGGTTTTGTGTCTTGTTTTTGAGGATTGCAAATAACACAATTTTCCTGTGAAAAAAAAAATACACAAACGATTTACACCATTGAGAGATACGAAATATCAAGTAAATTCAAACGAACCAGGCGACTCACCACTTCTTCCAAATTAGGTAAACAATCCTCGTGGAATAAGTGTTTGCAATAGAATACGACGAGATTTCTCGGATCTGTAAAGGAAAAGCAGGATTTGTACTAAGGAATAAAAGTAGAATAATGGGGAAAAAATAATTTAGCCAATAAAAAGCAAATTGATTTACCTCGGACGATCACTTTTCTATGACAAGCACCACAGATTTGATCGTCATCAACGAAAATTCCTTTCTCGTGAGAGCTAACGAGTCTCTCGTGGAGATTGAAATAATCGCTAGAGAGAATTTTCTTGCAGCCTTCTTGAACCGACACTTGTAAATTGTAATCGCACATCATCTTCACGAGGGCCTTCTTCAGACCAGGAATTTCCATCGATGGCTCGATCCTCTGCACCATCAATCTCGGATCGACGTATGTGCCGATTCTTTGTAGCAGGAACGTTATATTTTCTGTAAAATTATAACATGAAACGTGAAAAATAAAAATGGTTACATAGGATAGACGAATTAATGAGCATTTGGCAAATTTGGAAACATTGCATTTCTGTAACGTCGTTATTCATAACTAAATTTACTGTTACTATTTATTCTACATTTTACTTGTTAATTGATAAAGAAATAAAGAGAATGATGCGAATTGCCATAATTTGATAAAGAAAAAAGTTCTTGAGAAGGTGAATTGATTTCAACAGAAAATACTTATAGATTTTTTTGAATCATTGAACTAAATCTACTGTTATTATTTATTCTGCATTTTACTTTTTAATTGATAAAGAAATAAAGAGAATGATGCGAATTGCCATAATTTGATAAAGAAAAAAGTTCTTGAGAAGGTGAATTGATTTCAACAGAAAATCCATATAGATTTTTTGAATCATTGAATTAAATCTACTGTTATTATTAATTCTGCATTTTACTTTTTAATTGATAAAACAATAAAGAGAATGATACGAATTGCCATAATTTGATAAACAAAAAAGTCTTTGAGAAGGTGATATGATTTCAACGGAAAATCCTTATAGATTTTTTTGAATCATTGAACTAAATCTACTGTTATTATTTATTCTGCAATTTACTTTTTAATTGATAAAGCAATAATGAGAATGATACGAATTGCCAGAATTTTATAAACAAAAAATTCTTTGAGAAGGTGAATTGATTTCAACCGAAAATCCTCATAGATTTTTTTGAATCATTGAACTGAATCTACTGTTATTATTTATTCTGTATTTTACTTATTAATTGATCAAGCAATAAAGAGAATTATACCGATTGCCATAATTTGTTAAACAAAAAAGTGTTTGAGAAGGTGAATTGATTTCAACAGAAAATCCTTATAGATTTTTTTGAATCAATTATAGAAGTAAAGATTTAAAACTTGAAAATAAAATGGCCTGGCAATTTGTATTCTTTGACTAGCTCTTCAGATTGAAGGGTCCATCGATGCTGAATCAGCCGTTGTAAAAATGCTAATTAAATCATCACTCAGGATAAAAATTATTATATCATAAGAATGAAAGTCTCAACTTTTCGGTCCGCTTTCTCCTTTAAAAAAATCATGTCAAACAATGTTTTAATTTAAACACTCGTTCAAAAACTTTTTTCTAAATGTATTACCATAAATCAAATTTGTTCGATAATAATTGAAAGAGATATTCAATAAAATGAAAATGTAATTTACGCTTTAAAATTGATAAAGTGCCAATAAAAATCTCGAAATTTTGCCAGTGACAATAATTTTGTTTATTTACAGGAGAAAACCGATTTATATAATTTTTGGATGTACTGTAATCAGAGTTGTAAATAATGCATTATTTTAATAATGCATTATTTACAACTCTGATTAATATACACTGATAACTATAAGTTTTTCTTGAATTGTAATTTTTACAACAATGGGGTAAAAATTTCTCCAAAAAATCACTCTTCATACATTATTACCATTACGATTGTAAAGTTAACAAAAACTTGATACACACAGATTATTTTCATTGCATAATTAACAGTCTTACCTTCGAGCAAAATAGTACCTGCTCCAAATTGTCGTAGAAACACTCATTTGTAAAGGAACATTCTCCACTACAAATTACTTTTTTTTCAATTGTAATTTGTAATGGAGCACTCATTCATTCATTCATTACACGTTATTTATTTTATTTGTAATGGCATATGCATCCATTACCAATTACTTTTATTATTTGTAATGGAACATGCATACATTATACATTACTTTTTTATTTGCAATGGAACACGCATCCATTACACATTACTATTTTCATCTGTAATGGAACTTTCATTCATTACACTTTTTTTTTTTAATTTGTAATGGAAAACTGATCCAATACACATTGTTTAATGTAATGGGTAATGCATTACTTTTACATTACTATTTTCATAACTCTGATTGTAATTTGCAAAACTTGCCTGATTTGTTGAGCGAATAATTAACGAGATCGTTCCACAATTCCTCGTCGTCGTGCTCCTGACAAAATTCGATTGCGCTTTCCATGTCATTGAGCTCGCGTGTCATCAGGGCCAAAGCCTCCGACGTATTGCCAATACGACCGAGAAGATAAACCATTTCGGGATAAAACAGTCTTTGGCTGCATATATCGAGAGCTTGTTGAATAGGATAACTGTCCGATCGTCGGAGGAGCGGGAGAAGCTTGTCACGTGAATAATCGGCATAAAGTCGCACGAGAAGACCGTGATATTTCCTCGAATCTTTGGAATCTCGTTTGTCGAGAGCGTCGAGATACTATCAATGAAAACGCGTGATTATTATGACAAATAAAAATGCTCGTGCGTTATAAATAAGAAAATTCTGAGATTAATTGGGTCCTTACAATTAACTAATAGTCATGGGTCATTCCATATCAAATCGACCAATAGTTAGAATCGAATCGAAGTTTTCTTTTATCATAAAACAAAGTTCTACCAAAGGAAAAAAATTAAAATGTTTAAAAAATGTATTTACGCCAAATTCAAAATATCCCCAATTTTTTAAATTTTTTAAGTTTATTTTTTAAATACCTCTAAAACTATTATTGTTACGGAAAAACCATTCTGAATTCGTCTTAAAGAGTATACTTGGGGCTACGAAAAAAAAAGGTTCCGAAATTTTTTTTTGAAAAATTATGAATTTGGAGAATTTTGCATTTTTTTTAAATCGTGAAAATCCACGATCGACATTAAATTTTTGGTTAAATTTTTTTTATGTAATACCATGGACCGATCCTCAAAGATCGTGAAATTTTCAGAAACGTGTTTTGTTTGTTTCAGAAATATGCATTTTTGAATTTTGGGAAATTTTTTTTTATTTTACCTCTAAGTTAAGTAAAGTTGAGCAATCATGTAACTTTGTAATTTTGAACAGTAAAAATTATATGATTGCTCAACTTTACTTAACTTAGAGGTGAACAAAAAATTTTGTTTATCAAAATTCAAATATTCATATTTTTTAAACAAGAAAAACACCTTTCTAAAAATTTCAGGATCTTTTAAGATCAGTACAAGGTATTATGTAAAAAAAAAAAAACCAAAAATGTAATGCTGATGGTGGATATTCATGATTTTTTACAATTAAAAATACTCCAAATTCATCATTTTTCAAAAATTATTTCCTGAATTTTTTTTTCGTAGCCTCAAGTATACTCTTCAAGACGAACCCACAACGATTTTTTCGTAACTATAATAGTTTTTGAGATATTTAAAAAACAAACTTTAGAAATTAAAAAATCGTGAAATATTAAATTTTTGGAAAAAAAAAATGCTTTGGCAGAACCTCAATAAAAGAAAACTTCTGACCCAATTTCATGGAAATTGAAAGTGGTCGATTCCAACTATTGGTGGATTTGACATGGAGTGACTCATTCATTTCACGAAAAATTGAAAAACCCTGCTGGAACATTGCAATTAATTTTAAAAAGTTTCTTTCATTATTTAAAAGTACTATTTGCCAAGTATTGATACGAGTCTATTAATTTTTCATTACAGAATGAATTCGCAAATTTTTCGTTCAGCCAAACAATTGGAACTTCAACGCAGATTCATCAGTAAAGGCAATTACTTTCTTTTATCCAATGACTCAATTAGTAATTACTCACGAGGTAGAGATAACGATGATTATTAACAAGTTTTTCGACTACTATATCCGCAGTAAGTTGTTCGATCTCAAAGAAAAATTGTATTGCACGATTGGCATCGAGGTCCATCAGTCCCTCGATCATTTCACAAACGCCATTGTACAATTTGTGTTTTTGGATCAGCTCAAAAACGCCCTTGTGACGTAATTTAAGATACATGGCTATCGCCTTGTCGTATTTTCCATCGTGACTGTAAAGAATTGCCAGTGCCTCGATTAAAACGTCGTGACGTTGATTGTGGACAAGGAGATGCTCAAGAACGCCGTTTACGACCGCAGCAACGGTGTACAATTTTGGTGACCACTCCTTCACCAAATTGAGAAAACCTTCAGGGTCCATTTTCAGATATTCGTAAAGGACCATTTCGTAGATCAGTGGATCGAGAGTGACGTCACCTCGTGGCAAATAGGTCGATATTGATCGTAATTGATGAACTCGAGCAAATTTATAAACCTGCAAGTAAATAAACATTGTCGTGTAACAGTTAAGTATAAATAATTATTTTAAATATAAAATTTGCATAAGGGTCCAAATTCAAAAACGCACATTGACTCCTTAACGTTTTTTTGGTTTTCTTACAACGAAAGCTTTGTGACTAAAAAAATAATAAGGAAACAATAAGCAAGTTCCAATTTGTACAATTTTTCGGAAAATTCCGACATGAAAATCCCAAAACAAATTTTCCTTTTACGACAATAAAGATTCCTTTGTAAGGATGTAAATATGATATTTACCTCTTCTTCCCACAATTTTTTGTCTCGTCCCAAAACTTTTAGGCACAATTTTCCAGCCTCGTCGTATTTGCCATTAGTCAATAAATTATCGAGATAAACTCGACCAACGTAAATTAAAGTATGCCTCTTGCAATCTTTTCCCCCGTTTGAAGTCACAGCCTCGAGGGCTTGATCGAATTTACCGTGATTAAGGAGCCACTCGATCCTATCATCAGCGTCATATAGGCTTGCTACGACAATGTCCTTTGGGCTGACGATAAAAAATCTGAAATTTTTTTATTGATTAATAAACAGAAAGTATCGTTAATTTTATTAGAATGTTTATTTACAAGCGAAAAGGAGGAAGAGCACTTCATGAAGATGCAAAATGTCGAATTTGCAACTTTCTGATACAGATATGGGGCGTTCCATCCCAAATCGGACAGTTTGAAAAACTTTTTTTTTCCTCAATTTTTTAATATTTTTTAGTACTCATCAAAAGACCCTTCCTGTTAAATTTTGAGATTTTTTCGATTACCCGTTCACAAGATATTAAATTTAAGAAAACCGCTCTTTTTTCGGTTTTTTGGTCATAACTTCTTTAATAATGGTCCAAATGAAGCGTTTTTTTTCTTCAAATTTTTTGCCTTTATGGCCTTTTCAGTAAGAAATACAATAAAAATATTCGACATATTTTTGAACAAGTTTTTTTAGTTTTAAACTTGGAATCGTGTTTTCAAACGTGAGTGTATTATTGATTTTTTTTTAAATGTTTTAATTTTAATTTCTATTTATTCAACAACTTTTAAGACCAGTCTGGTCGTGGGCTTTCCATCATTACTATTTTATTTTCGATTTTTGAAAATAAAAATAAAAATCTATAAAATATTATGAATACCAATTTTTGTTACTGTATAGTATTTTTTAAATCATTTTGAATTAATTCTGACACTTCTTATTATTAACAGATTTAAAAAATTAATAAATAATAATTAATCGACGAGCAACTAACAACAGTTCAAGAATTGTATGACTGGGCATCGAATAAAAAAAAAGCTGTTGTTATTATTGTTCATAAACAGACTTAACGATTAATTATTAATTTTAAGAAACTTTAAGAAATTTTAAGAAACACAGCAACAAAAATTGTTATTCACCATAATTCACAGAATTTTTTTTTTTTCAATTTTCAAAAATCGAAAAAAATAGTAATTATGGACGGCCCACGAAGTTTAAAATCAATTTTTTTTAAAGAATCTAAATATGCACTGACTTTTGAAAATACGATTCAAAGTTTAAAACTCAAAAATCCGTCGAATATTTTTTTTTGTATTTTTTCTGAAAAGGCCATAATAAAACAAAAATTTAGAAAAAAAAACACTTAATTTCCATCATTATTGAAGAAGTTATGACCAAAAAACCGAAAACGAGCGGTTTTTTTTTAAATTTAATATCTTGTGAACGGGTAATCAAAAAAATCTCAAAATTTAACAGGCAAGATCTTTCGATGGATACTAAAAATATAAAAAAATTGAATCAAAAAAAAAAAAAAATTCCAAACTGTGCGATTTGGGATGGAACGCTCCATATATTTTCTTACCTATTCTCCTCGGTCAAACAATCCAAATGATAATCGTTACAACTGTATTCCTTGTATCCTCTTAGTGTCAAAAAAGTCGTGCAAACGGTAGCAAAGTCCTGGTATTTTGGTTCGATAACGTGGAGAGTCGGACGTTGACTCTTGCCCTCGTTGTCGAGTTCCTTGAGGCAACCCAGTAAAACCAATTGATTCTCAAGTGGCGCGATACCAGATATATAAAAATCCACTTGAAACGTTGATACTAAATTAAAGGGAACCAATAAAAATAGAGTGATTAATTAAATTAAGTAAATTAATTAATTAAATCAAGTAAATTAATTCATAAAATTAATTAAATTAAGTTAATTGATTAAATTAATGTAATTAAGTTAATTAATTAAATTAATCGAAGGAAGGCATAAAATAAGAACGATTTGCACGAACCTAGATCAACTCCGTACTCGGACAAATCGCGATTAACCATTTCTTGACTGAGACGTTTGCGAATCTGTAAAATTCGAACTACGTCTACCCAACCAATCAGGAGGGTCCAGTCTCCGGACCAGCGTAAATTGCATCTGTAGTGTTCCGGTGGTGCCCTAAAAAGTTATAAATTATTTAATTGTTCTTTGTTCTTTTAATTGAGCTGAATTATAATATACAGGGTGTCTCATAAGTAACGGGACGGCTGAATATTTGCTCAGCTAAGATATTTTTCCAAATGGGCAAGATCATTCTCGTAGGAACTTTTGACAAGGAATTCAATGGTGATCTTAATTTTGACCTTGACGACCACCTTCAAGGTTATCTCAAGGTCATCTTTTGTTTTTCGAATGAAAATCCCCCTTTTTGACATCGGCAATTGAAAGAGCGGAAAATTTCACGTTCAAATATGTACTTAGGTCATAGTTTCGTTTTGACCTTGAAGGTCCTCTAAAGTAAATTTGATTTAAACAAGGTGTGAATACCTCTGGGAATTAAAGTTTTTCACATTCTTTTGTAAGGACCAAAGTTATTAATTTTAACAAGACGCATTTAGTAGTGACCTTGACGCTGACGTTCGAGGAGATTTCAAAGTACACCTTTTTTTAAATGGAAAATTCTATTTTTGATTTCTGAAATCAATATAACGAACAGTTTTACATTTACATTAAAATATTCGAAAAAAATCAATTTTTTCGGAATAAGTTTGATATCAGAACTCAAAAATACAGGTTTCCATTAAAAAAAACAAAAAGTTGACCTTGGAATTACCTTGAAGGTCATCGTCAATTTGATTTTTTGGTCAATTTTTATTTTTGATTTCTGAAATCAATATAACTAACAGTTTTACATTTACATTAAAATATTCGAAAAAAATAAATTTTTTTCGGAATAAGTTTAATTTCAGAACTCAAAAATACAGGTTTCCATTAAAAAACAAAAAGTTGACCTTGGAATTACCTTGAAGGTCATTGTCAAGGTCACTACTAAATGCGCCTTATTGAAATTAATGACTTTGGTCCTTACAAAAGAATGTGAAAAGCATTAATTCCCAGAGGTATCCACACCTTGTTTAACGATAAGTCAAATTTACTTTAAAGGACCTTCAAGGTCAAAATGTACCTATGACGTAAGCACATATTTGAACGTGAAATTTTCCGCTCTTTCGATTGCCGATGTCAAAAAAGGGGGTTCCCATTTGAAAAACAAAAGTTGATCTTGAAATAACCTTGAAGGTGATCGTCAAGGTCAAAATTAAGGTCACCATTGAATTCCTCGTAGAAAGTTACTGCAAGAATGACCTTGACCTTTTCGAAAAATATCTTAGCTGAGGAAATATTCAGCCGTCCCGTTACTTTTGTGACACCCTGTATAATTTGCTTTTGAACAAATTTTTCCTAATGTTTCATTTCTCCTAGTTTTCACTACTCGCTTTTTTCTAATTTAAAGTACCCCCATGGAGGTTTTTTTTTACTCACTCGATAGATCTTGACCATTTTATCAGACCCAGAGAGCATCGAGCATTAAGATCATAAACTCGAACCCCTGTATCAGAGGCCCAAGCGACGAATTGACCAGTCCAAGCAACAGAACGTACACCACCTTCGGCTTCGCACAGTACGGTCAGTTTCATACGCGAGAGGAAAGTCTTTTCGTAGAGAACAAGTTTATCGTCACCTGTTGAGGAAAAAAACGAAAAAATTGTTATTTTACTAATTTCATTGTGGATGATTGTGGATAAAGCTTGAGACCCGCTCAATTTCAAGTGATTAAATTATTGTTCGCTGAATGAGGAATTTGACTGTTACAATTTTTTAAATGTTATCAATGTATAGTACTTAATGGTTGAAAGGATTTTCTGTGAATTACTTGAAATTTTCATAATCAGCTGATTATGCTGAGGAATTTTTGTTTCTAGTGTTCTGTATTTATATTTTTTCATACAGAAAATTTTTTAATGATGAAAATAAAAATTTTCCAAGTTTGTGCCAAAGTGTGAATTATAGATCCAAGAGCCAAAAATAAAATAGCTATTGTTTAAAATTGGTTTCATTGATCAGTCTGAAATTTTACAGGCACAAAAAACTATTAACCCCTTCCTTGATATTATTTTTTTGTAGAATTGTAACGACTTGTTTAAATTTTATTGAATTTTGAATATTTTCGAATATATCTGGGTCATTCCATGTCAAATCGACCAATAGTTTGAATCAACCCCTTTCAATTTCGATGAAATTTGCTCAGAAGTTTTCTTTCATCATTAAACGAAGTTGTACCAAAAGAAAAAATTTAAAAAAATTTCTTCGTACGTTATGCAAAATTTAAAATTTCAACATTTTTAACATTTTTAAAGTTTATTTTTTAAATACCTCGAGAACATTTATAGTTTCGAAAGAATCGTTCTGGGTTCATCTTAAAGAGTATACGTGGGGCTGCAAAAAAGAAATATTCCGAAAAAACATTTTGAAAAATGATGAATTTGGAGAATTTTGAATTTTTTTAAATCGTGAAAATCCACGATCAACATTAAATTTTTGGTTCAATTTTTTTTATATAATACCCTGTACTGATATCAAAAGAACCTGGAATTTTCAGAATTGCGTTTTTTGTTTTTTCAAAAATATGAATTTTTGAATTTGGATTTAAAAAAAAATTTTTTTTTTACCTCCAAGTTAAGTAAAGTTGAGCAAACATGTAATTTGTATTGCTTAAAATGAGAAAATTACATAATTGCTCAACTTTAGTTAACTTAAAGGTAAAGAAAAATTTGTTTTTTACCAAAATTCGAAAATTCATATTTTTGATAAAACAAAAAACACAATTCTGAAAAATTCAGGATCTTTTAAGATCAGTACCTATTATATAAAAAAAATTGAAAAAAAAAATTTAATGTTGATCGTAGATTTTCACGATTTTTAAAAATTAAAAATTCTCCAAAATCATCATTTTTCAAAACAAAATTTCGGAATATTTTTTTTTGTAGCCCCAAGTATACTCTTTAATTTTTCGTAACTATAGTAGTTTTCGAGATATTTAAAAAATCAACTTAAAAAATTGAGAAAATGGTTAAATTTTAAATTTTGCATAATTACTCAAAAATTCATAAACCCAAATAATGACTCATCTGTTGAAAGCATAATTCAAAAAATTTTCGAGATATCACGTGGAATTTATTTACATGAATAGTCACCAGAGAATGCTTGCAATTGAATTTTGTCAAAATCAATTAATAGGAGCAAATTGCATAAAATTTTGAATTTTTTCAAAAATATCTGTTTTAAGATTACTCTAGCAATTTTCTAGATATCTTGCAAAATTTTTTTATAACCACAGACCATTGCCAAAGATTCTACAAAGTTTCTACAAGAAAAAAATTATTCAAACGTTACTGAATGAAATATAATAGGATTTTTGAAGCAGACGACGAACCTGTTATAAATTTTCTGTTGTTACCACCTTTGAAATAACTTGGATCTATGGCAATGCTTTTTACCAGTCGTCCGAGGCTCAAATTGTGACTATTTTCTTCATTGTAAAGGCCATAGATATAGACTTTGCCATCGTCGCTGCAAGAAGCAATGAAATCGCCTTTCTGATCGATGGATATTTGATTGACGGCGACGGTGTGAGCTTGAAGTGTTCTCGAAACGATATTGTTTCCCTGGTGATCCAGCAGATGAATCATCCCCCAGTGCGAGCCAAGACAAAGAAACTGCAATGGAAAAGTTGCAGAGATCGCAATGTTTTTGTACCCAGCTTATAATTAAAGTCGCAAAACAACAAACTTTTGGATGAACGGCGATGCAACTCGCGGCGTCATTTTGCAATATATCCTTGAGATCGTTTTGCATTCGGACATATTTTAGCCGAGGTTCGATGTCCTCCACTTCTGAGTCCGAATCGTCCTGACTGTTTCGATCCTCCTGAGCATCGATTTGAAATCTCAACGGTTTTTTTTTTTTCATTTTCAAATAAAACCCAAAAAAAAAATGCTTACCTTACTCGCGCTGCTCTCCATTTCACCGTCGTTGTTTATTATATTTTAAAATTTTCAGACGCATATTTTCAGACACTGGAGCTGTCAAAATTACGATTCCCCTTCCATAACCTCAAAGTTCAATCTACAGTTGACGCTCCCACAATTTAACCTTATTGACGTGTTACCATGGCAACATAACCTCAACTTCAAATTCAGTTGTCAAATTTTTCACGCAAAACACGATGAATTAAATGTTATCATGAATTAAGATATACTTCTCAACGAAAAAGGAATTTTTGCTCTTCAGAAAATATGAAACTTCCGTAGAATGTGCTTTACACATGTAAGTTTGCATTACATTCTAGTCAAATGTTGTATTGCGAGAGTGTTTCAACGGTTTCAACAGACGAATAGATTAATTTTATATTTGATTCTTTCCGTAAAGAATTATAAACAATGAATCTCCGATAATTCTACGAAATTTTGCAACAATATCACTGTCGGATGTTCAAATGTACAGTAATGCGTAAGCACAAATCACAGTTTGAGTTTCCCGCGTACAATGACGCATGCGCTGAGACGCAGAAGTGAGAATGAGGGGAAAATCAATTTATGAGAGCGTCTACTGTATGTATATGGCGGCGATCGCAGCGCGCACGCGGCGAGACCAGAAACTATCGGCGAGGACGTCCTTGATAACAGTCGGTAAAACAGGCGCTCGATCTTTATCTTTTTTTGTTTTATTGTTGTCATAACAAAGAAATACCGCAGGAAATATCCTGTTTCCTTTAAATTTACAATTATAAATCTCTATTCTCTTTGAATTGAGAAATTCCCCAGAGACAATAAAATAATGCGACTGCGTAACAAAATTTACCCACGTGGATTCACATCATCCGGTTAGTAACAAAAACAATAACAAAAGATATCTTCTCACGTAATGAAGAAAAAAAATGCTAATTTGCTGCTTTGCGTGCAGGAAATCCCTGTGACGCATCTTTTTTCTTCCACATCAGCACGATATTGCACACGCACAATAATATGTATAATTTATACGAAGAATATATGAGGCGTTCCACTCCAAATCGGACAGTTTGAAAAACTTTTTTTTTATTTCTTCAATTTTCTTATATTTTTTAGTAACCATTAAAAGACCCTTCCTGTTGAATTTTGAGATCGAAATTTTGAAATTAATATTCATAATAATTTATTTTCAAAAAAAATTGAATTTTCAAAAATCGAAAAAACAGTAGTTATTGAAATTCCACGACCGGACTAGTCTTAAAAATTATTGAATAGATAGATGTTTAAAACGAAAAATTAAAAAAAAATCAAAAATGATACTCACTTTTAAAAACGTGATTTAAAGTTTAAAACTCAAAAAACTCATTCAAAAACACGTCAAATATTTTTGTTGTATTTTTTTCTGAAAAGGCCATAAAAAAAACAAAAATTTTGAAAAAAAAACTTTAAATTTGGACCATTATTATAGAAGTTATGACCAAAATACAAAAAAAACGGTTTTTTTTTGTTAATTTAATATCCTTGGAACGGGTGATCAAAAAAATCTCAAAATTTAACAGGAAGGGTCTTTTAATGGGTACTAAAAAATATTAAAAAATCGAGGAAATTAAAAAAAAAGTTTTTCAGACTGTCCGATTTGGGATGGAACGCCCCATATGTTATCTTGCTCTTTTCTCCCCCCTACTAATATATCTCGTCACCCTCCGCCGCCGGTGACTCCTTTGCATTCCTTTGCTTCTGCGTAAATGTACAGCTGTGTAAAGTGACCATTGACTGTCACGCTTGAAAAAAATCAATGAAAAAACGGTTCACGCCTTCACAGGATCATTTCTGCCCGAGTTCAAAGAAGCAACAGTCGACGCGTTTATTCGCGGCCTGTTGATATTTCGCTACATATTACTCACATATATATATATATAGATTTACGTGTTCATTTCTGAGCCGGTAAACAAATATTCGTCAAAATTGAGCGAACAAATTACGAAGGTAAGAGTTATAGATTTCGAATCCACAATTTCATCACAAAAAATTTTAATTGCCCCAACAAACTCAATAAATAATATAGCAAATTATTTATACATAATTAGTTGTGAACGATATTTATAATATTTGCGAATTGACATATATATATGTGTCTCATCAAATTTTCAATTATTCCGACCGTAGCGCGATATCCGTCTTATATATAAGCGCGACATATGTTGAGCTTTTTCGATAAGCAATAATAATAATAATAATCATTGGACATATTAGAAAGTAATCCTATATAAGTATATTTGCGCTCAAGCGGAAAAATTATGAAAAAAATTGACCGTTGAAAGGATTTTTTTTTAAATAGCTCCATCTCTGTTGCTTCTGTTTACTTTTTGCGCGCGAGGAAAACACGAAATGTCCGCCAGGTTCATAGAATATGATTATGCCATTTGTTCGACGTCAGGTAAACGCGTGAATTGCACATTGTATATTGAAAAAAAGTATTGTTTTTTAAAAATTTATTTTTCTGTGTTTTAATATCTTCATATAATCATTTATGAATGAAAATTCATATGAATATTTGATGTCAAAAAAACAATAATATAAACAGGTGTTTACATACGTGAAACGTAACCTCCAAATGTAACTGCAATTTTAGAGAGTATTCTGGTCTAGAATTTTGAAAAAATCAATTTTTTTTGGCATATTCTTATAGTTTAGATCTTTAAGAATATATCTGTGAAAGGAAATTTTTTAATTTCAATAATTTATGGAGTTATAGCTATTTTAGTGACGTAGCAACTATGCCTGTCATGTTGGAGCGTAACTTTAAGGAGGTATTCTGGTCTAGAATTTTGAAAAAAAAAAATTTTTTTTGTAAATTCTTGAAGTTTAGATCTTTTAAGAATATATCTGTGAAAGGAAATTTTTTAATTCCCATAATTTACTGAGTTATAGCTATTATAGTGATGCAGCAACTATGCTTGTCAGGTTGGAGCATGACTTTAAGGAGGTATTCTGGTCTAGAATTTTGAAAAAATCAATTTTCTTTGCCTATTTTTAAAATTTAGACTTTTGAAAACATATGCTCGGAAGGAATTTTTTTTATTCCAATAATTTATGGAGTAATAGCTATTTTAGTGACGCAGCAACTATGCCTGTCACGTTGAAGGGTAACTTTAAGGAGGTTCTAGAATTGTGAAAAAATCAATTTTTTTTGCATATTTTTAAAGTTTAGACTTTTGAGAATATATCTGTGGAAGGAAATTTTTTAATTCCTATAATTTACTGAGTTATAGGTATTTTAATGACGCAGCAACTATGCCTATCACGTCGGAGCAAATTTTTCTCAAGACAGCTAACATGATATCTCAAGTTCTACTCAATCGATTTACTTCAAATTGTTTACCCATCTTTAATATATAACTCTACTAAAATTATTTTTTTACTATTGCAAAAAAATAAAAAACTATAAAAAAAACTATGTGGTAGAGGCTATAATGACATTCTTACTTATTAAAAGAATCTTTTTTTAAATTTGGTATCGGATGACTAGAAAAATTGCAATCGTATTTTTAGCCCTAACTTTACCAATTTATAACTTATTTAACTTTCATTTTCTTTTCCCGAAATTTTTTTTGTTTATTGTCAGAATATTTATAAATATGTTGTAAAAAAAGGAATGGCAATAAGATTTTCTGTTTTTTTTCTATCAAGCTCCACAAAGTGCTCAAAATGTATGTCTCTAGACCAGAATACCGCCTTAATCCAGCTGCAATTTTCGTTTTTCGCAAATACCATTTCAATGCTTTTTGATAACTGCTGAGAAAATTAATATCCGGAATTGTATTCAAGGTGAAAAATATTAATTTTTATTTTAACGCCATAATCATTTAGATATGGATCGCATCGGCGATCCGCCAAGGCCAGCTCGAAATCTCGAGGGCTTTGATCTTCTGCTCGGAACGACCGAATTCTTTGGCGGCGTTCTCATAGTGCTTGTAGCTGTCTGGCTCAATCATTATAGGGGTGGATTTGCATGGAACTCAGATCCTGGTCATCAATTCAACTGGCATCCTCTGTTGATGACCATTGGCCTTGTTTATCTCTACGCTAATGGTAAATCTCAATGAATTCATCATTTTTTTAATAATTGATTCATCTACATAGTCATGTACTCATTTTTTTGTTGATTTTCATATTTTCCAATCTTGGCAGTTAAATCACGAATGCTGAAACCAGAAAGCAACAAATTGAGGATGTTGAGTCCCAAATCGCAAATGATGAGAAAATTCTGAAAATTTTGTATGTTTTTGGATGAATTATTTAAGAGGTCGTGTAAAAATTTCACGACGATTAGGAAGCTCGTTATCGCACAATTAACATTAACAAATTAAATCTAATTAAATGTAGTCTTATGGAAACTTTGGGATAAGTTTTTTTTTGACCGCTCAATTTTTTAATATCTACATTATATTGAAAGCAACGGAAACAAAACGAAGTTTATTGATAAATATTTTTTTATTTGTTTAAAAAATTGTTCTTAACGAAATATTAATATTTTAATAACGAGCTTCATAATCGTCGTGAAATTTTTACACAAACTCTTAAATACTTCATACAAAAACATACCAAATTTTCAGAATTTTCTCATCATTTTTCATTTTTACCCTTAAGGAGGTTGAAGTAATGATGATAGAATTCTGAAAATTTAATATGTTTTTACATGAAGTATTCAGGAGGTCGTGTACAAATTTCACGACGATTAAGAAGCTATTTATTGAACAATTAACATTAAAAGATTTCATGGGGACTCAACATCCTTAACAAAAGTATTTTATAGGAGAGAAAAAAAAATTAATAATTTTTGTATTAACATTTTTTGCCATTTGATTTTTTCTTTTCAAGGTCTGTGAAATTATGACTTTAATTTAAAATAATAACAAAGTACATAATTGCAGGCCTTTACAAAACTTTCATTACGAGGAAGACCTCTTTATTTACCATAAATTAAAATTTCCAGACATTTTCCATTTTTTTTTTTTTAATTACCTTATTTTATACGTTTGGAAGAAAATAATACGAAAATTGTATACTTTCTGCAGGAATGCTGATTTACAGAACGAAAAGAAATATGCGAAAGAAAACTCTGAAGCTCATCCATGGCGGAACAATGATATTTGTCGTTCTACTCACTGTCATTGCGCTGGTAGCAGTTTTTGACAGCCACAATTATAGCACTCCGCCAATTCCGAACATGTATTCTCTTCACAGCTGGGTCGGATTGACCAGTGTAATTTTATTTTGTTGTCAGGTCAGTTCCAAATTCGATACGATTTTTATATCAAGCTTTTTGTATCTTTGTTAGACTGTTTCAAAAAACCGACTATTTTTTGTTCTCAAAGAACATTGATAAATCGTCAGAGTATCCCTGAACAAAGACCCTGTCCAAATATGAGCTCTTAATATTAATATTTAGTGGTGGCGATTTTTAATTTTCTATTTCCATTTAAATAACATGGGAACAAATTTTTCTGAACTTTGGAATTTTACTACTCGAAAACGAATTACTGTACAGTAATAAGGAAGTAGATTTTTGTAGGAAATTGAACGTTCTATAAAAAAGATTTGAATCAAGATTTGCGTGAGGCGAGTCGTTTCGGAATTATCAAGACTTAAGAGGAGGCTAAATACCGACATTTTCCGTGCGAGTGCGAGAGAGAAAGGATGTTAGGGGTCGTGTGAGAGCGAGAGAGAGGTCCGAATGTCGCCTTTAGCCTCCTCTTAAAGGGAGACTAAATACCGACATTAGCACCTCGAAAATGGATTCCAAATTTGGTCTGCCACGAATGGATGAAAATCACTAAAATTTTGACAGTATCATCAGAATTATGGCACAAATAGAGCCCCACTAAAATTTTGTCGGAAAACGAAAGAAAAAATTACAGATCCGATTATCATAAAAAATCTGTAATTGAAAATATTAAATTATAATGTTTTTACGGCATTTCGGCTAAAACCAAGAGTGGGGCTCCATAACCAACACCAAAGTACGAATATCGATACGTCTTTGACATTATTTTATGAAAAAACCGCGACGTAAGTTTGGAATCCAAATCACGAGATAAATGTTGATAAAATTCGTGTTTTATCGAAAAAAAATGGCGAAATTAAGTTCACAGAAATCCGAAAGAGGGCAGCCCCATGTGGAATTCCTATGAAATAAACATTACTTTCATCAGACTTCTATCCAAACTGTCTGACAAGTCAGTGGCAATTAACGAAAACGTTGATTTATGTCTCTCATTTGCATTTTGCAATTCATTCATCATTAATTCATACATTTAATTGATATTCATCCACCGGTATTGGAAAAAGTTTGGACAGCGATTTTGAGTCGATAATGTAGGGCTTCAGTAATAATGTCGGTATTTCGCCTCGCCTTAACCATTGAACTGCTCAAAATAATTATGTTATTTATTTATAACCGCGTCAAAATCGACTCATATCATTTAAATACCCAATGTTATAATCTTTAAAACAAATATCTGCAAATTTTCAATAGAATGTTGATCAAAAATTTTTATTGATCAACGATGAATGATTAATTTTATTGTTCATTAATAAAAAATACGGATATATCACAAACATATGATGAAATTACATTCCAAATTTTATGTATTATAAATCAATCATTTATTTTAATTCTTTATAAATGTTTTGAATGAATTATGTAACCCTAAGTTAAATAATATAAAACTAATAATTACTTAAAGAATTAAAGAAAAAAAAAATTCATCGTTATAACTCATTCTTAAAAAACTCAACAATTTATAAAGAATTAAAATACATTATTGATTTATAATAAATAAAATTTATGATGAAATTTCATCATATATATATATATTTGTGTTATACCCGTATTTTTTATTAATGAACAATAAAATTAATCATTCATCATTGATCAATAAAATGTTTTGATCAAGATTCTATTGAAAATTTGCAGATATTTGCTTTAAAGATGATAACATTGGGTATTTAAGTGGAGAGTCGATTTTGTTACGTTTATAAGGAAATAACATAATTATTTTAAACAGTTAAATGGTTAAGGCTTGATAACTCCGAAACGGCTCGCGTCACGCAAATCTCCATTCAGACCTTTTTTATAGAGCGTTCAATTTCCTACAAAAATCTATGTTTCTTATTACTGTACAGTAATTCGTTTTTGAGTAATAAAATTCCAAAGTTCAGAAATTGTTTTTTCCCATTTAATTTGAATGGAAAAAGAAAATTTAAAAGCACCACCTCTAAATATTAATATTAAGGGCTCATGTTTGGACAGGGTCTTTGTTTAGGGGTACTCTGACGATTCATCATTGTTGTTTAAAAAAAAATAGGCATTTTTTTCGAAACAGTCTAATCTTTATCTTAGGATATTTTTTAAAATATTCTAAATTTGTCTTATGATTTTTTGTGTATTTCAATATTTTTATTCGACAGTGGTTGGCCGGTTTTACATCATTCATGTGGCCTGGTGTCGAGACCACTCTTCGAGCATCGTATCTGCCAATCCACGTGTATTTTGGCACAGCCGGATTTGTCGGTGTAATAGCTTCGTGTCTCATGGGTTTAAATGAGAAAGCATTTTTTTCCATGTGAGTACAAACATCTCGTTAATTTTACAAAAAAACTCCTACGTTCTCTAGGGTGATTCGTTTCAGGGCAACTTTTTTTTTGACCCATCGTGCCCGAAAACCTTTAGTTGGTGCCCAAAAACGAAGTTTCGTAAAAGGGGGGTGTTGTCAAAAAATATTTAGAGGTCACAAATCAAAATTGAAGGTTTCCCATTTGATTGACATTGAAAAAAAAAAATTCTCATTTTTAGTGTTACCATTCCGCGAATTTTGATATCGCGATATTTTCCAAGTGGATTTTCATAGGAAATATGATACTCTACAATAAAGTTCATTGAGCCATGTCCGTAAATTCAACCATTTCAGCGATATCATTGTTTCAAGTGAATATTGTATGAAAATATTTATTCAAATGGCTGTTTTATTGATTTATTTGCATAGGAAATTCTTTGTAAAATTTGTTTAATGGTTTTTCTGATGATTTTGTACATGCTATTTCATAGAAAATGGAGTTCGTTTGATTGAATAAAAAAAAAAAGATCTATTTATTTTACTTTATACACTTATACCTGAAAAAGAGTTGAATTTACGGACATGGCTCAATGAACTTTATTGTAGAGTATCATATTTCCTATAAGAACCCACTTGAAGAATATCGCGATATAAAAATTCGCGGAATGGTAACACTAATAATGAGCATTTTTTTTTCCAATGTTAATCAAATGGGAAACCTTCAATTTTGATTCGCGACCTCTAAATATTTTATGACGACACCCCCCTTTCACGAAACTTCGTTTTTTGGTACCAACTAAAGGTTTTCGGACACGATGGGTAAAAAAAAAAAGTTGCCCTGAAACGAATCACCCTAATGTTCTCTTATTTTGATTATTTAAATGTTTTTACTTTATTTATCTCTTATTTTATTGGTTGGTACTGGTTCATTTGTTGATAAATTATTTAATTATTTACAAATTTTTTTTACAGAGAAAAATATTCGGATTTACCATCGGAAGGAGTTCTCGTGAACGTAATTGGACTTTTCTTCGTGATTTTTGGTGCACTGACTGTTTACATCGTGAGCCAAAATCGATACAAACGAGAGGGACTGCCCGAGGATAACGATCTCATAACGGCAAGGGAAAATTAGATTGTGTTTTATCACTCGATAATACACACTCTTTGCTATCTTCACTGTCTTCTGATCACAAGCTCTTGAGCCATTAATGTGTGAATTTTTAATTTTTACGAATATTTCACTATCTCTGCGGTGCTAAACGTGATTACACGAAACAGAATACCAAATTCAAATGGTACTACTTCATTATTTTTTAATATAAGTACAAGAATCGTTGTGTGCTGCTCGTAAAATCTCATCAATTGCTACCGAACAATTTACAATCAGAATTTATCTCATCAGAGGCTTTTTGAGCTTCGCAGCTTTTGCTATAAAAATTAGGAGCATAACTTAAGAAATGCGTACGTGATTTCAGATCTGAACATTTTCAATATTTCAAGCTTAATTTATCGATTCCAATATTTCCATTTGAAGAGTTTTTAATTTAGAGTTTTTCAAATAAACTTCTCAATTTAATTGGTTTGAAATAATTTGTACCTGAAAGATGGTCTAAAATTTGAAGCTTGAAAGTTTTCACATTTTGACCTTGAGGACATTCAATTTTTTTAAATTAGGAGATTATATATTTCGAGTTTGAAGATTAAGCAGAACATTTGTACGCAAGGTTAATTTATTATTAATTTTTAACTAAAAAAGGTGACATTTTAAGTTTGGAATTTATAATTTTTTAAAAACCTGAATTAACGCCAATTGTTGATTTTAGGGTTGAAAGAGGTTCTAATTTTAACAGCCTTTATGGTACACAATCCTTCCGAACTTTTTTATTATCTACAAAATATTATATTGAGGAATCTCCATATCGCCGTTTATCAGTGGATCCAATTTCAACACTTTGAACCACATAAATATTGAACGCTGGTGCTGCTTTCTAATCGTACAAATTTTATGTGTGTGTGTGTGTGTGCTAAGAAAAAATCCTTGTATCGATTTAACGGGTTAAACGCAGTCAGGAGGTCGAAAAAAGTGATTTTTCAAGAATTGTTTCTGGAAAGACATTTTAATTTATCAAAGTAAAAATTGATATACATATTGTTGTAACTTTTAACTTTATTTTTAAGGGGAGGCTAAATACCGACATTAGCACCTCGAAAATGGATTCCAAACTTGCTCTGGCACGAATGGATGAAAATCAATAAAATTTTGACAGTATCATCAGAATTATGGCACAAATGGAGCCCCGCTAAAAAATTTTCGGAAAACGAAAGAAAAAATTACAGATCCGATTATCATCAAAAATCTGTAATTGAAAATATTAAATTATAATGTTTTTACGGCATTTCGGATAAAACCGAGAGTGGGGATCCATAACCAACACCAAAGTACGAATATCGATACGTCTTTGACATTATTTTATGAAAAAACCGCGCCGTAAGTTTGGAAACCAAATCACGAGATAAATGTTGATAAATTTCGTGTTTTATCGAAAAAAAATGGCGAAATTAAGTTAACAAAAATCCGAAAGAGGGCAGCCCCATGTTGAATTCCTATGATTACTCTCATCAGACTTCTATCCAAACTGTCTGACAAGTCAGTGGCAATTAACGAAAACGTTGATTTATGTCTCGCATTTGCATTTTGCAATTCATTCATCATTAATTCATAAATTTAATTGATATTCCTCCACCGGTATTGGAAAAAGTTTGGACAGCGATTTTGAGTTGATAATGTAGGGCTTCAGTAATAATGTCGGTATTTAGCCTCGCCGTAAATTGTTATATTTAAAAAAATAATTATTCTTGAATCTCTCTAAAAAAGGCGCCTTGCAGTGAGCACGATATCCCTGGATTGGATCATCCAAAATAAAAAAATAAAAATGATTTCGTTAATATAAGGTTTAATCTAGTATCTAATCGAAGGAATAAGCAAAATATTTATTTTTAACAAAATGTTGGCTTCTCAAACGAAAATTTTGATTTTTGATGAAAATGTTTGCCTTAAATTGTTTATAAAATGGACAATATTTATCGGTAAAAAAAACCTTCGATAAATAACTAAAAAATATATTTATAAAGCTCGTGTAAAAATTTGAGACTGATTGGTTTTGCCGTTTCTGAGAAATCTTGCTCACTGACTTTAAAAACACAGTTTTGAGAAAAACTTTGAGAAATATGCCTAAAATTTCGAAAATATGTGTCGGATTGACATGCATTTTTTTGTGCATATACTTAAATATGTATACATTGCGAAAGTGAAATAGAAAAATCGATTTTTTGAAAATCCTGACGGCGATAACCCCTTAAGTAATGTTCATTGTTTTATATTTGAGAATTTAAAAAATATATTTGTGATTCGATATACAATATATATACAGAATATTATACTGATATTATACAATATATGGAGATGAAAAATAAAGGAAAAAAAAATACATGCAATTTGACCATTTCCTGACCAAATTATTGTTACTATCTTTCTTTTTGTATCTCATGTCGCCACTAATGAACGCAACTCTAATGATTTATTCCATTTGACAAAAATGGTTTTTCTGATCGCTAAAGCGTAGATAAATTATCTAGAGTGACAGTGCAGAAAACAAACTATAGTATGTTTATCAAAATAAACTGGCGGGAGTTTTCTTCACGGATAGTCGCGCGGTAATTGGTCAAATATACGATTGTTGAGGCGTGTGATTGGCCGTTCAATCTTCTGAGAATAGTGTGTGTATATATGTATGGGGCGTTCCACCCCAAATCGGACAGTTAAAAAAAAATATATATATTTCCTCAAAAGATCCTTCCTGTTAAATTTTGAAATTTTTTCTATTATCCGTTCACAAGATATTAAATTTTTTTTTTAAACCGCTCTTTTGTCTCGACTTCTTTCATAATGGATCAAATTAAAAGTTTATTTTTCAAAATTTTTGTTTTTATATGGTCTTTTCAGAAAAAAATACAAAAAAAATATTCAACGTATTTTTGAATAAGTTTTTTGAGGTTTAAACTTTCAATCGCGTTTTTAAAAATGAGTGCATATTTTGTTTTTTTTTCTAATTTTTTATTTTAAACTTCTATCTATTCAACAACTTTTAACGTAAGACCAGTCCGGTCGTGGGCCCTCCATAATTACTATTTTTTTTCATTTTTTGAAGATTAAAAAAAAAAAATTCGGTAAATTATTATGAATACCAATTTTTGTTACTGTATGGTATTCTTTAAATCATTTTGAATTAATTTTGAAACTTTTTTATTGTTAGCAATTCAGGAAATAATCGTATATGTAAGATTAAAAAAAAAATACGTGAATAAATAAAAACTGTTGTTATTATTGTTCATAAGCAGACTTCACGATTAATTATTAATTTTGAGAACCTCTTAACAATAAAAAAGTGTCAAAATACATTCTAAATAATGAAAAAAAGACTATACACTATATACAGTAATAAAAATTGATATTCATAATGATATATAGAAAAAAAAAATCCTTTTAATTTTCAAAAATAAAAAAAATGGAAATTATGGAAATTAACACGATTCAAAATTAAAAACCCAAAGAACTTATTCAAAAACACGTCGAATATTTGTTTGGTATTTTTTTATAACAAGAAAAAAACAAAAATTTTAAGAACAAAAAATTTAGACCATTATTAAAAAAGTTGTAACCAAAAAACCGAAAAAAGAGCGGTTTTTTTAAAATTTGATATCTTGTGAACGGGAAATATAAAAAATCTCAAAATTTACCAGGAAGGGTCTTTTGATGGGTACTAAAAAATATAAAAAAACTTCAGGAAATAAAAAAAAAAAATTCAAGCTGTCCGATTTGAGATGGAACGCCCCGTATATACTACGCCGTGCTTTATGCCTAATATTCCTCAAACTGCCTCAAACTCCTCAGAGAGAAAAACATAGCGGACCGGGCAGGTTGTCGCGTATATTTGCACAAAATAAAAACCCTTCGAGATTCTGCATTTGTTTATTATTAACGTTAATGGAAACGAAAGTTGGAATTTCGAAGAAGGTGTATTTGATAGTCTTTAAGAATTTGTGAGTTTACAATCTAGGGCATTTTTCGAGTGACAAGACGATCAATGGTTAACCAAATTCCCGTGCCACAGGCCAAGTATGAATTACTGAGTGACGTCCGACAGTGAGTTTCAATTAAATATTCAATTACAAGTGTCAAATTAATTTATTACTTCATCTCCGTTTTTGTTTATTTATCTTCGTTTTCTCCGTCTTCTTCTTCCCCCACCATTCTCGCCTCGTAAATGTTGAGCGTGTGTGTGTTGTGTGTGAGATACAGTCGAATAAACCGTTATGCGCGCTAGGTTATATATCCAAAGTATTGATTTTATCTATTGTTAGAATTTACAGCTTATATATCCTCTTGTATATAATCTCCGAGATTATTGGTAAAAAGTTATTTTCCTCTCGTTGTGTGTATTTAATGTGAAAGCCGAGGTTTTGTAAAGCTGGAATTTACACAAATACATGCAAAATATTTAGGCGGTTATTTAACGGGAATTCAAATATTCAAATTCAAATATTTATTGTACGAACGGTTATGTTCTTTTTTGTCTTTTATGTGTGATAACGTTCTTTGGAACGTTTTTCATTGCTGAAGAAAAAATTGACTTTCTTAAGGAATTATCTCAGTGTGCGTAATTTACTTTTTACTTAAATGATCTTTTTAATATAAAATTGAAAAAATGGAGTTCAGATGAATGTTTGAATGGGCGTGTGTGTGTGTGTATAATTGTGTACATATATATCTATTTTTTTCTGAGCAAAAAATCAATTCTTCGTACATAGTTCCAAAATCGTTCGATCCAATTGATCCAAAATTTTCTGAGCAAGAAAAGCTGCCATTTCCCCTTGTTCACTATGATTTTTGTTAACGGGTTATACACAGTCAGGATAATCCAAAATCAAAACATAAAAAAGATTTCCTTAATTAAAGATTTAATCAAGTATCAAATCAAAGGAATAAGCAAAATATTTATTTTCAACAAAATGGTGGCTTCTCAAAAATTTTTTTTGGATTTTTGATGAAATCTTTTGCTTCAAATTGTTTATAAAATGGAAAATATTTATTGGTAAAAAAAACCTTTGATTAATTACTAAAAAATATATTTATAAAGCTTGTGTAAAAATTTGAGACCGATCGGTTATGTCGTTTCTGAGAAATCTTGGTCACTGACTTTGAAAACACAGTTTTGAAAGAACATTTTCAAAGTTTCAAGAGCACTTTACTTATAGTAATTACGGGCTTACAAATATGCCTATAACTTCAAAAATATTTATCGGATTGACATGAAATTTTCTGTGTATATACTTAAATATATGTACATTATGAAAATGAAATTTAAACAAATCGATTTTTCGTAAATTCTGACTGCATTACCACCCCTTAAATTGTTATAACTTACAATTTTTTTTCGAAATTCCAATTTATCCAATATCTATTGAAACATTTTTACATGCATGGATTAATACCAAAGAATATTTGTTACCAACTTTGGAGCAAATCAATTAAAATACATAGTTGAAATTACATAAAATTTTTCATTTTGTTCACAAAAAATCTGCCAAGGTCCTGACTTGAGGAATTTCTAAGGTATAAATGTTTTACACATAAATAAACGATTTTATGGAAGAATATTTTTCAATGAAATCCTGAAGATTGACCGAAGCATAACAAATATGGCAAAGATTGAATTTTAAAGAAATTTCATTGATTCACCAACTTGAAAATTTTTTGAGATATTTGCCTAAATATATCTTTATGAAAAGAAAATTTTCCATAAATGATTATACCGTTACTGACAAATTGAATTTCCTATTGCAGTAGTCGAAGATCTATTGAAAGATTCAAATGATACTCAAACAATTTTGTATTATACAAAATTCTTTCATTTGGATAGACTCATACCAAAACATCTTTGCAATTGATTTTGGAAAAGTTTGACCAATTAGTTGAAATCACAAAATATCCTGAAATTTTTTGAAAAAGTCTGCCCAAACATTTGCTCAAATAATTTTCAAGATATTCCAGAGTTTTTCAACATGAATAAACTATTGCGAAAGAATTTTTGTTATTGACTTTGACAAAGATTGAGCATCGCATGAAAATGATGTAAAATTTCGAAATGAAAAAAAAAATTGATGCGCTGACCTAAAAAATGTTTAGAGATATTTGTGGGAAAATGTTTGTATGAATATCTGTAAAATCTTATCAATATCTGTAATATCTTATCAATTATACATTGAAATATGGACATAATCAGAAAGAACATTACCGTTAATAACGCAATCCCATTTTTTACAGAACTCGCTGGAAGAATCCGCTGTTTTTTATATTTCTGACCATCGTTGCTCTGGGTGCTTTTTTCGTGAGCGGCATTTGGTTCGACATTTATCGGGGTGCATTCGGTCAAACAAAATCACTGATTGCTTCACCAGCGGAATCTCCAGTCTTGCATTCGAGCGCAACAAATTCCTCAGATAATCATCGGGATGCCAAGATTGCTTCGTGGCTACGTAGGGCTAGGATGTACGCCGAATCGACGAAGGAGAACCAGGATGCGGACAGGAACTCAACCATTGCCAAGAGCAGCGAATCCAGTCGCAGGGCAACAAGGTGAATCCAAGATGATGCGAACCAAGAGTTTATCCACGACTTTATGATGACGGGCTTAAAAAAAATGTATACAGATAATTTAGACCATGAAGGTATTTAATATTGAATTTCAAAAGATTCGCTCGAGGGGTAAAGTGAAACTTCAAATTTAAAACAAAAAGCCTTATTCGCTAATTTTGCAAGCAATTTTTGTTTAGCCCGATATTGAATTAGACATATTGTTAGTCAAAATAACAAGTCTTATAAAACTTAAGGCGATCGTAGATCGCCTTGGTAGACTTTTTTGAGAATAAAATTCTCGTTTTGCTTCCTCATAAAGGAAGCTTTGTTTTCGTGAAATTTTTTTTTTCGAGGTTTTTATGCCATAGTGTTCAAAATTTCCCAAAACGTCAAGAAATCATATTTAGAAAAAATATCCGGATGCATTTGTGGGTGTGTGTATGGGGCATTCCATGTCCCAAATTGAAAATTTCCTGAAAAATATTTTTAATTGGATAGAAAAGGAAAACGAAATTTCAGCTAAATCGAAAGGGGCCGGGTTCAAAAGTGGTCGATTTGACATGGAATGACCCGTGTGTATCTTGAGTTTCTGATGTAAATAATTAATAATTCAAGAACGCTTCGAGATATCGAGCGAGAATTTGGCACAGTTGTTCAGCACGAATTGGCCTTCACTATGATATTTTTTTGTTTTAATTCTAACGGGTGTTCAGATTTTATCGACTTTTTTCGTTTTTGCAACAATAGTGTAAACGCTCTAACTTCTGCAATTTTCAAGATATTGCACTCAAACTTTGTACAGAAATAGTATAGCTATTAAGGTTGTTTGGTATTGAATTTGACAAAAATCGATCGAAAAATTAAATTTGTATCAAATTTTGAATTTTTCGAAAAATAGCGTAAACGCTCTAACTTGCACAATTTTCAAGATAATGCAGTAAAACTTTGTAAGGAACTAGTATAGCTATCAAGATTGTTCGCTACGGAATTTAGCAAAAATCCATCGAGGGATTAAAATTTTTCGAATTTTTTAATTTTTTGAAAAATAGCGTAAACGCTCTGACTTGTGCAATTTTCAAGATATTGCACTCCAACTTTGCACAATGCTAATACAGCTATCGAGAATGTTCTCTATTAAATTTGGCGAAAATCGATAAAATGATTGAAATTTTACCGAATTTTGTTTTTTTTTTTAATTAGCGTAACTTCGGCTATTTGCGAGATATTGTACTGAAATTTTGTACACATTCAAAATAGTGATCAAGGTTGTTCGCCATTAAATTTGGAAAAAATCAAATTTGGCAAGAAGTAAATTTGAAAGAATTTGGCAAAGTTGCACATTGATTCATGTTTTTCGATTCAGTACACATTCAAAATAGTGATCAAGGTTGTTTGCCATTAAATTTGGAAAAAATCAAATTTGGCAAGAAGTAAATTTGAAAGAATTTGGCAAAGTTGCACATTGATTCATGTTTTTCGATAGTTAACAAAACTTCCTTTACGAGGAAGCCAAATTTGATCGCCATACTTTGTGATAAAGGAAGCTGTGTGAACTGCAGAGTTTTATTTAATTCTGGCTTTTTGTTGAGCAGTCAGATCGTCGTCTGCTACTACACAATACCGGGATGCCTGAACTCGTCGTGGGAGCTCGGTCCGTCGCACCTTGACCCTCGTATTTGTACGCATATTATCGTGGGTTTTGCGAGCGTGGTGAACAGCACAATCAGTTTGGGCGATACCTCGGATTTTTACAAGAGCGTAGCGGATTTGAAGAACCGCGTGCCCAAACTCAAAGTGATGCTCAGCGCAGGTGGAATGGACGAGCTCCAGGGAGGTTTTCCCGAAATGGTGAAGAATCATGCTAATCGTAAACGGTACAAGTCCCTCTCGAGGCTTCCCTCATCATATTTTTTTCTATAATCAGGGTGGCCACTGTCAGGGAAAACCTGGAAATGTCAGGTAATTTTTTGAGTGTCAGGGAAATCAGGGAAATGTCAGGGAAATTAAATGTTAGTCAGGAAAAAAACCGAAATATCAAGTTGAGAAAAAAAAGTGTCTGGGTGAACTTTTTTTTTCTGTGCAAAGCTGAAAAAAATTATGGGTGAATATTTTTTTTTCTACGCAGTGCTTTTTTTTTCCATGGAAAATGCAATATTCCTACCTTGTAACTTTTTTCACAAATCCGTCAGGGAAATTTTGGAAAATATCAGGGAAATGTCAGGGAATTTTTTTCGTTTGATTTAGTAGCCACCCTGTATAATTTTCTATTTTCTATTTATATTTTTCTATAATTATTATTGAATAAAAAAACTGTCCTAATAACATCTTGACCTTTTCGCAGATTCATCAGATCGGTTCTCAATGTCACGAAAACATTGAATCTCGACGGTCTTGATGTGGATTGGGAATTTCCAGCTTGGTTGGGTGGAAATGAGAGACAGAAAATATATTTCGTTCAATTGCTTCAGGAATTGCGAAAGGAATTTGATCGCAGTGGGAGAAAGCTTCTACTTTCAGTTGCTGTTGCTGCACCAGCTGCTATAATCGATCAAAGTTACAATGTTCCTCAAATTGCCGAGTATGTAATACGGTTAAGAAATCCTAGTCATTTACTGAGTGGCGAACTCGATTTTTCGAATCATTTTTCAATAGTCTACTTTAAACGGCCAGAAAAAGCAAATTTTTAAAATGTTATTTTTCAGCTCCTTTATCAGATATGGCTATAAAACCTTTTTTACAACATTGTTTCATTCTTCGAAAATACAAAAAAAAACGTGTTTTTTATTTTTATTTTTTGAATAATTTATAGAAGGCACCAAATTCGAAAATGTCTTCTCCAATGGCCGAACGTTCATCTCAGGATTGGCAAGTCTGGGACAAAAAAATAATAAAGCATTTCGAAGAGGAAGGTTTCTTAGACAATAATCTACCAACGTTAATGGAAAATCGATTTTAAAAAAATGGCTGATTGAAATGAAAATGATAAGTTGAATTTTTCACAATTTATTTCAAACATCCGCCATTTTCATTTATCGATTTTTCATTAACGGTGGTAAATTGTTGTGTAAGAAACCTTCCTCTTTAAAATTCTTATTTATTTTTTTGTTCCAGACTGGCCAATCCTGAGACCAACTGTCGGCCAATGGGACAAGACATTTTCGATGACTCGACTCTAGCATCTTCTATAAATTATTCAAAGAACCAAAATAACACTTTTTTTTTTAATTTTCAAAGGATGAAACAATATTGTAAAAACAGTTCTATCGCCATATCTGATGAGGGAGCTGAAAAAAAATTCGTAAAAATTTGCTTTTTTTGGCCTTTTAAAGTAGACTAGTACCTTAAGGTTAAATTGAGCTTCAATCAGGAGCAATATATATTGAAGATCAAAGAGTAATAAAGTTTCAATAATAAGTGTAGTGTCAAGAAATTTGTAAAAGTTTGAAAAATCATTTATATTTCCATTAACATATTCACGATTTTAACGCAATTTTGACAACTTTCAAAGTTTAAATGGATCTTCAAAAATTTGTTTTTTTTGGCCTTCTAAAGTAGGCTAGTACTTTAATTTCATACAAGCAGTCTTCACATGTTTTAACAAAATTTGATTCTAATTCTCCAATCTTTGATTCCTTAATGATTTCAAAATCACTCGCTTGAAAAGATAACTCAAAATTATCAAGAATAATAATTAGAAAGAGTAGAACTGAACTCATAGGGAAATGCCTTTATGATGAGCCAAAGGAATTCGCATAATTTTAAAAAAGGAAGAATAGATATTAACTCATCATTATTATCAGTTTCAAATCGATAGTTGCAAAATTATGAAAATAGAGGTTTTGCAAAAAAACTGTTCAAAGTTAAAAAAACAACAACAGCTCCCTTGAGTTGTTTTTAAACACCAACCGTTTTTGCAGTTAAAGTGACTACAAGAATTTGAATAAATCAATTGTCATGAAAGATTTCGAAAAAAAACTTGATGAAACAAAGCTCTTTATACTTACATTTTCTTATCATTGAAAAACTTACATTTTTTAAAGTGGTTCAGCCAAAAGAATTTGCATAATTTAAAAAAATTAAGAATAGAGTTTTTACATTTTGTTCTCATCATTATCAGCAATTTCCAAACCTTCCTCCATGAGCTTTTCCAATTTTTCTGTATATATCAGTTTCAAATCGATAGTTGCAAAATTATGAAAGTAGAGTTTTTTTTTTTAAATCGTTCAAAATTGAAAAAAATGAAGTCTCCTGGCGTTTTTTTAACAATAACCTTTGTTGCAGTTAAAGTGACTACAAGAATTTGAATAAATCAATTGTTATGAAAGATTTTGAAAAAAAAACTTGATGAAACAAAGCTTATACCTAATTTTTTTTTAATAATGAAGTATTGGGCATCAAAAACTTTGAATTTTATCTAAGAACGTTTATTATTCATGTTATAATTCGCTCTTTGGGGGATAATATAAAAATCACCGAAATTTTGCCAAATCAAGTGTTTGAATTTGATTTTTAAAAAAAGTTTAAATTTATTATTAACGTTTACTCACCCAATTTTTTTTTCCTCAGGCACGTGGACTTCGTCTCGCTGATGTCGTACGATTATCGTTTTTACGTTTGGTATTTTCCGATAACCGGTCACAATTCACCGTTGTATCCGCGTATCGCCGAACAGAGCAGTTACACTGGAACATTGAATGTCAATTATTCAGCAATGTATTGGCTGGCGAAAGGAATGCCACGCGAAAAGCTCATCATCGGTGTGCCAACGTACGGTCACACTTATCAACTTGACAATCCTCTCAATCACGATATCGCGGCACCGGCAAAAGGTTTCGGTAAATTGGGAAAGGAGGGCTTTGTCTCGTATCCGAGTATTTGCTCTTTTCTCGATAAAGGCGCAACGAGACATTATGACGATGAGAGCAAAGTACCATACGCATACGCCAATGACGAGTGGATTTCTTACGACGACGATGTCAGCATTTTACAAAAGGTTAATCTCAAAAAGTTCGTTTATGAATGAACTCTGGCTTGCTATTTTTTTTGTAACGATCCAGTAAACTCTGGGCCAAATCCGTTCCTATTTTTCATCATAACTTCAACTAAAACAACAATACTTGATGTTTTTTCAGCATCAATTTTCCAAATTGATGATGAAAAACATGATGATTTGGGTGGTCCTTATTTAGGGCTCGGACGATTTTTTTATTAGACGCCTCCCAAATCGACTCCAAATAATTCAAACCAATACTCTATTTTTTTTCTAATTTTTATCTAGACTCTAACCCCTCTCGAAAAAAGGAAGATTTCCCCATTTGAAATACACATGTTTTGGTCATATTCTCAGGATATATTTTATTCTAAGTGTAATAATTTTTAAAAAAATCCTTCAACTGCAAGATTTTAGTGTTCGTTGGTGCTACTGTTTGAAGAAAAATTCACATTATTATACGGGTCAATCCAGACGAATTGCAATTCATCTAAAATTCCAATGCGGGTCAATCTAGATGAATTGCAATTCGTCTAGATAGATCCGTATGATAATGTGAATTTTTCCTCAAATAGTAACACCATTGAACAATAAAATCTTGCAGCTACAGATTTTTTTGAAAATTATTACACTTCAAATAAAATATAACCTGAGAATATGGCCGAAACACTTTTATTTCAAATGGGGAAATCCACCCTGTTTTCGGGAGGGGTTAGAGTCTAGATAAAAATCTGAAAAAATTAGGGTATTGTTTTTGAATGATTTGGAGTCGATTTGGCGGGCGTCTGATAAAAAAATTCGTCCGAGCTCTAAATAAGGACCACCCTAGTGTGTATGCGTGTGTGTATCCTGAGTTTCAGATGTAAATAATTAATAACTCGGGAACGCTTCGAGATATCGAGCTGAAATTTGGCACACTTGTCGAGCACGAATTGCTCTTCATTGCGATTTTTTTTTGTTCAAATTTTAACGGGTGTTCAGATTTTATCGACTTTTTTCGTTTTTGCAAAAATGGCGTAAACGCCCTATCTTCTGCAATTTTCAAGATATTGCACTCAAACTTTGTACACAATTAGTGTAGCTATTAAGATTGTTTGGTATTGAATTTGGCAAAAATCGATCGAAGGGTTCTTATGAAATTTTGGATTTTTCGAAAAATAGCGTAAATGCTCTAACTTACACAATTTTCAAGATATTGCAGTGAAACTTTGTAAGAAACTAGTATAGCTATCAAGGTTGTTCGAATTTGGCGAAAATCCATCGAAGGATTAAAATTTTATGAAATTTTTAATTTTTTGAAAAATAGTATAACCGCTCTAACTTGTGCAGTTTTTAAGATACTGCACTGAAACTTTGCACAGAGCTAATAGAGCTATCGAGGTTGTTCGTTACCAAATTTGGCGAAAATCGATCGAATGATTAAAATTTTATCAAATTTTCGTTTTTTGTTAAAGTAGCGTACTCTAACTTCGACTATTTGCGAGATATTGTACTGAAATTTTGTACACATTCAAAATAATGATCAAGGTTGTTCGCTATTGAATTTGGCGAAAATCAAATTTAGCAACAAGTAAATTTGAAAGAATTTGGCAAATTTGCACATTGATTACTCATGTTTTTCGATAGTTAACAACGTTTCCTCTATGAGGAAGCCAAATTTGATCGCCATACTTTGTGATGAAGGAAGCTGTGTGAACTATCGATAAGGATGTGGAAGCAATGTGCAAATGTCCAATTTGCAGGATTTTTAAATTTGTTTAAAAACATTTTAGTGAAGGGAAGAATCGGCTGCGATTCGGCCAGTGGTTCCAAATACTAAGCTCTCGAAACATCTTCACCGTTTAACAAGATCATGTAATGAAAATTGTTAATTTTGATCAAAAATGAATCTTGGAAAATATCAAATACGAAAATCATAGGCATCAAGGATCGCAAAAAAACGACCCGTCTTAATACAATAAATTCATAATGAATAACATCCAAGATTCATCAAATTATCAAAAATTACCCATACAAATTCAGAAATAATAAATCTGAAGAGGATCCGAATAAGGATCGAAACGTTATACAAAAAGTTGTCCAATTTTATTTGGAACCACTGGTCGAATTGCAGCCGATTCCTTCCTTCACTAATTCTCTACACGGCCGCATATCCAAACTAACACTGTAAAAAGATTTTAATTAAATTTAAAAAAAATTGTGGTAGGGTTTGAAACTCTACCAAAAACTACTCTTACCTTGTAAATTATTGTTCCATTAACAAATCGTGTTTCGCGTCTAAACTACTCGTTGATTTTTGTTGAACAGGCCGAATGGATAAAGGCAAACGAATTCGGGGGTGCGATGGTGTTTTCTCTGAACGAGGACGACTGGAACGCGAGTTGTCCTGGCGCCGCATCAAACAACACATTCCCCCTAACTCGAAGGATCTTTCAAACACTTCGAGGCACTCGGGTCAACTGAAAATAATGATACAACCAGCTTTTTTAATAAGTTGGATTGAGAAATTTCATTCCTGATAGAAAAAGTCACTTTTTATCCCGCGCAACGAAAGTTACGGTATTGAAGTCGCATTAAGTCTCCATTAAATATTATATGAATTAATAAGATTGAAGTAATACATGGAAACAATTGTACCAAATTTTGGAGTAAAAATGTTGAATTTTTCTTCCAATCACACAAAAAAAATTTCTACCATTCAGTCATAAAAATCATTTTTAAAAAATTATTGATCTGCATTCTTCAGTATTTTCAAAAAATTACCATTGATGGGAATCGAGAAAAGGAACTCCATTATCTTGAAAATAAAAAAGTTCAAGGCAACTAAAAGTAAATCCAGTGTGCAATGATACAAATTTGGTATGAGTTTTCATTTCTGAAAACTTAAAAACCTCCAACAAATATCGACGGAAGTATTGTTATTTATTATACTTATTATTTTATCGAAATATCAATTGTCTTCAAGAAAATATGAGAAAGCTATGCTTCACAATCCTCAAAGTCACAAAATTTGGTACATTTGTAACCGTATATTATTCTATAAATTCATTAATTTGTATAATATAAACAAAATGGAAATACCATGAAATATCGTTAAATGTCTCACGTTTAAACTATACAAATGCAAATTACACTTAACCACGTACCAAAGTATTTAAATTATTGCTGCTCCAAGCGTTTCTCTTGTTCCGTCGCGCGCGCAAACAAACACATGCACACAAATACATACCAAAAAATACCTACTCACACATTCCACGTTTATCCAAGTCACATTAACGATAAACTCGCGAGGATATTATCGCGGCGATGGATCGATGTTACAAAAAAAAAATGTTTTTTAAACCCAAAGATGAAAAAAATAATGATGCGATATGAACGAATATTTGTCGCGTGCGCGTGGCTGTGAAATTCGCCTGCGATAATTCCCGAGCCATATTGTGATAATTGTACAACACAATGTTCTATATAATAATTTAAAATAATAATAATAATAATCATAATAATAATGTTATAACGAATAATAACGAAGAGGGCAGGTTTGCAGCGTTAATCGCTTAATTTTCGCGTGAATTCACGAAATAACTCATAATTTCCATGGATTCGCATTCCTTCTTTATCTCTGTTCTGTATTTTACTATGAAAACTGTAAAAAAAAATTGAGGTGCTGCGTTAAATGCGCTACGACGAATAAATAAATGTACTCGCGATGAGCGAGAAAATACAAATTTCTTGTGTTTTTTTTTTCTTATTTTTCGTTTAAATTCATTATTTTTTTTTCTTTACCTCGTTCAGTATGTTCTCAATATTCTTTATTTATTAAGAAGGCGCTCTTCGTGTTATATTACTTTGTAATTCTACGCAGTTGGGTGAATTCACCGTTTCGTCGTTATATCGCCTCTCTCTTGTCTTCGCCCGTCGATGTTCGAAGCGATTTGAATTTCGTTTTTCGTTTCTTTTTTTCCTTCACGTCTCTCCACTCGTCTTCGTCGACGTTTCTCTCCTATCGCGCACGCCCACGATTTTTTTTTTTTAGCCATCCGCTCTAATAATAATATAATAATCAATAATATTCGTATTATTATCAATTATCAATATAATAATAATAATAATAATAATAGTTAGATCAATAATCGTTAATTTAAACTGGGCGTTCTGCCGGTGTCCCACTGAATTTCGATACTCGGCCATTTTGTCTGCAATACGGTTAGCATCGGATTACTGTCCAGGATACACTTGACATTGCACTCGAGCAGTACGGCCTGTCCAACGTGATACTTCACTCCGTTTTCGGGATTGCTACGCGGCAGACCATTGTAATGATACAACGGGAATGTGTCGGGGCAGGTACGCGGTTCCTCCGGAAAGAATTCGTCCATGAAACCGGCCAATAGTATTATACCGAGGCACTCGTTGTCCAATTTTTTCCTCATTATGCTGACGCTGTTGGAAAAACAATAATTTTTATTTTTTTTTGTCTTTTGCCTCAACTTGAGGGGAGGCTAAATACCGACATTAGCACCTCGAAAATGGATTCCAAACTTGCTCTGGCACGAATGGATGAAAATCAATAAAATTTTGACAGTATCATCCGAATTATGGCATAAATGGAGCCCCACTAAAATTTTTTCGGAAAACGAAAGAAAAAATTACAGATCCGATTATCATCAAAAAGCTGTAATTGAAAATATTAAATCATAATGTTTTTACGGCATTTCGGCTAAAACCAAGAGTGGGGCTCCATGACCAACACCAAAGTACGAATATCGATACGTCTTTGACATTATTTCATGAAAAAACCGCGACGTAAGTTTGGAATCCAAATCACGAGATAAATGTTGATAAATTTCGTGTTTTATCGAAAATAAATGGCATAATTAAGTTCACAAAAATCCGAAAGAGGGCAGCCCCATGTTGAATTCCTATGAAATAAACATTACTTTCATCAGACTTCTATCCAAACTGTCTGACAAGTCAGTGGCAATTAACGAAAACGTTGATTTATGTCTCGCATTTGCATTTTGCAATTCATTCATCATTAATTCATAAATTTAATTGATATTCATCCAACGGTATTGGAAAAAGTTTGGACAGCGATTTCGAGTCGATAATGTAGGGCTTCAGTAATAATGTCGGTATTTAGCCTCGCCTTAAGGTACTAGTTTACTTTAGAAGGTAAAAAAAAAGTCATATTTTCAAGATTTTTTTTTACTCAGCTTTCCTTTATCGCAAAGTATGGCGATCAAATTTGGCTTCCTCATAAAGGAAGCTTTGTTAACTATCGAAAAACATGAGTAATCAGAGTGCAAATTTGCCAAATTCTTTCAAATTTACTTCTTGCCAAATTTGATTTTAGCCAAATTTGATAACGAACATCCTCGATAGCTACATGAGATCTGTGAAAAGTTTAAACGCATTATCTTAAAAATTGCACAAGTCAGAGCGTTTACGCTATTTTTCAAAAAATTAAAAATTTCGAAAAATTTTAATCCCTGGATGGATTTTCCCTAAATTCCGTAGCGAACAATCTTGATAGCTATACTAGTTCCTTAGAAAGTTTCACTGCAATATCTTGAAAATTGTGCAAGTTAGAGCGTTTACGCTATTTTTCGAAAAATTCAAAATGCGATAAAAATTTAATCTTTCGATCAATTTTTGTCAAATTCAATACCAATCAACGTGAATAGCTACACTCATTCTGTACAAAGTTTGATTGCAATATCTTGAAAATTGCAGAAGTTAGAGCGTTTACGCCATTGTTGCAAAAACGAAAAAAGTCGATAAAATCTGAACATCCGTTAGAATTAAAACAAAAAAATCTCTAAGAAAATTTTGTTCACGAAAACAAAGCTTCCTTTATAAGGAAGCAAAATTATGTTTTATTTAGATTTTTTGAATCATTTATAGAAGGCGCCAATGTCGAAAATGTCTTGTCCCATGGCCGACAATCTCAAGATTGGCGAGTCTGAAACATAAAAATAAAAAAGCTCTTTAAAGAGGAAGGTTTCTTACACAACAATTTACCACCGTTGATGAAAAATCGATTTGAAAAACATGGCGGATGTTTTGAATGAAAATGAAAAATTGAATTTTTCCCAATTAATTTCAAACATCCTCCCTTTTTTTAAATCGATTTTTCATTATTAGTAGTAAATTGTTGTGTAAGAAACCTTCCTCTTTAAATGCTTCTTTATTTTTTTGTTTCAGACTCCAAGACTTGCCAATCAACTGCGATCAACTATGAGCGATGGGACAAGACCTTTTCGAAGAATCGACTTCGGCGCCTTCTATAAATTATCAAAAGAATCAAAATTAAAAATAATTTTTTTTTGTATTTTCGAAGGATGAAACAGTGTTGTAATAACAGTTTTATAGTTATATCTGATTAATCAGCGGAGAATTTTTTTTTTTATTTACTTTTTTTGGCCTTCTGAAGTAGAATAATCTTAACGCGGCGAGTAATACTGAAGAAGACTCGAGCGAATGCAAATTCAAGAAGAAAAGGAACAAAATTCCTGTAAATGAAATTTGTAAGATTTGCTTAGAAAGAGTAAAACAATTTGCAATCTAAAGTTTCAAAAAAGTAGAAAAGCAAAGCCACTGTTGAATTACCTCTTTTCAAAATGAAATCTATAATAAATTCATAAATTATAATTTATCGAAAATTTTTTTAACTTGAATAATGGTTGTGACTTTCAGGTTGGCTCTAGTTTTGACCAGATGTAATATTCAATCAACAAAGAAAACAAATCATAGAAGCCTGGTCACAAAGCTCAAAGTAGAAGTTAAAATTAAAAAAGCAGTTTCAGTGGTCTTCAAATAATTCAGGAATTGATTTCTGTATTTCGACTCGAGGCATATATATATATATATTTTTTTTTTAATTCCTATATACTGACTATTCTGTGTCGGCGCAGAGTCCAAGCTCTTCGAGAACATCCTGGAGCAAATTCGCCGATATGAAATTGTTGCCCTCAGGATCGAATTTCTTGAAGACTCTACGCGCCTGTTCAGCGGGTGTTTCGGGACTAACGAGCCTCCGATCGGTGGAAAATAGTACGGTAAGATGGGTTTCCGAGCCAAGAACCCAGACCGGATGTGACGGTGATTTGAGAAAAGCCCCGACCTCGCAATAGCGCAAATGTTCGAGAAGCGCGAGAAAACCAACCGTGTTTTGTTTGTCGATGCCTCGAAGTTCTGCGAATAAAAGAGAAAATTAACGCATCACTTCTTTGTACGAGTTTTCTAAGGAATTCCCTCGGAGGTCAAGATTACTCGACTTACTGAGACCTCCAATGTCCTGATCGTGATCCCAAACGTGACCAACCGCACGACCCGTTAGCATCAAATTTATGAGACTCTGACTGCCGTATCCATAAGTCGAGTCTATCATTGGTTCCGCTGGATCGGACATCTCGGATCGCATCCCCGATATTCCTTTGGTGCATATTACCGTGTAAAGTAGCAAAAGTACCCCAAATGGCTCTTTGAGCGTTTCGATCCTCTCCGAGAGATATTTTTCCACTTGTTCTAGACTATCGGTCTCCAATATCCTGAAATAGTTCAGAATCATCTCTATTTGTTTTTTTTTTTCATTTTTGGAAAATATTTGGGTTGTGCGAATAGCATTCGATTCGATTATTGGAATTATTATTTTTTGCTCTTAAGCTGATCGATTTCGATGAAGGAGTTATGTTGTTCTATCCAGAGTTGTAAATAACGCATTATTTTGATAATGCATTACTGTATTGATTACCCATTACGCTGCATAATGTGAAATGGACAAGTGTACCATTACAAAGTACAAGAGTAATGTGTAATGAGTGCGTGTTCCATTACAAATAGAACAAACAATGTGTAATGCATGCATGTGCCATTGCAAATATAAAAAAACCCTGCAAATTGAAATTTGCACATCGCTTCCTCATCTTTATCCATAGTTCACATAGCTTCCTTTAACACACGGTATGGCGATCAAATTTGGCTTCCTCATAAAGGAAGCTTTGTTAACTATTGAAAAATATTAGTAATCAATGTGCAAATTCGATCGATTTTCCCCAAATTTGATAGCGAATGACATTGACAGCTATACTGGCTCTTCACAAAATTTCATTGCAATATCCAAAAAATTTCAAAAGTTATAGCGTTTACGCTTCTTTTATAAAAATTAAAAATTTGATAAAAATTTAAGCATTTGATCGATTTTTGCTAAATTTAATAACGAACATCCTCGATGGCTATATTAGCTCTGTGTAAAGTTTCAGTGCAATATCTTAAAAATTGCACAAGACGGAGCGTTTACGCTATTTTTCAAAAAATTAAAAATTTCATGAAATTTTAATCCCTGGATGGATTTTTGCCAAATTTAATAGCGAACAACCTCGATAGCTATATTAGCTCTGTGCAAAATTTCAGTACAATATCGTAAAAATTGCACAAGCTAGAGCGTTTAGGCTATTTTTCAAAAAATTAAAAATTTCATAAAATTTTAATCCCTCGATGGATTTTCGCCAAATTCAATACAAACAACCTTAATAGCTATACTAATTCTGTACAAAATTTCAGTGCAATATCTTGAAAATTGCAGAGGTCAGAGCGTTTACGCCATTCTTGCAAAAACGAAAAAAGTCGACAAAATCGCAACACCCGTTATAATTAAACAAAATTTTTTTCATAATGAAGAGCAATTCGTGCTCGACAAGTGTGCCAAATTTTAGCTTGATATCTCGAAGCGTTTTCGAGTTATTAATTATTTACATCTGAAACTCAGGATACACACACACACACACACACACGCGCGCGCGCGCGCGCCCTGCGAAATCTCATAACATAGATTTCGCAGGGTTTTTATTTTTTTTCATCGAAACCGTTGCAGGTGCCTTTCTCAATTTTTTTCGCAGACTCTTTACCCAATGGCAGACATCCTGTAAAATTTGTACAAAAATCGAAAGTGTGTTATTAGGTTTAAAAAAAATGTATTCTTATTTTTTTGCCATATTTCTATTTTCTCAATGCAGAAAAATTATGATTCTATTTTTTGTCGATAAAATGAAAAAAAAAAAAGTTTTTATTCTTATATTTTTTTTGTTTGATGAATATTTTTTGAGATACAGTGTTCGTAATGAAAAATTGAAAATCCTGAACGGACGCCTAAAAAAATCTAAAAAAAATCACAGACGTTACTTTTGGCTAATATTACAAGCTGGCAGATTTTGAAAAAAGATTGGAGGGTGAAAAAAAAGTGGCCCGGTTGAAAAAGAATGTGAATAAAAATATCATCAAATTACCTCAATCGCGAATGAAAGAATTCGGAATCGAGTATACGCTCTTCCGGAATTTCGTCCTCAAGCTTGGACAAAGAAGTTTCCATAGCTGCAACGTCCGTTTCGTCGAGTGGTTCTCCATTTTCCGCAAGCTCGGACGTTTCTTTAGCCTCCTCGATGCTCTGTCCTTTGGTCGTTTTGATTGTAAGCGCATCTGGAGTCTCAGGACGAACAATGCGATAAATCGTACCCGGTTTATTATTAACCGCCTGGCTTATGATCTCGGTTGCTGCACCGACGAGGAGTCTATCCTGCCTTTCGGATCCCACGCTCGTCCAAGTGTCCGGTTCTCCGTCGAGCAAAATTTGCTTGAGGATGTAAGCTTGAACCGGAGCTATAACTGCGCAAGGACCTCCCTCGGTCTGCACAAGAGCCGTAGGCTCATCCGCACTAAAATAAAAGCCTGCGGACACAAAATGCAAAGTCAGAGAGGACAAGAAACATCCTCTTTGAAAAAAGTACATATAAATGAAAAAGCATGTATATTGGACCGATTAAAAAAAAACGACTATTTTATGTTTTTCGAACCAACATTTTCAATACTTTCGTGGAGGTGAAAAAAGATGCCTGTTAAAAGTAGAGCTCTTGATATAAATATTTAGATATGTCCCATGGCAAATTTCTATTTCCCATTTAAATAACACAGGAAAAAAAATGTCAAACTTTGAAATTTTAAATTCCGGCGTCAAGTAAATGTACCAAATTGAATGATAAGTATTCTTGTAGGGAATTGAACGCTCTACAAAAAAGATCTCTCATGATTTTTCGATAAACTCACTCCTACAAAAGTTATTCACGGTCTAATATATGAGGCATTCCACGTCAAGTCAGCCACCCCATTTTTTGAAATCGCCAAAAATCGCGTACAAATTTTTAGAAAGTAGTTTTAACTATCAAGAAAATTTAGGATTTTTTTCAGATTTTTAAATTACGTTTTTTAGCCGGAAAAAAATACAAACATTTGTTTGTCCCATTTTGTAACGCGAAAATTATTTATTGTACGAAAAAAAAAAGTAGAACATAAAATTTAGGATTTTCAACGTGCTTTTCACTGAAATTTTTTACAAACTCCTCCGAAAGCTCTATATGCCATTTTCGGAGCAAAAAATGTTTTGATTTTTTTTTTCTCAGAATTGACATCTTCGATTCGTCCGTAGTTTTAACAGTTTTTTACTTGATATATTTACAGACTATAGAAAAATTGACGTAGTGCAGAATCTATTATTTATATATACAATCTATCATTATAGAGTGATTAAACGAAATAGTGTAGATATTAATATTGTATCGTTATTAATCACAGACAGGGAAAAATAATAAAATAATCTCGTTTTGATACTGCGAAGACGATTTCAGGAACAAAGCAGTATCGTTGCTTCATTCCCAAAAATCATGCCCAAAACGAACTAAAAAGTACTCATTGGCCATAGAAAGGTCGGTGTATCCAAAGAGGGTAAATTAATTCTTTTTTGCAATCGAGAGACGTGAGTAGCCTTTGACTCTAATTTGAATAGATTTTATCGGTGTACATGGGTCCATTGATAAAGTTTATTAACATGTACAAAAAGATATTTAAAAAAAATAAAAAATTGGAAAAGTTTAAAAAATTGAAAAAGTACAAAAAATAAACAAAAATGCGGACTTTAGAAAATATCTATGGATAGTCTCAATCTTGTTAATGCACAGACAAATTTGTGTATTCATTTGGAATGAAAAACGCATGGGAAGGAATGGATTCTCCACTGAGCCAATTTTTTTTAGTCTATAAATATATCAAGTAAAAAAATGTTAAAACAACAGACAAATCGAAGATGTCAATTCTGAGAAAAAAAATATCAAAACATTACTTGCTCCGAAAATGGCATATAAAGCTTTTGGAGGAGTTCGTAAAAAAATTCAGTGAAAAGTACGTTGAAAATCTTAAATTTCATGTTGTACTTTTTTTTTCGTACGATGATTAATTTTCGAGTTACGAAATGGAACAAGAAATTTTTTTGTATTTTTTTCAGGCTAAAATATGTAATATAAAAATCTGAAAAAAACCACGAATTTTCTTGACAGTTAGAACTACTTTATAAAAATTTGTATGCGATTTTTGGTGATTTCAAAAAATAGGGTGGCCGACTTGACGTAGAATGCCTCATATATGTATATTAGTCTGTGAATATGGGTGAACTACTCTTGGCCATTTCTTTGAAAATTAGGTAATTTATGTTAATGCAATTTAAACTTTTGTTTCAAGAAAGATTTTACGATATTTAGTAATAAGTTACAACATTTTGCCGGAAACTAAAAAAAAAAAAAAGTGAAATGTACTCTAAATTTAACTTTAACTTTGAATAACTTTTGAAGGAGTGAGTTTATCGAAAAATCATAAAAGATCTTTTTTGTAGAGTGTTCAATTCTCTACAAGAATATGTGTCGTTCATTTTGGTACATTGACTTGTAGCCAAGATTTAAAATTTCAAAGTTAGTAATTTTGTTTTCCTGTGTTATTTAAATGGGAAATAGAAATTTGCGATGAGCCATATCTAAATATTTATATTAAGAGCTCTGCTTTTAACAGGCATCTTTTTTCTCCTCTCCGAAAGTATTTAATGTTTTTTCGAAAAACAAAAAATAGTTGCTTTTTTTGAATCAGTCTAATGTTACAGATTTTTATGTCATTTCCATAAAATGCGGATTAAACACAAGCCATATGATTTATTTTACAATTACCGAATCAACAATGAAATTTAGCAAAAATGTTGTTTTTCAAAATTTGAAAATTCAAATGATGCTGGATCCTTTAGTTCTTACATTGTTTGTCAGAAAACAAACTATTTTTCGCCGATTCTAAAACTTATGCCATTTTTTTTTCAAACAAGTTATTGATGTTTCCGCAATTGCAATCCTTCAATTATCAAAATTGAGAAGATACAACATTCACCTATTTAAGGTCAAAATTTTATTTGCGAAAACTTATACTAAATGTTGTTACACATTTCTCAGATATGAACTATCGTGTAATGTAAATTGAAGAACAAACAACAATAAATCTATTTTTGAAAGTGAAAAAAATCAAAATCGCAAAAAATTATGATTCAGGTTTGACAAAACTTTTGTTTTGTGCTAAACAATTTACAAGCTCAACAATTATATCTGAATTTTGAAATTTTTCAATTCCAAAACGCTGTTTTTGCCATATTTCACGGTTGGAGCAGCATGGCAAATAAATATTCGCTGCACTTTTGCAAAATCTGTTTTTTCGAGAAAAGGTACAAAAACGGTACAAAAACGAAAAAAAAGCTACTTAAGGGGACCGAGTCAGCATCAAAACCCCGGTTTTTGAACATGAACATAAATGTTCTTTGAATACGTGTAAACCTGACCAATGGCCCGTCACTTGACGTATCAAATGAAGAAATTTTTGATGCTAGTTGGATGTGCTCAAGCTGCAGCATTTCTCTTATAAACCAATTTTTGAGTTTCAGGATCTTATCTTACAAAGTCTCATTTTCTTCGTAACACTTTTCCAGACTGCTCAAGTGTGGCATATTTTTTTTTAGCTCCTTATAACAGAGTTACAGGATTTTTTGAATTTTTGAAACAAAAAATGGGTGAACAATTCAAAAAGTGGTCTCAAACTCCATAATAAGGACCAAAAAAAAAATATGCCTCATTTCAGCAGTCCGGAAAAGTGTTACGAAGAAAATGAGACGTAAGATAAGATCCGTCAAGCAGTTTGGTCAGGATCGTCCTTGGTGCGGAGAAACTCCAAAATTGATTTATGAGAGAATCTGCCGCAGGCTTCCAACTAGCGTCAAAAAAATTTCTTCATTCGATACGTCAAATGACGGAGCATTGGTCAGGTTTACACGTATTCAACGAACATTTATATTTATATTCAAAAATCGGCGTTTTGACTCGACCCCCTTAAGCCGCTCCATTATGAATCTTACCCTGAGCCCATCGTTTGAAAACGTCTTCCTTGACAGAATTGCCCCAAAGTAGAGTCCTTATTTGGTGAACACGCTCTGCATCCTGATTACTTGCCGAGCTCTCGGCCATTTCTCTATGCGTTGTTTTTATCGAAAATCGCGAATCTCGCGCGAGAGAGAGTGTGTGTGTGTGAGAGGGAGCGAGAGGGAGGGTGAGAGAGGGAGAGAGAAAGTAACAAAGATTGATTCTCACAGTTTCTAACACGCGAAAGATTAGCCGCTCATCCGAATTTGGACAATAAGCGGTGTTACTTTCGCGATTCTATTGGCGTTTATCACGATCACGACGGATATATCTAAGGTTGATTATTATCGGAAATTCACACCAATTCACGCGCAATTTATCGTCTCGTGTTCCATCCTCGACATTAACGTCTGGCGTTGCTTTCCTTATTGCTCCTTGTATTGTATTTTCGATGCAACGTAAACACTTGAGAAGAAAATAACAATTATCGCGGAGCGTTATCTCACGGTGAAACCGCATATAACCTATATCTCGTTAACGACAGCAGCTGCCAAGTGTGTCGCCATATTGTGCTCCTTTGTTCTCTTTCTCTCTCTCTCTCTCTCACACTTCCACTTGAAAAAAATATCTCCTCGCTCTCTTGATAATTGTCGCGAAACCCTCAGCCGGCAAAAAAGCATGCCAAAATTACACCGGTAAAGTTTCGTACCGGAAATTGCACTGAAAAGTACTGTAGACGCTCCCACAATTTGACCTCCCATAATTTAACCGCTCTCCCATGACAACATAACTTCAACTTCAAATTTTCCAAAAAAGAATTTTCTCAAAGAAGAAAGAATTTTTTATTTTCAGAAAATATGGAACTTCCGTAGAATGTGCTATATATATGAAACTTTGTATTACGTTGTATAGTAGAATGTATCGCGAGCGCTTCACAAACGAATAGATTTATTTTTTATTTAACTCTTTCGATCCAGAATTATAATGAATAAATCTTCAGTAAATCTAACATTTTGCAATAGTATCACTGTCAGATGTTCAAATGTATGTCCGTAATGCGTAAGCACAATTCACAGTTTGAATTTTCCGCGTTTATCCCACGCGATCGCGCATGCGTGATGCTAAAAGGACAATGCGCGTGCGCTGAGATACGGAAGTGGGAGAAGGAGGGGAAATTGCGTCAAATTGTGGGAGCGTCCACTGTACATATTTCAGTGTGCGGAATACAAATTATAAAGCATAAATCTTTAGTAAATCTACAACATTTTGCAATAATATCTCTGTCAGATATTCAAATGTATGTCCGTAATGCTTAAGCACAGTTCGTAGTTTGAATTCCACACCGAAAAAGAGAGTGCGCATGCGCGGAGACACGGAAGTGGGAGAATGAGGGAAACGTCATATTATAAGAGCGTTTCCGGTCCCGACGAGTCATGCTATGGGAGCGTCCACTGTACATATTTCGAGACAGAGCGGACATTTAAAAAAAACAAGAGTGCAGATCGAATAATGTCAGTGCCGCAATTTTGCTACGTTACTCAAGGATTTCGAGAAGACTGCGTCACTTTAATCGCACGTTTCGAGAGACTCGAGACCGTCAGATTCGACGGATTCGTCGAGATATGGAAGGACATGAAATTTCCTCTTGTTTTTGCGTGAGTAGATTTGTTTATTCATGCGCGTTAACGGTCTTGATTCATTCTTTTTTGCTAGTTAGTAAGAAAATATTCTTCGATATATTTCCATTTAAATGAAAGATCAATATTGCTTGAATATTTCTCGAATGTTTGAAAAAATTTAAGCAGTCGCGCAGTTTGCCCTTTTTTTGTGAGGCAGGTTTGAGGAATCCACCGTAGCGCTTTTTTTCTGTAAAAAATCTAAAGTTTTAGTGTAGATGAGCGAAAAACAAAATGCGAGCTCGATGCAATTGAAATTTTGACAAATACTGACGAAATGTCAGGATTATTTGCTGTAGAAAATTGCGACGAATTTCACAATTCCAAACGAAACATACACATAACCTTAAAAATTTATTGCGCGGGAAAATGTTGAATAACCGTCTATATTCAAATAATTTCGGTGCTATAGAAAAAGGAATTTGTTTCTTTCGGTAATGTTATGCTTATCATGAAAGATCTCGCGAAATTTGCAGTAAATTTATTAATTGAAAATGCTACTTTCCGGTATGAATAGCAAATTATTGATTTCTTTTAAATTTATCCTCAAAAATTTCTATTGAAGTCATGAAAAAATTTTAAATGGCTGAAATTTTTTTTTTAACAATGATTCTATAGTCATACAATTAAAAGTGAGCCCGTTACCATGTTTCCTGCTTCTCGTGCTTGAATTCTCAATTGTCTTCAATTCTCATAATTTTATTATTTGAAAGGGGACGCAGATCACTCATCGAACTGATTGAATTTTGCGAGGATGCGCTGATCATCGCAAAGGAATTCTTCTTACCGCCTCTGTCATTCAAAGAGCGAATCGGCGGTCTCTATCTGCTCTACGCTCTCTATTTCAAAAAGCCAGTAAACGGCCCCAAAATCCGTGTAAAGATAGAAGACTGGCAGGAGATACTTGAGTTTCAAGCTGAAATTGGCCAGGCCGAGCATCATGATGCCAGTTATATATTTGCGACGTTAATGTCAAATAACGCCTTTGATCATTGTCTTCTTGATCGGGAGGTAAAGATTTTTCATAATTTGATAATAGGTTTTCTCATATTCCATAATCTGGTTTAAAAGAAAAAATTATTTTTCAATTACATTTCACCATTATTGTACCTTTTCCGTAAAAAGTATATTTTGCGCAAGCAGAAATTTGACCAATTTGTTTATTACTGCTACATCAATTTCAAAAGTCAAGAGGTCATGCAAAAATTCAAAAGAATCAGACGTACCTTTCTTAAAAAATATTTTCACTATTTGTTTCCTCTTTTGGGACTGATAATTGACAAAAAAAACTGTGGACTGTTCCACGACATGATTTATACTTCCAACTCAAAATGAAAAATTTGTTTTTTATTCTTCGAGTTTTATGCTCCAAATTAGACAAAAAAAATTCTATTAAGAACAAATTTGCACGCTAAAGATTTTTATAATATCTACATTTAAAAATTTCCAATTTTGTGATATCTACACTACTGGTGAAAAGTTTTTGGACAAAACTTCAAAAAAGGTCTGGAACGTTTTTTTATGCCATTTTGCCGGAAGTCAACGTAGACTAATTTAACAAGCGGTATTTTAAAGGGGAAAAATTCGGCTTCATTTCCTGATTTGTTAATTATTTTTACAAATTGTTTTTAGATTTGAACTCTATTTTGAAAACAGCTTTGTTCGCCTTTGGGGGAAAAGTTTGAGCTTCAATTGTTGAGCTTCAAACGTTGAGCGATTTTTTTTTTCTAAAGTTATTCTGTTTTTTTTGTGAAAAGAGAGGAAATTTCAAAAATTCCGTGTAACACGAAAACAAAGAGGATTCATGAAAAACTTCAAGACAGCAAAAAGATGCGTCTGTTTGTTGAGTTCAGAAAAAAAATTCAGATTTTTTTTCCAAAATTTTGTTTTCCCATGTTGAGGCTGGAAAAAAATGGGGGAAAAAAAATTTGAAAAAAATTCCAATGTGTTGAAAATGGGAAAATAAAGTATTTTCCCTTCTTGAAATTTTATCAATAATTCCATCGTTATCGAGTTTTGGTAATTGAATGATCTAAGCTCCGACCCAGAAAATGAGAAAAAAAAATGTTGGAAAAAAAAGTCTGAAAAAATGCCTCTGCACTCAACAAAAACAGACGCAACTTTTTGCTATCCTAAAGTTTTTCATGAATCCTCTTTGTTTTCATGTTATACGGCATTTTTCAAATTTCCTCTTTTTTCACAAAAAACAGAATAACTTTGGAAAAAAATTGCGTAAAGTTAAAAAAAAAAGGAAATCGAAGCTCAAACTTTCCTCTCTATGAATCCAACCCTAAAAATGTATTTAAAAAAATTTCTCTAGAAGATGAGTGCACCTGAAAAGAGGGGAAAAAAGGCGTAAAACCGCTGTTTTCAAAATAGAGTCCAAATCTAAGAACAATTTGTAAAAATAATTTAAAAAATCAGGAAATGAAGTCGAATTCTTTCCCTTTAAAATGCCGCTTGTTAAATTAGTCTACGTTAACTTCCGGCGAAATGGCATAAAAAAACGTTCCAGACCTTTTTTGAAGTTTTACCCGGAAACTTTTCTCCGCTAACGTATATTTTGAAATTTTTAAATACCTCACATTTTCTAATTTTCATGGTTGTTGCAGCAGTAGTCAAAAACTGTTTAAAAAAAAATGCGAATGAATAGTGTGATCCGGAATCTCTTTTTTAAACATCCTTTTTTCTTACCCTTTACAAATGTCCAAATTATTCTGAATATTCGAATTATTTACAGCTGGGCCTGGAGAGAAGTTATCGTCAGAAAGTGCCAAAATTAAGAAACACTTACTCTGTCCTCGCTGATATTCGCGAACTGGCTGGACCTCACGATCTGTTCGAACGTATAAGTCACTTGAGCAAACATTACGCCCAACAAAAGCGCGCGGAGATGATCTCGTCGCGCAACGACGAGATTGGAGAGATGAACGCTTCGCGCGAGGCCCTGAAACTCTATGACGAGGATTTTGGCGAGAAACTCTTGGGCAGAGTAAAGGGGCTCGAAAATTCACGAAAATACTCAAATCCGGGACATCCCAGTAAAATGGTAACGAGAAGCAGCGCACAAACAAACTGCGATGACGGCGACGCATCCAAAGACGGAGAAACGTAATAATTTTGTTAATCAAGAGCACGGTTGCGAAACTTGTAATGTAAAAGTAATGCATTATTCATTCTTTTAGAATGTGTAATGGAAAAAATTTCCATTACCCATTACAATGTAGTGTGCGATGGAAAAAATATGCATTACCCATTAAAATGTAGTGTGTAATGAAAAAAAATTTCATTACCCATTATAATGTAGTGTGTAATGGAAAAAAATTACATTACCCATTACAATATAGTGTGTAATGCAAAAAAAAATCCATTATCCGTTACAATATAGTGTGTAATGGAAAACATTTTCATTACCCGTTACAATGTAGTGTGTAACGGAAAAAATTTGCATTACCCATTAAAATGTAGTGTGTAATGGAAAAAATTTGCATTACCCATTACAAGGTAGTGTGTAATGGAAAAGATTTACATTACCAATTACAATGTAGTGTGTAATGAAAAAAATCCATTACCCATTACAATGTAGTGTGTAATGGAAAAGATTTACATTACCAATTACAATGTAGTGTGTAATGAAAAAAAATCCATTACCCATTACAATGTAGTGTGTAATGGAAAACATTTTCATTACCCATTACAAGGTAGTGTGTAATGGAAAAGATTTACATTACCAATTACAATGTAGTGTGTAATGAAAAAAATCCATTACCCATTACAATGTAGTGTTTAATGGAAAACACTTTCATTACCCATTACAATGTAGTGTGTAATGAAAAAAATCCGTTACCTATTACAATGTAGTGTGTAATGGAAAAAATTTACATTACCCATTACAATGTAGTGTATAATGAAAAAAAAAATCCATTACCCATTACAATGTAGTGTGTAATGGAAAACATTTTCATTACCTGTTACAATGTATTGTGTAATGGAAAACTTTTTTATTACTCATTATAATGTAGTGTGTAATGGAAGAAAATTTCATAACCCATTTAAATGTAGTTTTTAATGGAAAAAATTTCCATTACCCATTGCAATGTAATGTGTAATGGACAAAACTTTGATTGCAATTTTGGAAATGGAAATTTTTTCTATTACAAACTACATTGAAATGGGTCATGAAATTTTTTTCCATTACACACTACATTATAATGAGTAATGAAAAATTGTTCCATTACACACTACATTGTAATGGGTAATGGAAATAGCAGTGCATTGAAAAAAGTAACGCATTACTTGTAACCCTGATCAAGAGACGCGGCAGCGTCTCTAATATTAGGGCCAATTGCACGTTTCTCTAAAATTCAACCACGCAAAAAATAATTGATATTTTCAGAAAAAAACCACGAGGCCCGAGTGACCCGATAATGTTTCGATTAGGACGAGGTTTTGACATGAATTCGTCCGAAGAATCTGAAGATGAGGAACCCCAACGTGAAATATCGAACACTTGCGAATTGCCTGATGTCTTTGAAGAATCATCCTCTTCGGAATAAAGTGTCTCAAAGCTGTAAGTTCTCGAAACTTTTTTTTTGTCAATCTTTTCATTACAGTCAGCTCGGTTTTTAACACGAGAAAGAAAAACTGACAAATGATAGGCAAATGCTCTCAAAATAGGAAAAAAAAGAAAATTCTCAGTGTGAGTCAATATTTTCCCTCCGCGTTTAACACACTCACATATTCAGACTCTCGTCGCTCCAGTTATATTAATTCCCTTTTTTTTCAGTATACTTTGAGTTGATTGTTGTCGTCGAAACCCGCGCTGTGTCCGGCGTTTCTGACGATGAAACTCGTGCCGTCGTAATGCATTCTTCGTTCTCCGCGTCGAACAAAAAGATGGGAAGTTTGACCGAGTGAAGCGGTGCAATGAAGGAATGGCGTCGTTAGCGAGGCAGTTCCATTGCTCGGCGACGTTCTCAGCTGATATTTGTTGCTGTTTCTCGCGATTCTGAACGGTTTGTCCGAAAGTCGCGTTGATAAGGAAGAATCAGAAAAATGAAAATTCAGATGAAACAAAATTAATACTGAAGAGAAAATGTCGAGAAAAGAAGAAACACTACCTACTAGATATGGGTAAGGCTCATTCGATGTTTTAAGAATTTATGTTTTGGAATAAACTCTTTCTACAAAATATTAATCTTTCTTTCGTTAAAAAATATTAGATTCGTTTGCAGTGTTTTCTGAATGAAGTTGTAAAACTATCAGCAAAACTTGAAAGCGAGATAATGAGAGAGAGAATAACGAAACTTTTCTGGTTTAGGTTTGCGATAACTTGAAAATCAGAAACTTTCCCATTTTTTATAGGCTACAAGTTTTCTTTATAAAGAAGACAAAATCGATTTATATTCGAGCTCATAAACGAGTTAGCAAATTATGGAAAAAGATAAGCAAGCGATAAATTAATTTCTAAACTGCAGACTTCTTTGGAAGCTGAAGAAGAGTGTTTGCAAAAATTATATGGGTCATTCTATATAGAATTGTCCAATAGTTGGAATCGACCTCTTTCAATTTCGATGAAATTTGGTGAGAAGTTTTCTTTTATCATAAAACGAAGTTCTAAAAAAAGAAAAAAATTGAAATTTTTTTTTTCGAAAGTTATACAAAATTCAAAATTTCACCGTTTTTTCAATTTTTTAAGTTAATTTTTCCAATATCTCGAAAACTGTTGTAGCTATGAAAACATCATTCCGGGTTCGTCTTGAAGAGTATACTTGGGGCTACGAAAAAAACAATTTTGAAAACTGATGAATTTGGAAAATTTTGAATTTTTTAAAATCGTGGAAATCCACGATCAAAATTAAATTTTTGGTTCAATACTTTTATATAATGCCTTCTACTGATCTTAAAAGATCCTAAAATTGTCAGAAAAGTGTTTTTTGTTTGTTTCAAAAATATGCATTTTTGAATTTTCGTAAACAAAATTTTTTTTTCTTACCTCTAAGTTAATCAAAGTTGAGCAATTATGTAATTTTTACTGCTAAAAATTACAAAATTACATGATTGCTCAATTTTCCTTAGAAGTGAAACAAAATTTTTTTTTTACCAGAATTAAAAAATTCATATTTTGAAAAAAAATGGAATCAAACATTTAATGTTGATCGTGGGCTTTCATGATTTTTGAAAATTGAAATTCTCCTAATTCATCATTTTTCAAATTTTTTTTTTTGAATATTTTTTTTTCGTAACCTCAAGTATACTCTTTAAGGCTAACCCAGAACGTTTTTTTCGTAACTATAATAGTTTTCGGGATATTTGAAAAATAAACTTGAAAAATAGGTGAAATTTTGAATTTTGCATAACTTTTTAAAAAAATAAGAATAAAAAATTTCCTTTGGTAGAACTTCGTTCTATGATAAAAGAAAACTTCTGGCCAAATTTCATCGAAATTGAAAGGGGTCGATTCCAACTATTGGTCGATTTGACATGGAACGACCCACATATTTTATTATGAAAATTAATTCTTTGAACATCGATAGTTTTTTAAACATGGCCCATTTCTAGTAGTGATAATTTTTATTCATGCTGTAATTAAACGTCCAAAAGTACCTGACGAGACCATCCGGGGTTTGAGAGATTCTAACGTTGTTTATTATCCAATTTTCGACGCCCTCGTCGGTGAGCCAATATTGTGCAGCACCGAGAGCCGTTGTCGCCTCTTGAAGACAACCCGGACCGTGCCTCGACTCCGAATAGAAGACGTTGAGCGAGAAATCCTGAAAGAAGATTAAATACATGCAAATTACGTTTGGACAGAAATTCATAGTGGATGTGACTTCTTGGACCTTCAATATTGGAAAAAATCAGAATCAAGAGGAAAACATTCCGGTGAATTTTAACCCGCTGAGGGCCATCTGGGTCTTCAGCGACCCAGTGCCATCTTTAAGGAGGAATAAGCGAAGGCCCGCGCTTTTGCTCGGTAAATTAGGCGAAAAATATGATCTATCGAGCAGGCACAACATCTATCTTAGTCAGCCTCTGATCTTCGTACGAAACACTCGAGTAGCGCTTTCTGGGTCGCTCCAGACCCAGGCTAGAAATATACTTTTCCAAAAACTCATGAAAACGACCTTCACCATCTTGTAGCTGGGAGTCTCTAGTTTGCAAATCACTATAATTAAATCTATTTAGCGCGATAAACGTAGGAAGAATCTTTTCTGACTTTTTTTGCATTTATTCCCACATTAAAAAAAAAAATGAAAATTTCGATTGCGGCCTTGCAAATTTTCATTCCTGAGGTTCTAACGATTCGATTTTACTACTTACGAGCAGAGTTGTAAATAATGCATTACTTTGACAATGCATTACTGTATTTATTACCCATTACACTGCATAATGTGAAATGGCTAAGTGAACCATTACAAATAAAAAAAAGTAATGTGTAATGGATGTTTGTCCCATTACAAATTAAAAAGTAATGTGTAATGGATGCGTGTACCATTATAAATACAAAAAGTAATATGTAGTCTAAGCATGTTCCATTACAAATAAAAAAGTGGTGTGTAATGGATGCATGTCCCATTACCAATAAAAAAAGTAATGTGTAATGGATGCATGTCCCATTACAAATAAAAAAAGTAATGTGTAATGTATGCATGTTCCATTACAAATAAAAAAAAGTAATGTGTAATGGATGCATGTCCCATTACAAATAAAAAAGTAATGTGTAATGGACGCATGTTCCATTACAAATAAAAAAGTAATGTGTAATGTATGCGTGTTCCATTACAGATAAAAAATTAATGTGCAATGTATGCACGTTCCATTACAAATGACAATTTAAAAAAAAGTAATTTGCAGTGGAGAATATTCCATTACAAATAGAAAAATTGCCGTGCTCGTATTAGAAACTTGCACATTGCTGTCTCATTATTTTATTTCGCTCACTAAAAGTTCATCAACAATTATCACAAATGATCCATAAAGTTAAAAAATAGAAACAAAAAAAACAGACAGTTCATCGTTAAATATGAAGTACGAAAATGTACTCAACTCCAAAAATTATCCAACTTTATATTGAACTTGCTTTTACACGCTGTTACCCATATTTATAAGCAATTTAATAAAAATTACAAGTTACTGATACAAAATTTGTCGCTTTATTGAATCCCTAAATAATGTGCATGTTCTTTTTTTTAACTTTATGGATCATTTGTGATACTTGTGGATGAACTTTTAGTGAACAAAATAAAATAATGAGGCAGCAATGTGCAAGTTTCTAATACGAGCACGACAATTTTTCTATTTGTAATGGAATATTCTCCACTGCAAATTACTTTCAAAAGAATTGTAATTTGTTATGGAACGTGCATGGATTACGCATTACTTTTTGTATTTGTAACGGAACATGCATACATTACACATCACTTTTTGTATTTGTAATGGAACACGCATCCATTACACATTACTTTTTTTATTCGTAATGGCACATGCATCCATTACACATTACTTTTTTTATTTGTAATGGCACATGCATCCATTATACATTACTTTTTTATTTGTAATGGGACATGCATCCATTAAACATTACTTTTTGTATTTGTGATGGAACATGCATACATTACACATTACTTTTTGTATTTGTAATGGAACATGCATCGATTACACATTACTTTGTATTTGTAATGGAACACGCATCGATTACACATTACTTTTTTTATTTGTAATGGCACATGCATCCATTACACATTACTTTTTTATTTGTAATGGAACATGCATCCATTAAACATTACTTTTTGTATTTGTAATGGAACATGCATACATTACACATTACTTTTTGTATTTATAATGGAACATGCATCCATTACACATTACTTTTTTTATTTGTAATGGAACACCCATCCATTACACATTACTTTTGTAATTTGTAATGGAAAACTTGTCCAATACACATTGTTTAAAGTAATGGGTAATGCATTACTTTTACATTACTATTTTCACAACTCTGCTTACGAGTTAGAAAATTTCATTTTAAACGTATTTTATAAGCAAGTTGTGGGTCGCTGGAGACCCAGGTTGAACCGGTCCAGGACGCCGGAAAATAGTGGGCCTCAGCGGGTTAATATGCAAGATGAAAATTTACTTGGCTCATGTCCGAGAAAGAATCGGTCGTCGTCCTCGTTCCAGCAGCGTCAACGAGATAAACGAGGGCACACTGTTCGGACGTGAAACTCACGCCTTTGTACCACATTTTTGCGTACCTGGACGTTCATCGATGCCACGAGGGAGACATTTGAAAAGGAAACAAAAATAATGGAGAAAAGAAGAAAAAAGGATGAAGAAATGGAAGGAAAGGAGGAAATCGATGGAAGTATACTTGTTGTTTCCGTGAGCGTCGTGCGCGAGAATTTCAACCCTCGAACCATACTGATAAATTCTTCCATTGGGATGGAGAAGCGCGGCTGCTGCTCCCGATCCGCTCAATGACAGAACTATATTGTTCTAGAGAAAAAAAAATAACTCTGTCACATGAATTTTGTGGAAAAACAGAGGAAAACGGATTGAGCGAATGAACGAAGAACGTGATACGTTTTCAATTGACATGGATCAAATCAGTTTTTCGCAAAGATAAACGTTCCCATCAAAGCAATATCAACAGTCAAATATACAAACTTTTTTCAAAGAACTTTTTTTTTTGGTTTTGTAGTCTTGAGTGATTTAATGTGAAATATGTTTTTAAATATTCGGACGTTTTTAACGTTTCATTACTTAAATAAAAAACCGTTACCGAAATTCAAATTAAATCCGTTACCAATCCAAACTTCTAAAATCAACCTCTTAGAATCTTTAAAAAAAATCATTTTTCAAGTTTCAAGCATTATCCAATTTTGCAAGTCCGCAGACAAAAAGGGGCTGTTTTTAGGGAGTATTATTCGTATTTTGAATATTGCAGCGTTTTGTATCATTCAAGTGAATTATCGTTTCAGTTGAATTTGTACTTTGAAGTTGATGACTCTGACTGCTCGATCGATCGTCATGTCGACGCGAATTCTGTTGTGAAGACGAAGCGATATCGTTCCATGAGGAGTCGCTATGGCGCCTCCGGTAGTTCCACCAGCGGCCGTCGTTCCTGTCCCAATGGGGATTCCCATACCAATCTCATTGTCGTGATGATGGTCGCGCCAATTGTCACCGGCATACATGCAGCCTCCGCCATCCTCGCCGCCGTAATACGTGACGGATCCATTATTTTGGGGTTTTGGATTTCTCGGCTGACGCCAAATTCCCGGTGTCGAAGATGAATAAGTCGCTGCTCCGCCACCGCCGCCACCGCCGCCGATCCATTGATCCGAGGCTGGCTCAAAATATTTTGGGAATTCGTTGTATCTCTGAAACGAGAGAAATTCCAAAATAATCAAAATAGCTTCCTCATAAAGGATTTGAGTTAATTGCAATTCAATTTGGAAAGAATTCCTCAAGGATACTTTTACTTCCTCATTTAGGGTTTTTTTCTATTTCTTCTACTTTTTTAATTCCGCAGTAATTCTGTAATTTTGCAATTATGTAATAATTGTAACTCTGCAAGAATTTTATAATTCAGTAATTTGGCATTTTTGAAATTCTCCTTCTACTTTTGTAATTTTGCAGTTATCGACAACAAACTTCTTCATAAAGGATTTGGGTTTAAAAAAATTCGAACCTATGTCAGTGCGTTTAGAATTTCGAAAAATGATTTCAAAATAATATCTGAACTTTTGAGGATGGGAAAAGATAGCTTGGGTAAAATGAAAATTGAAATTCTCATCAAATGCTTGTGAATTTTCATAATTTGAAAATCACCAATCTCAATTTTTTGGTACAAATACTATGAATGAGTCTGGAAGAAGTTTCTTGAGTTCAGTTTCGAAAAATTGGGTTAATTCTTGCGAGGAATTCTCGTCAGAGCTTTTTCTCTTGTAGTTTATTAATTAATTGCAATTAAATTTAGGAAGAATTCCACAAGGATACTTTTACTTTCTTATTTAGGGGCTTTTTCTATTTCTTCTGCTTTTGTAAGTTCGCAGTAATTCTGTAATTTTGCAATTATGTAATAATTGTAATTCTGCAATAATTTTATAATTTTATAATCCAGTAATTCTGTATTTTTGAAATTCTCCGTCTACTTTTGTAGTTTTGCAGTTATCGACAACAAACTTCCTCATAAAGAATTTGGGTCAAAAGAAAATTCGAACTTATGTCAGTGCGTTTAAAATTTTGAAAAATGATTTTAAAATAATCTCTGAAATTTTTGAGGATGGGAAAAAATAGCTTGGATAAAATGGAAATTGAAATTTTCAACATCGTCAAACTCAATTTTTTGGTACAAATACTATGAATGAGTCTGGCAGAAATTTCTTGAGTTCAGTTTTTAAAAAATGGTATAATTTTTGCAAGGAATTCTCATCGGAGCTTTTCCTCTTGTAGTTTATTAATTAATTGCAATGAAATTTAGGAATAATTCCACAAGGATACTTGTACTTGCTTATTTAGGGGTTTTTTCTATTTCTTCTAATTTTATAGTTCCGCAGTAATTGTGTAATGTTGCACTTATGTAATAATTGTAACTCTGCAAGAATTTTATAATTCAGTAATTCGGTATTTTTGTAATTCACCTTTTACTTTGGTAATTTTTAAGTTATCGACCACAAACTTTTTGCTCAAATACACTAAATGACATAGTTTGTTACCGTGGAATTTCAAAAAAATCTATAGTGGAGTTTAGCTTTGATAAAATTATAAAATAAAAGATGCTTGTAAATGCTCAGAATTTAGTAATTTTGCAGTTATCAAGCTTATTTTTTTTTGTTCAAATGCTATTGAAGAGGATCGAAAATTGACATTGTAATCTGAAAGAATCCCTAAATGAGTTCAATTCTTGAAGAACAAATTGATTTTCAAAAAATCTAAACATATAACAGGCTCATATTTTTGCAAAAATGGACTCTAGGACAAAGATAATGTGAAACTTGAAAAAAAAAATCTAAATTTTTCAACCATAAATCGTGGAATTCTTAAGTGAGAACAAAGGAAAGAAAATCATACAAACTAGTTTAAATAGTTGAAAACTTGATTTTTTATTGACTAAATAAAAAATTATTTGAAACATAAAAAAAGTTGCTTGAGAAATTCTGAATTTTGAATAAATCTGAATTTTGTTGAACAACAACAGAACTTGAAGTCGTTAATTAAGTCAGAAAGAAGAAAAAAATCATCCTAATTAGAATTTGCACATTGATGGCTCATAATTATTTAATAAGGAAATCCAAATTGACAAAGCTACTTGTGCAAGAAAAAGACATTGGAATTGCAAAAAATCAAACAATTTTTTTAAGTCCAATATGAAGTCTAATTTTCATTATTGTCAAAAGGCGACCTTCTCTGTACTGGTTTTTAATGTTTTTTTTTTCTTTCTAATTGCAGATAACCCGGAAGATTGTCTTCGAGTGGAAGGATGCCCTTGCAGGTGACCTTGCGCCAAAACGATTAATTCACGCAACGCTATTTATTACCTGTTTGGAATTCACAAGGAGAATATCGGCTCTCGCGTAATAGCGATTAAAATCACGCAATCACGTGCGTTTGTGGCTTCGAATGAGTCACTTTTTAATGCGTGAAGCGGAGACAATACGTGAGCTCGTTGAATAAGGATTTTTCTCACGTATTTACGGTCTAAACGCACGTGCCGAATCGCTATCGCAAAAAATAAGAAAAAAAATGCTTTTAAATTTCAATTTATATCGGCGCCTCTTTGTTCAGCAAAAAATAGAACATTGTTTGCTCGCCTTATCATACGACTTTTAAGGTCGTGCGATTGTAGGAGAAGCGTCAAAAAGTGGAATCAAAAACGTATTTTTTTTTTTCATTTACACAAAAAAAATACCATTGCAAATTCCAAATCAGGAATCACACAAATTAGTCTTTTGATTATTTGAAAAAAAATGTTTGGGTCAAAGTATCGACATACTTTCCGAAAAAGTTTCCGTACAAAACTTCAAAAAAGGTCTGGAACATTTTTTTATGTCATTTCGCCGGAAATCAACTCTATTTTGAAAACGCCTGTTTTTCGCCTTTTTTCGCCTCTCTCTTCAGGTGCACCCATTTTCTGGGAGAATTTTTTTTAGACATTTCGACGATTGGATTCATAAAGGGGAAAGTTTGACCTTCAATTTTCTTTTTATTTAAACTTTGAGCAATTTTTTTTTCCAAAGTTATTCTATTTTCTGTGAAAAACGAGGAAATTTGAAAAATCCCGTATAACACGAAAACAAAGAGGATTCATGAAAAACTGCAGGATGGCAAAAAGTTGCGAATGTTTTCGTTTAATTCAGAGGATTTTTTCAGATTTTTTTTTCTAAATTTTTTTCCGACCGAAAATAGGAGAAAAAAAATTTGCCAAAAAAATCTGAAAAAAATCCAATGTGTTGAAAATGGTAAAATAAAGTATTGTCCACTCTTGAAATTTTATCAATAATTCGATAGTTCTCGAGTTATCGTAATTGAATGATCTGAGCTCCGACCCAGAAAATGAGGAAACAAAATTTGGAAAAAAAAATCTGAAAAAATTCCTCTAAACTCTTCAATTTAAAAAATGGCATAAAAAAATGTTCCACACCTTTTTGAAGTTTTGTCTGGTAACTTTTCGCCGTTAGTGCAAATAAAAATGACTGTTTGTAAAATTCATTGTAATTTTATAGATTTTGAAATTTATTGACAAAAAAAAAATAGCTTGCAAATTCCAAATCAGAAATCATACAAATTACCATTTTGATTATTGGAAAAAAAATGTTTGGATCAAAGTATCAACATCGATTAGAATTTTTTTAAATGCATATGTAATAATGTAATTTTATGGTTATTGAAACTTCGATGGAATTTTTTATTTTCTGCACGTGGAGTTTCCTCTATAATATCAAAGTTATCGCATCGACGGTAATCAGACTTTTATCGTTGCGCAATCGAGGTTTTATTTTCACGAACGCGGAAGCAAAATTATTGCCACGATATTTCTAATTTATACAATTCCACGCGATCGGAAAATAAATGGCGATTCACTATAATTTATAGTCGAGAATCGATTCGAATAAATGACGAGAATAAATCGTCGCACGGACAATGACAAATAGTGCGACTATTATTTTTCAAAACATAAACAAATGTATTTTTTTTTAACTCGAAAAATGTATTACATTCTTATCTGATTGTGAAAAAAATAATTTGTTTTCAAGGAGAAAAAAAGAATTTGCTTAATGGTCAATAATTTTTTCGAAATATTGAAAGAAAAATAAAGCCAGTGAAATTCAATTTGAAATTTTGATTTTCAGAATATTTTACATTTTAAAAAATAGTTTTGTAATGTTGAAAGTCGAGATATGAAATTCCAAAAGTTTAGCGGAATTCTTTTTGAAGTCGAGAAAAAAATGGCGAAAAATTCACTTTAGAGTTCTAAATCAAGTTACGCCTTTTAATTTTGTAACTCTTTTGAATTTTTTCTTCTAATATTATTTCTGTTGTTAAAAACCCGATAAAATAATATTTCTGTAAAAGGCATAAAAGAAAAAATAATAATTGGGAAATTTCCTTATATCAAATAATTACTGAATTTTTTTATTACAGAAAAACAAAGGATCGAAGCATTTACCGTGAAATTGTTGCCAGTATCATCATGATAAGCCGTGTGAGCCGTATACAAGGATCGTGGTCGCATCGGGCCGCTATTCGAAGTCGTCGGATTATGAGGATTTTTCTGATTAGCTGATTGCACGTTTGATGAAGCCGGAGCTGATTGTATCTGTGAGCATGCTTTCTGACTCTCTTTTCGATACGTTTCGCCGCAAGTCTCAGCCATGCTGATACTCTTTTTTGGATAAAATTTTAGAAATCATTAAAAAAAATATATATTTAGTAGAATAACGAAAAAAAAACATAGCATTTTTAGTCAAGAATGCAAGAATATTTTATTATTTATTTTATTTTAATTATTTTTTCAATGCACTGTGATTTTACAGATTTTGAAATTCATTGAACAAAGAAGAGAAACATTACAAATTTCAAATCACGAACACACAAATTGCTATTTTGATTATATGAAAGACAATGTTTGGATCATAGTAACAACATAAAATGCTTTCTAATTTATTAAATTTATTTGTTACTATTATATCATTATATATTATTTATTCATTATATAATTAATAATATAATAAATATTATTGATTAAATTTGATCAAATTAAATTATTGATATATTGAAAAATAATATTTTATAAAAAGGGCAGATTTAAAGATTTTGCAACTAAAAAAATGTATCGTACCCTCGATTCAGCAGTCGCGCTTCTTGATTTTTCAAATCGTTCAACATAAATCAAAATGGTTTTTTTTTAATGCACTGTACAATGTTTTCAATGCATTTTATAGATTTTGCAATTCATTGATCAAAAAAAGAATAACATTACAAATCGGAAATCACGATCATACAAATTGCTATTTTGATTATATGAAAAACAATGTTTGGATCATAGTAACAACATAAAATGCTTTTTAATTTATTAAATTTATTTATTACTCTTATATCATTATATATTATTTATTTATTATATAATTAATAATATAATAAATATTATTGATTAAATTTGATCAAATTAAATTATTGATTTATTAAAAAATAATATTTTATGAAAAGAGGAGATTTAAAGATTTTGCAACTAAAAAAATTTATCGTACCCTCGATTCAGCAGTCGCGCTTCTTGATTTTTCAAATCGTTCAACATAAATCAAAATGGTTTTTTTTAATGCACTGTACAATGTTTTCAATGCATTTTATAGATTTTGCAATTCATTGATCAAAAAAAGAATAACATTACAAATTGGAAATCACGAACATACAAATTGCTATTTTGATTATATGAAAAACAATGTTTGGATCATAGTAACAACATAAAATGCTTTTTAATTTATTAAATTTATTTATTACTCTTATATCATTATATATTATTTATTTATTATATAATTAATAATATAATAAATATTATTGATTAAATTTGATCAAATTAAATTATTGATTTATTGAAAAATAATATTTTATGAAAAGGGCAGATTTAAAGATTTTGCAACTAAAAAAATTTATCGTACCCTCGATTCAGCAGTGACGCTTCTTGGTTTTTTACGTCGGGACTTTCGGCTCTTCGTCAGTCCCGCTTTTTCAAAAACGCTTGAACGATCCACGGCTGATGATGTATATTTTTTTTTACAGTATTTTTCCCTCTATCAATCGCACTTTTTTTATCTCTCGCATGAAATATCGTTGGATGATAAATCTTCAAACTTTGAGAGAAAATAAATGAAACGATGTAAAATATTGGATTTGGCAAAGAGGCGCGACAGCGATAAACTGAAAAAAAAAATAATAATTCAAACAAAAGAAGCGTCGAACGTGTCGTCGTCATGACACGCGATGCGGGATTGTTTTTTTTTTTAATCAGCGTATGTCCGTATTCTCAAAATAATTTCGAAAGCAACCAAAACAATTTTTTCTCGTCTTACAAGGAATTAACTATTTCCCTAAATTTTCTTTGCAATATTTATGCCCTTAAAAAACATTTCGTATTTAATTTAATGAATTTAATTTAATTTAATTTAATTCAAACATTGAATTTAATTTAATTCAAACATTACAAACAAATTGTCTCAAGCTTTTATGCTCCATGTTGAAAATATTGAGCCAAATTTAATTTTTTTTCAGGGAGAGCCCCTTAAAAAAATTATGTGTTTCTTCTAAAAATATTTGAAAGTTTTTGAATCGAGGTGACATTGCAGACAATCTTTTTTCAGATTAGAAATGTGAGTCATAATGAAATGAAAAGGTTTCAAAGTCCCAGTGGAATTCCAAACAATATTTTTTTTTTGTCAGATTAGATAATAGAGTTAAAATCCGATTGAAAAATTTCAAAATCAAGTTGTAATTCCAAACAACCTTTTTTTCAGCTTAGAAATGTGAGCCAGAATCAAATAATAAAGTTCTTAAGTCCAGGAATGACAATTTTATTTTTTTTAAATTAAAAAAGCGAATTGGAAGGAGGTTTTAAAATTAAGATTATATTAAAAACAGTATTTTTTCCTTCAGATTAGAAATGAATTTATACACGCGCTGCGCGGAGAATAGCAGCATCATTATTGCCTTGTTTTAGCTCCGACATGTGCGATTAATGCAACCGCAGATAGCGAAATAATCGTGTTTGATGTGTGCATCATAAATTCGACGATTTATTCCTGGACTCTTTACTCGAGATGAGCAAATTAAAGCTTGTAGCTTCTACAAAACCCTCCGCCGACTGTCTCAATAATAACGTGTGAATTCATACTCGTTTACACACGCGACATGCATGTTCCATTATTTCTTCGTCCAATGCGAGATAAGAAGAAGACAGATGAGATAAAACGAAGACAGAGTGAGCCGCCCTCGTATCAACGCGCGTCCTCTTCGCCTCCTTCCGGGGGCATTAATATATTTATGTAACGAGTATACGGCACATTCCATAGTTTTTTATCTCACCAATATCAAAAATCAAGGAACGATCACAATTTTGGGTAATAAGATTTTTTCAAACAATTCTCTAGCCTTGATTTTTTTACTTTTGACTTTTCTCATAAAAACAGCTTTGTTTATTCTTTTTTAAAAATTGAAGTTTTCAAGTAAATTTTGCAATTTTTCTATTTTAAGTTTCACAAAAATTTCAATTTATATTCAATAATCTTGCTAGCTTCGCAGAGAAGGTGATTGTGTAAAAGTTAAGAAATTCTCTGTTTTTTTCTGTATTCAAGACAGAGTTGTGAATAATACATTACTTTGATAATGCATTATTGTATTTATTACCCATTACACTGCATAATGCGAAATGGATAAGTGTACCATTACAAAATACAAAAGTAATGTGTAATGGATGCATGTGCCATTACAAATAAAAAAAAGTAATGTGTAATGAATGCATGTGCCATTACAAATAAAAAAAGTAATGTGTAATGAATGCATGTCCCATTACAAATAAAAAGAGTAATGTATAATGGATGCGTGTTCCATTACAATTAAAAAAAGTAATGTGTAATGGATGCATGTTCCATTACAAATAAAAAAAGTAATGTGTAATGGATGCATGTGCCATTACAAATAAAAAAGTAATGTGTAATGGATGCATGTCCCATTACAAATAAAAAGAGTAATGTATAATGGATGCGTGTTCCATTACAATTAAAAAAAGTAATGTGTAATGGATGCGTGTTCCATTACAATTAAAAAAAGTAATGTGTAATGGATGCATGTCCCATTACAAATAAAAAATTAATGTGTAATGGATGCATGTCCCATTACAATTAAAAAAAGTAATGTGTAATGGATGCATGTCCCATTACAAATAAAAAAGTAATTTGCAGTGGAGCATATTCCATTGCAAATAGAAAAATTGCCGTGCTCGTATTAGAAACTTGCACATTGCTGTCTCATTATTTTATTTCGCTCACTAAAAGTTCATCCGAATTATCACAAATGATCCATAAAGTTAAAAAATAGAAACAAAAAAATGGACAGTTCATCGTTAAATATGAAGTACGAAAATGTACTCAACCCCAAAAATTATGCAACTTTATATTGAACTTGCTTTTACACGCGGTTACCCATAATTATAAGCAATCTAATAAAAATTACAAGTTACTGATACAAACTTTGTCGCTTTATTGAATCCCTAAATAATGTGCATGTTCCTTTTTTTTTTAACTTTATGGATCATTTGTGATAATTGTGGATGAACTTTTAGTGAGCGAAATAAAATAGAGAGACAACAATTTGCAAGTTTCTAATACGAGCATGACAATTTTTCTATTTGTAATGGAATATTCTCCACTGCACGTCACTTTTTTAAAAATTGTAATTTGTAATGGGATGTGCATACATTATACATTACTTTTTTATTTGTAATGGAACACGCATCCATTACACATTACTTTTTTTTATTTGTAATGGCACATGCATGCATTACACATATTACAATTTCATTACACATTACTTTTTTTTATTTGTAATGGAACACGCATCCATTACACATTACTTTTTTTTATTTGTAATGGAACATGGATACATTACACATTACTTTTTTATTTGTAATGGAACACGCATCTATTATACATTACTTTTTTTATTTGTAATGGCACATGCATCCATTACACATTACTTTTGTAATTTGTAATGGAATACTTGTCCAATACACATTGTTTAAAGTAATGGGTAATGCATTACTTTTACATTACTGTTTTCACAACTCTGATTCAAGAACACTCTGTATACAAAAATCAATATTATTGAGTTTAAACAATTTATTTTGTATCGTTAAAGTGTGTCATGAAGAGCCCCAAGAGTTTGGAAAGGGTTCGTTTAAATCAGAGAAAAAAGTCATGAAAGCAGTTTTTGCTTACCCTTTCTTCTCTTTTTAGAGTTCAAATGCATGATTAAGGCGGTATTCTGGTCTCGAGACATATTTTTACCGTTCTAAATATTTTTACGATTCTTTTTTTTACAACCTATATATTAACATTTCGACAATAAAAAAAAAATTTAATCAATAAAATGGAAATTAAATAAGTTATCAAAGCTAAATTCGATGCTGAAAAAAGGGTGTACTGGCTGACACGATTGCAACCTTTTTAGTCATCCGATACAAAATTTAAAAAAAGATTCTTAATTAGTAAGAATATTGTTATAGCCCCTACCTCAGAAAAAAGAGGGAAATTTTTTTTGCAAAATTGCGGCTGTCTGAACAATAAAGGCGTTTTCCAACTCTTTTTTTCATAGTTTTTAATTTTTTTACAAGAGTGAAAAAAATAATTTTGAGGAAAAAGTGGTAGGGGCGAAAGGGAGTTACACATTGAAGATTAATAAAAAATTTGAAGTAAATTGGTTGAGTAGAACTTGAGATATCATGTCAACAGTGTTGAAAAAAGTCACCAAAATAGCTTCAACTCCGTAAATTATTGGAATTTAACAATTTTCTTGCGAGGATATATTTCTAAAAGTCTAAACTTTAAGAATATGCAAAAAAATTGATTTTTTCAAAATTTTAGAAGATAAAACCCCATTAAAGTTACGCTCTAACGTAACGGATGTAGTTGCTGCGTCACTAAAATAGCTATAACTCTGTAAATTATTGGAATTAAAAAAATTCTTTTCGAGGATATATTCTAAAAGGTCTAAACTTCAAGAATATGCAATGAAAGACTGATTTTTTCAAAATGCTAGGCAGAATGGTTAAATCGAAGGAATGGCGGAATAGGCCATATCGAGAAACGCGACAATGACCGCGATTACCCGCTAAGAAGAATCATATACTTGTACAAAAGCTCTCTCCCATTTGAGACTGTACATTAGAAGCGTTCGAGTCAATGAGAAAATTGCCATAGTCGTTTTTTCCTTGTCCTTCAGTCGTACAAATAGCTCGATTGAATAAGATGATAAACATACGGCAGCACGTTGCGCATAATTATTTGTACGGGTCAGTTGTCTCTATCCGCATAAGAAATGCGACCCAGAGGTCAAATTTTCCGGAATCCGAAAGAACGATCATCGAGAAAATTCGCTATTCCCACGACGTCGTCTTCGTCTTTGGTATTTCTAAATCCTCGAACTAGTCCTCATCGATGCTTCCTCATCTCTGTCAATATTCCCAATGACCTCAGTGCGAACTTGAACTTTCGCTTCCGAAGACTCTAGCCCCGACCGAATGACCTTCAACAGCGGCGCGTGTTGTCCGATATGAAGAACGCGTCTGCAATAGTCAATAAATTGCGCAATTAACGTAGTTTTGCATAATTCGCATTTTTCCTCGATAATGCTCTCGCGTTATTGACTGCACATTCATTGTCATTTTTATCATAGAAACTCTGAGCGAATGGAGTATCTGATAGAGTAGGAAAGTCGAACACTAAAATACCAATAACTAAGAAAAACACTAACAAAAATAAATACTAATAGCGTTTTCCATTTGATGCACTGGTTAACATTGGCATAGATTAACATTCTTTGTGATTAATGCATTCAGTGCACGTAAATTACCCTTTAAAAACTAAAACCGGTGTCAATCCAGTGCAAACATGGCGGCTTTGTCATGAATTTGAGGTTATGTCGTCACTGTATCCAGCTTTGTGATTGGCTCTCGTGCCGGTTCCGGTTAGTCTCCGAGCTTGGGAAGCTCGTTTAGTGCTTTTAAGCGTGACCTTGAACCGAGCGAGTTCCCGATGCAGACCCATCAGTGCATCCAATGTAAAATGCTTTAATATAATGCAAAAAGAAGCGATAGGTGATTATGTTTTGTTTTTTTTTTCTGTTCTTTAGGAAGTGGGGACGGACCTCATATATATAAGTCGTGGAGTGTCGATGATTCAGTGCTCGATCGGACAGCGCGGATATTACCACGTCAATTTCTGGATAAGGAGGATATATAATAGAGATTAAAATTTTTAAAAACAAAAATGAGTTCGTTCAGAGTGCTCTGTGCGGGTCTCGCCCTCCTCGGTGTCGCAGCCACCGTATCCGGTAATTTAACAACCAACAACAACAAGAACCATCATCAAAATCCCGCTAGTACCGCACTATTTTCGCCTCGCTTATCGCAATCGCCGCAATGACATTGACACAGCGATAAACCAACACCACCGCCATCATCATCGTCGTCGTTGTCCCAACTTCATCATCTCTTTGACCCTCGAATAAATCCCAAACGAGTAACTCAAGAAAAGAGCGCTGAGTCAGCAGGATCAAGAACCGCGACTCGTTCGACGATTTCATCTTCGAGGTATAACTTGAGGGTTCAATCCTTGAGGATTTGATCCTCACGCTCTCCACGAGGTAAAACTCCTCGAGGAGTAAAACCTCGAACAAGGGGAAAGGGTTTTAATCTTTACCTGATTTTACTGGGAACAATGGGAACACTTCAGACTGGATGTGACATCATGAAAACAGGTATACAGATTAACACTTGAGAAGAAAAATTAAGGGAATGGACTTCTTACTGATGAGGAACATTCTATTATACGCTGCCAGAGTTGGGCAGCATCAATTACATTTTCAATTAAATTACATAATGGATTAGTTTGAGTAATGCATTACATTGAGCAATGCATTACTTTTAGTAATGCATTACATTGAGCAATTCATTACTTTGAGCAATTCGTTACTTTGAGTAACACATTACATCGAGCAGTGCATTACTTCAAATAACGCATTACATCAATAAATAATGTATTACTTTGAGTAATGGTTTAAAGGAATAAAAATAATTTCTGTATGTAGAGAGCAATGTCAATGAAACCTTCCTTTTCGTATGATTTTTTATAATCATAATGATGCCCAAAAAAATCGTTGTTCAATATAATTTAATAACATCCATGTAATTCAATTACATCTATGGGATTCAATTACATCCATGTAATTTATTTACATCGATGTAATTAAATTACATCCTTGTATATTAATTACACAAATGTAATTCAATTATACCGTAGTAATTAATTGCCGATATTGTATTTAAATTACGATGATGTAATTGAATTACGTGAATTGAAATATTTTTGGGTTTCAATTATTTAATAAATGTTTGTGCTTAAAAATATTCGAAGACCAGTATTGCACTATGTTTATATATATTAAGGCGATTTTTTTTAAATCACTTTTTTTTTATTTGTTTTAAATCAACAACTTTTTCCTTCAAAATTTTACCACTCCGCGGTTTTTTATGCTATTGGATTGATTTTGGTTGCAATTTACGCAGAATTGAACGATCTTTGAAAGTGTCTTGACCAGCGTAAGTGTAATTTACACTAGTGAGATGGTACCAGGTCACTAAAGTTGACTTTTACCCAGAAATCTCATGTTTCGCTGTTATCTCCGAAATGATTAACTTTACCGAATAAATGTAAAGAAAAATTTTTCTCGAAAATTAATTTCCTACAAAAAAGGTCCTTTAGATCTAATTGCTAAAATTAATATCAAGTTTTTCGAGCATCGATAATAGGTAATTGAATTACTTTGAGCATCAATTATAGGTAATTGAATTACTTTGGCCATCAATTACAAGTGATTGAATTACTTCGGCCATCAATTACAAGTGATTGCATTACTCTAGCATCAATTACAAGTAATTGCATTACTTCTAGCATCAATTACAAGTAATTGTACGATATTCTTCTGAATTACATGTAATTAAAACGCATTCGGTGATCGTTGACCGAAGTAATTAGTAATTGAATCCAATTGAATTACATGGCTCAAAATGATATGTAATTGAATACGTAATTTAATCTAAAATGTAATTGATGCTACCTAACTCTGTTTTAAGTAGATGAAGTTTTTCGAGCATCGATTATAGATAATTGAATTACTTTAAGCATCAATTACAAGTAATTGCATTAGTTCTAGCATCAATTACAAGTAATTGTATGATATTCTTCTGAATTACATGTATTTGAAATGCATTCGGTGATCGATGACCGAAGTAATTAGTAATTGAATCTAATTCAATTACATGGCTCAAAATAATATGTAATTGATGCTGCCCAACTCTGGTGCCATTACAAATAAAAAAGTAATGTGTAATGGATGAGTGCTCCATTACAAATTACAATTGAAAAAAAAAAGTAATTGGCAGTAGAGAATATTCAAGTTTGTGTATCAAGTTTTTGTATCAAGTTTTTGTTAACTTTACTGTCGTAGTGGTAAATGTATGAACAGTTATTTTTTGGAGTAATTTTTACTCCATTCTTGTAAAAATTACAATTCAAGGATGGAGTAAAAATTACTCCAAACAATCACTGTTCATACATTTACCACTACGATAGTAAAGTTAACAAAAACTTAATACACACAAATTATTTTAATTCAAAAATTAATACACTTACCCTTGAGCAAAATAGTACCTGCTCCAAATTGTCTTAGAAACACACTAATTTGTAATGGAATATTCTCCATTACTAATTACATTTTTTTCAATTGTAATTTGTAATGGAGCACTCATTCATTTACACGTTATTTTTTTATCTGTAGTGGCACAAGCATCTATTACACATTACTTTTATTATTTGTAATGGAACATGCATACATAACACATTACTTTTTACTTTTTTTATTTGTAATGGAACACGCATCCATTACCCATTACTATTTTCCTTTGTAATGGAACATTCTTTCATTACACGTTACTTTTGTAATTTGTAAAGGAAAACTTATTCAATACACATTGTTTAAAGTAATGGGTAATGGATTACTTTAACATTACTATTTTCACAACTCTGCTCCTACTTGATTCATTGATTCAATCATCGACGATTTAATCCTCAGGCTCTCGACTACATTGAACTCTTATTCATAAAATTCCATACTCCCACACTTTTGTGATCCATCTATTCAACGCCGAAAAAAGAAATGGTCACATCTCAAAATAAGAAGCAAGTCATTTCTCAACATTATTTACTATAAACGTTGCACGTACAAAAGAAAATCCAGCGTTCAAATTTTACTATTCAAATAATAAAATATCGTTTTAAAAGCAAAGTATCATTTAAATCATATATTTTCATTGAAGAAACCCAATCATGATAAATTGTTTTTTCTGCCATAACGATTTTAGTTTTAGTTTTTCATCCGTTCACGAGGATTTGTAAATATACAGTGTAATGCAAAACCCAATCATGATAAATTGTCTTTTTCTGTCATAACGATTTTAGTTTTAGTTTTTCATCCGTTCACGAGGATTTGTAAATATACAGCGTAATGCAAAACGACGCAGGTAAAGATCAAAACCCTTTTGCATCGAGCGACCTTTTACTCTTTGACGAGTTCTACTGGAAAATATCTCGAGCACTATATTTCCCATTTTTGAGCAATGCGCGGGACTCGGGGAACCTCTCTGTAGGATTTAATTCTCGCCCCGGATTTGATCCCTGAAAATGAACCTTCTGAGAGAACCTACCTGAGTCCCTTTTTGCTCTCGCTCAGATTCAATCCTCTTGGCACAGCTTAAATTAAGCTCCTCTCGCAATACGAATTACTTTCGTATACTTGAGACGTGTTCGTTCGAGGATTTAATCCTAAATGGAGTCAAACCTTTCGTTATCAATCCCTGCTGCGGTTAGTGTTTGATCTGAAAGTAAAAAAAAAAGCATACCGAAAACATTAGAGAAAAAAAATTTCAGTAACACGGGCGGGGTTGAGAAGAAAAAAAAATTCAAAACAAAAAGCATCAAGCAGCACCCAAACATCAATGGCATCAGTAGATAGACGCTTTGCGTCATTTCCTTTTCGATTTAAGGAAACAGCATAGTGGTGCGAAATATCCGGTCCGATCGCACCAAGGAAGATGACAATGATGGCTCGCCGAAAATCAATCAGGATACACTGCGTCTAGTGACGGTGGTGAGTTTTGAAAATCCCGTTGGAGTTGGAATGATAAAATTAATCTAATTTGGTCGACGGAAAAAAAAATTGGAATAAAATTTTATAACATATTCAAGAAGTTGGCTAAGCATTTTTTGTGTTAAAAAAAATATAAATATAATATACGAGTAAAAATTCCGGAAGGCAGCATGCGTTTGGGCCTCATAGTCGACGATTGTTTTGTACCTTTAGGGACACATAGTACAGTATGAGGGTACACTCTGGAATTTTTTTTTTATTTTTAAATCGACCAGTTTCACTGTACCGATGACGTCATTTTTTTGAAATTTCTTGAATGTCATGTTTAATCAATTTCTCTAGACCCCTGTAATTAAAAAAACAAAAATTTCGACATGGATTTTCATCGAAAAAGATCTCAGCTTTAAAACAAAAAATATTTCCAAATACGTAGCATAGAAAAATAGGTTTTTCCCTCAAAAAGGCGTTTTATCGATGAGCCTACACTCCAATCTGTTTTTTCATTTTTTTTCTTCGGATTTCTGAGATTTTTTTACACGAAAAAACTCTTTTTCCAGAATGGGATCTCTGCGGCATCAGACCGTTATATATTAAAAAATTTGCACATTGCTTCCTCATCTTTATCCATAGTTCACATAGCTTCCTTTAACACACGGTATGGCGATCAAATTTAGCTTCCTCATAAAGGAAGCTTTGTTAACTATTGAAAAATATTAGTAATCAATGTGCAAATTCGATCAATTTTCGCAAAATTTGTTCGCGAACAAACCTTGATAGCTATACAAGTATTGTACAAAGTTTCTGTGTAATATATATTGAAAATTGTGTAAGTTAGAGTGCTTGCCCTATTTTTCAAAAAATTCAAAATTTCATCAAATTTTAATCCCTCGATGGATTTTTTCCAAATTTAATAGCAAACAACCTTGATAGCTATACAAGTTCTGTACAAAGTTTCAGTGAAATATATTGAAAATTGTGCAAGTTAGAGCGCTTGCGCTATTTTTCAAAAAAAATCAAAATTTCATAAAATTTTAATCCCTCGATAGATTTTTGCCAAATTCAACAGCGAACAATCTTCGCAGTTATATTACCTCTGTGCAAAGTTTCAGTACAATATCTTAAAAATTGCGCAAGTTAGAGCGTTTAGGCGATTTTTCAAAAAATTCAAAATTTCAGAAAATTTTAATCCCTCGATGGATTTTCGCCAAATTCAATACCAAACAACCTTAATAGCTATACTAATTCTGTACAAAGTTTGAGTGCAATATCTTGTAAATTACAGAGGCTAGAGCATTTACGCCATTCTGGCAAAAACGAAAAAAGTCGATAAAATCTGAACACCCGTTATAATTTAAAAAAAAATTTCATAACGAAGAGCAATTCGTGCTCGACATGTGTGCCAAATTTTAGCTTGATATCTCGAAGCGTTTTCGAGTTATTAATCATTTACATCTGAAACTCAGGATACACACACACACACACACACACACACACACACACACACACACACACACACACACACACACACATCCGGACATTTTTTCTAAATATGATTTTTCGATGTTTTAGGACATTTTGAACATATTGGCATAAAAATCGCGAAAATTTTTTTTTTCACGAAAACAAAGCTTCCTTTATGAGGAAGCAATATAATCTGAGGTGCTGTAAATATCGAGAAAATAGTGCGGATACAATAATGCTTACTGCGCTAGTATTGTATTGTATTGTTACTATCATTTTTTATCGAGGTCGTTATGGGTTTTTAACTTAACTTTTAATTTATCAGTACTGTAACAGGAGAATTTGACTATGAGAAAAAATAATAATACCCTGAAAGCAATATAATATACACGATTCCGGGGAATGGGTGTGTAAACAAACTTTAAAAAACATCCATTCATCTTTTATGAAAATATTTATCGATGCATGTTTAATTTTGCGCAAACAAAAATATTTAACAATTTTTACTTGAGTATACTTGCTTTTGAGTATACTAAAAAAAAAATATTTAACAACTTCTTGGCGAAAAATCAACCATGCGTCAATAAATATTTTCATAAAAGATGAATGGATGTTTTTGAAAGTTAATTTACACACCCATTCCCTGGAATCGTGTATATTATATTGCTTTCAGGGTATTATTATTTTTTTTACATAACTACATGGAAATGTTTTTATATGATTTAAGAAGACGATATATTGATGGACGACAAATTTTGAGAGTCGCGACCAAAACCTGTCCCTTACCCGTGGAATAAGTTTGTAATTTATCATAAATTACTGACAATTATTTGAAAAAAAAAATTTAATAGCGTTTCATTGAAACTAAATTTATCTTTGATTTTCAATGTTTTCATAAAAGTTCTCGGTGGAATTAATCTTGAATTTTTAAACAAAATAATAAATATTTTTTTGGCTTGAAGATCCATTTAAACTTTCAAAAATGTTAAAATTGCGTTAAAATCGCGAATATGTTAATGGAAATATAAATTATTTTTCAAACTTTTGTAAAATCTCTGATCTGCAATATTTTCATACCCATTTTTGGTGAAATTAATCTTGAACTTCCAATCAAAATAATATATATTCCTCCTAATTGAAGCTCCATTTAAACTTTAAAAAAAAAGGAAATACACTACTGGAAAAAATTAAGGGATCAACAAAATTTCCTAAAATTTTAGTAGTTTTAAAAAATGCTGTATCTTAGTGAAAAATTGTCGTATCGAGGTCTAAAAAGAAGCAAATTGAAGCTGAATAATCAAGCTGGAAAATTTATTTCCAATTCACAGCTAAGGTTACCAGATTCGAAAATGAGTTGTCCTGACATAATCCCTGACTTTTCAATAAATTTCCTGACATTTTGTGTCAATGTTATATTTAGGTAGGTCAGGGTCGTCAGTGAGTCACTATTGTTACTATCGATCACTATTTTAAAATCGTGTCACTTTTCTCACTATTTTCGAAATTTGGTCATTATTGTTACTATTTGAGAGCTCAGAAGTGATTAGAATAGATGTGCCGGTTAGAATAGGGGACAAATTTCGAAAAATCATCCAAAGCGGACGAACAAAGCGGCGTTTTGAGACAATTACGAAGAGAATGAGCGGAGTCTAGATCCAAAATTTGGAGTAGAAAAAATAACACCTATTTTAGTGGACTGATTGAATTTTGGCCAAAATGCAGACAAATTTTTTTGTTAACATATTTTTTTCAAACCTTATATCGATGTATTTTGTCCCCCTGAACACGAATCTACCAATAGTTTCCTCAAATAATCAAAATTTTCATGAATTTTCACCAAAAACATTTTTGCTCAATTTTAGCTCCATTCTCAGAAACCTCAAAATCGTGAAATTTCAAGTGCTCATAACTTTACTTCGGATCAACCGATTCCAAAATTTCTTTTTCGCACTTAAATGTTGTTCCTAAACTTAGAGAATGGCGTTTGGTTTGTTGCGGTAACTTAATTTTTGTAGAAATGAGAGCACTTTGAAAATCGTCGAAAAAAAGGGAAAGGGGTATGCCTTCAAAAATTTGCAAAAATCGATGGTCGAAATTTAAAAATCTGCCAAAAATCGAAAAATGTTCGGAATCGGATGAACCAAGCTGCATATTAAAGCTTGAACGATTACGAAGAGAATGAGCCCAAGTTCAAGTCAAAAACTCATATTAAAAAAAAGTTACAGTCATTTTAGTGGACCGATTTAATTTTTGTGAAAATGCAAAACAAATTTAAAAAAATTTTTTTTTTCGAGTCTTACATCGATGTATTTCTTCCCCCTAAATACGAATCTACTAATAGTTTTTTCGAAAAATCAAAGTTTGCATGCATTTTTATTAAAAACATTTTTGTTCAATTTTTGCCTCATTTTAAAAATCCTCAAAATCGTGAAATTTCAAGTGCTCATAACTTTACTTCGGATCAACCGATTCCAAAATTTCTTTTTCGCACTTAAATGTTGTTCCTAAACTTAGAGAATGGCATTTGGTTTGTTGCGGTAACTTAATTTTTGTAGAAATGAGAGCACTTTGAAAATCGTCGAAAAAAAGGGAAAGGGGTATGCCTTCAAAAATTTGCAAAAATCGATGGTCGAAATTTAAAAATCTGCCAAAAATCGAAAAATGTTCGGAATCGGATGAACCAAGCTGCATATTAAAGCTTGAACGATTACGAAGAGAATGAGCCCAAGTTCAAGTCAAAAACTCATATTAAAAAAAAGTTACAGTCATTTTAGTGGACCGATTTAATTTTTGTGAAAATGCAAAACAAATTTAAAAAAAAATTTTTTTTCGAGTCTTACATCGATGTATTTCTTCCCCCTAAATACGAATCTACTAATAGTTTTTTCGAAAAATCAAAGTTTGCATGCATTTTTATTAAAAACATTTTTGTTCAATTTTTGCCTCATTTTAAAAATCCTCAAAATCGTGAAATTTCAAATGCTCATAACTTTACTTCGGATCAACCGATTCCAAAATTTCTTTTTCGCACTTAAATGTTGTTCCTAAACTTAGAGAATGGCGTTTGGTTTGTTGCGGTAACTTAATTTTTGTAGAAATGAGAGCACTTTGAAAATCGTCGAAAAAAAGGGAAAGGGGTATGCCTTCAAAAATTTGCAAAAATCGATGGTCGAAATTTAAAAATCTGCCAAAAATCGAAAAATGTTCGGAATCGGATGAACCAAGCTGCATATTAAAGCTTGAACGATTACGAAGAGAATAAGCCCAAGTTCAAGTCAAAAACTCATATAAAAAAAAAGTTACAGTCATTTTAGTGGACCGATTTAATTTTTGTGAAAATGCAAAAAAACAAATTTAAAAAAAAAAAATTTTTCGAGTCTTACATCGATGTATTTCTTCCCCCTAAATACGAATCTACTAATAGTTTTTTCGAAAAATCAAAGCTTGCATGCATTTGTATTAAAAACATTTTTGTTCAATTTTTGCCTCATTTTAAAAATCCTCAAAATCGCGAAATTTCAAGTGCCCATAACTTTACTTTGGTTTGATCGATTCAAAAATTCCCTTTTCATACTTAAAGGCTATCACTAAACTTAGAGAATGGCGTTTGGCTCATTCTGATAACTTAATTTTTGTAGAAATGAGAGCACTTTAAAAATCGTCGAAAAAAATGGAAAGGGGCATCCCTTAAAAAATTTGCAAAAATCGATGGTCGAAATTTAAAAATCTATAAAAAATCGAAGGATTTTCGAAATTGAATGAACCAAGGGACATTTTGAAGCTTGAACGATTACGAAGAGAATATGCTTAAGTTCAAGTTAAAATCTCATTTAGAAAAAAAAATTACAATCATTTCAGTGAACTGATTCAATTTTGCCGAAATGAGAGCACTTTGACAATCGCCGAAAAAAATGGAAAGGGGTATACGAAAAATGATCCGAACCAAGCGCGGTTTTGAAGCTTAAACTACTACGAACAGAATAGGCTTAAGAAATGGGTTAAATTCCATCTGGAAAAAAAGTTATAGTAAAGTAAACGTTATATTTTTGCTCGAGTTTAGACGAAAAAGACTATTTAGACGAAAAAGTTACTATTATCTACTATGTTCCTGTGAGAGATAAGTCATTATTCTACTATGTATTTTTGACTCTCTGAAACGCTGGCAACCTTGAGGTAGGTACCTACTCGAAGGCAGCAAAAACATCTAATTTTGAAAACTCGCGGATTTTATTATTATATTTTAATTAAATTTCATTTTAGTATTTTTTTTTGTCAACAAACTACTTTATAAATTTTTTAATTTTCATTTAAAAAATTTTTCATCTTCTATTCAGAAATTCCTGACAATTTCAAATGTTCCCTGTTTTCCTGACAGAGGGATAAAATTCCGGACATGTCAGGAAAATTCCTGTCATCTGGTAACCCTAGTCACAGCAGCAAAAAAAAATAGTAACAAAAATTGGCAACATTTTTTTTCACACTACTTCTTAGGATTATAGCTTCGAAATGTTGTTCACTGAAAGATCTTAAAACTAAAAACCGAAGCTTTGAAATTCTTTTTTTTAGACCTTGATACGAAAATTTTTCACTGAGATACAGCATTTCTTAAAATTACCAAAAATGTAGAACATTTTTTTGAACCCTAAATTTTTTCCAATTGTGTAATAACTGTGGACAAAAATGTTATTGCAACTTCAACAACATGAAATTAAATTGAATTTTGTTAAGAAAAAGTAGGGTCAAAACTGTAAGCCCAGTAATGGAAGATTGATTTTTCAGAAGTTTTTCAACTTTCTTGATACTTGATATGATCTTTCAATAAAATTAATTAATTAATTTAATTAAAACAATCACCAAAGATGGATCTAAATTCAGTTACACCGCAATTTTTTCAAAATAATTGCACAAAGCCTCCTTGAATATTCTATCAAATAAAAAAAAACTTTTAATTGAGAATAACGTATGGAAAGCTCGCGATCATCATTTGTCTCGTTGTTGTTTTCACATGTCCAACATTCATGGGACACTTTTTGTGAAACTTGGGATAGCCGATGATGTTTGTTTTCATCAATTATATTTGTGTCTCAGTTTGCATTATTGTTGGTGTTACATTTGCAATGTATTACATTGTCCAGTGGTTTCAATACGGCGGTGAACCTGCGCAGTACGAGATTGATGCTTGAATAGTCAAAATAGTGACTGTTTCCCATCAAATTTGGCCTCTAACTTTTTGTAATTTCTTTGTGCAGATTAGACTGATTCAAAAAAAGGGAATTTTTTTTTTTCAAAAATCTATTAATCTTTCCGGGTGGTGAAAAAATATGCTTGTTGAAAGCAGTGCACTTTAATATTAATATTTCGCGGTCATCGCAAATTTCTATTTCCCATTTAAATAACACAGGAAAAAAAAGTTCAAACTTCAAAATTTTATACCTCTGCTTCAAGTCAATATGTAACAAAATTTGCGATACATATTCTTGTAAGGAATTGAACGCCCTACAAAAAAGGTCTCTTATGATTTTTCGATAAACTCACTCCTTCAAAAGTTATTCAAGGTTAAAGTTAATTCTATAGTAAATTTCACTTTTTTTTTAGTTTCCTGCAGAATGTTGGAACTTATTACTAAATATCGTAAAATCTTTCTTGAAAAAAAGTTAAAATTGTATCAACATTAATTACCTAATTTTTTAAGAAATTACCAATACTCTAATATACACATGGGGCGTTCCATCCCAAATCGGACAGTTTGAAAAACTTTTTTTTTGCTTCCTCCATTTTTATTTTATTTTTAGTACCCATCAAAAGACCCTTCCTGTTGAATTTTGAGATTTTTTTTTTATTATCCGTTCAAAAGATATTAAGTTAACAAGAAAACCGCTCTTTTTTTGGTATTTTGGTCATAACTTCTTTGATAATGATTCCTATTAAAAGTTTTTTTTTCAATTTTTTGTTTTTTATGACATTTTCAGAAAAAAATACAACAAAAATATTCGACGTGTTTTTTGAGTTTTAAACTTTAAATCGCGTTTTTAGAAATGAGTGTCATTTCTGATTTTTTTTTTAATTTTTTGCTTCAAACATCTATTTATTCAACAATTTTTAAGACTAGTGCGATCGTGGGATTTCCATATCTACTATATTTTTTCGATTTTTGAACATAATTTTTTTTTTAAATAAATTATTATGAATACCAATTTTTGTAACTGTGTAGTATTTTTTTCAATATTTAGAATTTATTTGGACACTTTTTTATTGTTAACAGGTTCTTAAAATTAATAATTAATCGTTAAGTCTGTTTATGACCAATAATAACAACAGTTTTTGTTTATTCAAGTATTTTTTTGAAAACCTTGCATATGATGTAATGAAAAAGTGTCAAAATTAATTCAAAATGATTTTAAAAAATACTATACACTAACAAAAATTGGTATTCATAATAATTTATGAAAAAAAAAAATTTATTTTCAAAAATCGAAAAAAAATAGTGGTTATTGAAATCCCACGATCGAACTAGTCTTAAAAATTGTTGAATAGATAGATGTTTAAATCAAAGAATTTTAAAAATAAAAAATGACACTTTTAAAAACGCGATTTAAAGTTTAAAACCGAAATAACTCATTAAAAAACGCGTCGAATATTTTAGTTGGATTTTTTTTTTTAAAGTCCATAAAAAAACAAAATTTTGAACAAAAAACTTTTAATTTGGACCATTATTAAAGAAGTTATGATCAAAATACCAAAAAAAGGGCGGTTTTTTGTTAATTTGATATCTTTTGAACGGGTAATCAAAAAAATGTCAAAATTTAACCGGAAGGGTCTTTTGATGGGTACTAAAAAATATAAAAAAATTGAGAAAATAAAAAAAAAGTTTTTCAAACTGTCCGATTTGGGATGGAACGCCCCATATATATTAGACCGTGAATAACTTTTGAAGGAGTGAGTTTATCGAAAATATCATAAGAAACATTTTCTGTAGAGCGATCAATTCCCTAAAAGAATATGTATCGCTCATTTCGGTTAAAATTTTCAAAATTTGAACTTTTTTTTCTCCCTGTGTTATTTAAATGGGAAATAGAAATATGCGATGAGAGACCGCTAAATATTAATATTAAGAGCTCTGCTTTTGAAGGGCACCTTTTTTCACCTCCCCGAAAGTATTTATTAGGGGATTTCGAAAAAAAATAGTCGCTTTTTTTTAATCAGTTTAGTGCAGATCTATAAAAATTGAATTAAAAAAAAAATAATTTCAAACAGGTAATGCGACACGGTGAGAGAGCTCCGGCCGATACTTATCCAAATGATCCATACGTAAACACGACGATGGACCCTTTCGGTTGGGGTCAACTGACAAACGTAATAAACCTGTGTGAATATCAATATTTTTCATCGAAGAAGAAAAAGTGTCATTGATGATTTTTAAACGCAGAAAGGACGAAAGAACGTGTACCGATTGGGTGAATTTTTGCGGAATCGGTATGGAGAGTTTCTCGGGAATACCTACAGTCCTGATAAATATTGGCTCCAAACAACGTCGATTGATCGTACAAAAATGACCGGTCTGATATTATCGGCAGCTCTTTGGAAACCAAACGAGAAGCAAGCATTCATACCGGATATGGATTGGCAACCGGTATCCCTGCATTACTGGGAAAGACCGGAAGATCGGGTTAGATGTGTTTTTTTAAAATGATTTTTTGAGCCTAAAACCACCCTCCCATGAATCCTAACATAAATTTTCAAAATCTAACGAATCAAAGCCTACAGAATTGATCTGTGGAACTCATCACACATCCATCTCTATATTTCTCCTCCGCATTATTTTCTCCATACGATTTTCTAAATATTATTCTTTGATTTGTTATGATTTCAAAATCTTACAGAAATAGCAATCTCCGATATTTTGCTCCCTCTCCCTGAAATTTCAAAAAAGTCATTAAAAAATCGCCTTTGACGTCAGATTTGAAGTAAAAGGAATATCATGATTTCAACGTCGTTAGGAATCGAAGCAGATCTTTTCTTTGCAATGAAGTCGCCCATTTGAAGTAGAACAACAATATTTTGCAGTTGCTGATAATCTGGAACGCCTGTCCTCGTTTGACAATGGAAAGAATGAGGGTGGAGAATGAAACCGAGGTGATACAATTTAATGAGGAAAATAAAGTATTGTACGAGGAATTGACGAAGCTCACAGGATTGCCGATGAACGGTCCCGGTGACGTTGCCTCACTCTACAGTACTTTGAAAGCTGAGGTTCGTATCCAACGAGCACAAATCTACACCAAATCTAAAAAGAGGTCAATTGATATATTTTTTTTCTCTTCAATACCAGACCGCGATGGGTCTACCTCTGCCGGAATGGACCAAAGAATATTTTCCCGATAAACTCGAGAAAGCTGCATCTTTCAGCTTGTCGATGAACGTTTATGACCCCGAACTACAAATGCTCGCGGGTGGTCCACTCGTGAAGAAAACGCTCAACAGTATGATGGCAAAGGCGAAGGGAGGATTAAAGCCAAAAGATCGTAAAATGTACGCCTATGTGGGACACGACAGTACTCTGGCTAATATGCTGAGCGCTATGCAAGTCTGGGACTATAAAGATCCAGATTTTGGCTGCATGATCATGATCGAGCTTCACGAGGAAGATGGAAACTACAACGTTCAGGTGAGAGAAGCGGAGAAACTTTTCTTCTCAAGGTTCGAGAACCTCAAATAAGTGCTCAATCCTAGAAATGGTCTGATCAAAGATTCTGAAGATGAATTGCCAATAACGAAATGTAATTTGCACTGGAATCCTCGATGGAAACATTGATTTTTTTTGCAAAATATTTAGAGAAGAACATGTGAAGAAACAATTTTTTCCAGATTCCCAAAATTAACAAAGTTAGAATCCGGTTGGTTCAGTTATCATTGAATATAAAAACTATGGAAACTTCACACAGGGTTTCATTGAACTTATCGTTTTTAAAGTGGCTGCTTATCGATTATTGATATTGAATATGGCAATAATCGGTCCAACAATTTCTGTTCCATCATCATCATGATAAAGGAATTCCCTTGCAATTTTTAATTTGAATCGAATGGTTCCAAGCAAATTTTGAGTCCACATTGATTCTTTGATATACTGTTCATTGTTTTATTCTCAAGTGGAATTGGCAAGTTGTTCTACACTGAACTGGAGCGAAATATTGATAATGGCGAAAAAAATTCTGGGTTTGTCCACTCGTAACATTTTTTAAGTTATTGCGATTAATAGTTTTACATTCCTTACAGATAATCAATTGAAGTCTATTTTTTTCAATGAACTGAAATACAAAAAATAGTGAAAATGAAACATTTCCACACTTTGCTTCCTCAAACTTTTATTTTACTGAAAAAAACTTACTCCATGGATAAGAAACAAATTTGCCAGTAAAATAAAACTACGGGTAAGCAACGTAAGTAATCAATATTCATGATTATCATTTTTCATTTCATTTCTCAAAGCGTGAATACTTTTCTCGTCGCCGGAGACGTTTTTTTCACGCTTGTTCAAAAAGGGTTCCAAAACAATCCACATTAATACGTGTTGAAATTGATTTCTTAAGGAATTCCACGATTAAGAGAAAGTCATTTAAAAAATGCGATTTTTTATGTGCACAAAATTTTCAAAATGATCCTTAACTGATGTTTTCGAGTTAACATTAATCCCCCCGAATGTTCCAGGTTCTTTCGGATGTTTGTAAAAACGATTTCTTCAATTGAGCACTAATTTGACTAAATTGTTCAAACTTGCCGAGATAAAAAAGCAAGATTTTATCATGTTTTTTGATTTTTCTCACATTCTCTATTATTCCATCCGAGCAGATATTCCAGAAAAATTCGACGACTCAAACGCCTTATCCGCTGAAAGTACCAGGATGCGAGATAATATGTCCACTAGATAAATTTGCCCAACTCATGCAACCCACGATTCCTGGTAATTACTACGAGGACTGCAAGGTCGATGATCCGAATTACGTGATACCGCCATCGCCACCAGCTTAGAAAGTTCACCGGCATCGTCCGAATTTTCTGTGATTTTTCTCGCCTCGATTAATCTCAATTTTCCCGATTCCCCTAAGTGCCTTCCAACAACTGTGATTTAGCGATTAAAAAAATCTATAAATATTGCGCAATTTCACAATGTGACCTTGAAGAAAAACGAATGAGGATTGAGAACCAGCGGTAGCGAAGAAAAGAAAACCATCAACGCTGTTCTTTGATTTATCGACTCTTCGTTGTGTGTCTATCAGTCAATCGGACAATTGACGAAAGATTGTTTCGATAAAACTAGAAAATAAAAATATATATATAAATAATTTAATTTATACCGAAATGCGTATTAAACGATTTCTATCCTCAAGCGAATATCTTCTCTTCGCGACGTTTTTTCGTGACAACCGTTCCCGGTTTGTGCTGCGCCTCCGGATGATTCAAAAGTTCCGGTGGACACGTCGATATTGGACTACCGAGTATCGTTTGCTTGAGATCGTAAAACAGATGACTGTCGTCTTTGGTGCAGAAGGATATTGCGAGACCGGCTTTGCCAGCACGACCGGTTCTACCAATGCGATGGGTGTAATCTGCAAAACAATATTATTTCAAATTAAAAAAAAAAGTATATCAGTATCTTCGTACGAGATAAAATTAGTATAATCTTTGGTGAGCTTTCTTCGCAGATTTGCATTTTGACATTACGGTTGCATTTTTTTTTTAGATAAATGCACCATCAAATAAAATTGACGTCTATCAAAATGTGCAACTTTCGGTGATTGTAAAAATGCAAATTCATAAATGGCAAAGTAGCGCGTACCTTCAATGGTTTTGGCCATATCATAATTGATGACCATGGAAACGTCCTTGATGTCGATACCACGACCGGCAACATCCGTTGCAACGAGAATATCTTTGCTGCCGTTTTTGAGAGACGCAAGAGCGTATTCGCGCTGTTCCTGACCTTTACCACCGTGAAGCGTGCACGAGTTGTACTGTCGAGGAAGTAAAAAAAAATGGTAACGATTTAAATATGACGAAGAAAAAGATTCGAATGCAGAACAAAAAAATCGACAATGGAAACTCACGCCGAGCTTTTCGAGTCCTTTGGCCAGAACATCAGCTCCCTTCTTCTGATTGACGAATATTATGACCGGCGGTTCAACGCCCCGACTCAATATTTCCATGAGTTTTCTTCGCTTGTCGTTCTCGCCCATTATGTGAACTATTTGTTCGGTTCTTTCGGTCGGTTTACCAACCGAACCAATGTAAACAACGGCTGGGCGTCGGAGATACGTGCGGGCCAATCGCTCGACTGCGGTGGGCATCGTAGCCGTAAACATCACAGTCTAAAGAAAAAGGTAAAAAATGTATTCGGAAAGAAAAAAAAATTAAATTAATAAAAAAATTACAATTAGAAGAGTTATGCGGGTGCAAAGGCAGATATTAACCCTCCGTCTGTACACTGGGTCTTTTAAGGCACAAGCCAAATTTTCAAATCGAATATCTCTGGAATTAGAAAAATTGTTAAAAACTATTGTTTACTATGAATGGTTAAATAAATGATAGGATCGTGGGAAAAAATGTTGTAGAAGTAATTCAGAATTTTTCCAGGTTTTTTGTACGTTTTTTTCTTAGAAAAACCCTTAGCAAGACTTTAATGACCCAGAATATAGACGGTGTCCCAAAATTTAAGTGTACAGACGGAGGGTCAAGGTTGTATAAACAAAACAACTTTTTGGTGCTTTGAACTTCATCTGACAAAAATATGTACAACAGAATATAAAAATATGACTTTTTTTAAATCACAAACTTTCGTTTTGAAATACCTTCTATAAAAATGTTAAAGCTTTAAAATTCTACAGTATTTTCAAAAAATGTCGAACATATACTCCCACTTTATGATTATGTTATTATTTTTAAAAAATCAAATCTTTTCTCACAAACAATTCTTGAAATTTTCGACTTTCTCAAGGAATTGAAAATGAATGTTGACCTGTCTGTATTTCTTTTTGGTGTTGTAATTTGCGAGCAACTTTTCTTCGTTTTCCGCATCCTCATTGTCCGGTTTCAAATTTGTGACCGGCATATATTCCAGAATCTTTTGGACATCTGTTAAGAGAGATAAGAAATTCATATATTAATATAAAATACATGGGACTATTCAGCAGTCTAATAAATCTAATTTTCTAATCAAACTGCTGCTTGTTTACATTTTTTTAAATGTTTAGATATATGTATTTATGTTCGTTGAATGTTTTTGGTTAATAAGGGCTGATAGAAAAAAAAATTGAGAATGTGGGAGCGCTAATCATGATCAGTAAAAATAAATCTTTAACCAAATCTGAGACAGTGAGAGTTAAATGTTGGTTGACTTTACATGCAATACTCTATATTCATATGCAGAATTTTAGAGCAAGAGAAAGATCGATTCTATTTTTCCCCGTTCTTCCAATTTTTGTTTACAAATAAGAATTATGGAAAAAGATACAAGTAAAATAATGATCGACGTAATAAGAAAATCTCAATAACCTGGCTCAAATCCCATGTCAATCATTCTGTCTGCCTCGTCAAGTACGATGTACGTGCATTGGTTGAGTACGAGATAACGATTTTCCAAAACGTCTATGAGTCGTCCAGGCGTTGCGATTACGATCTATTGAAGCGAGAGAAAAAATGTTTAATGATCAAGAACATGTAATTTGGCGAAGGTGCTGGTGAAAGAGAAGTCTTACCTCACAACCCATTCGAAGTCTGAATCCTTGTTCCTCTCGGGAGAGACCACCGACGACGACGACCGTACGAATTCCCAAAGGTTCACCAAATTTGCTAGTCTCTTCTTCAATCTGTTGGGCCAACTCGCTGGAGAATTGAAAATAAGGAAAAATGATTGTTATAAAGAAAGTCGTTTCGACAATTACCGTCAAATTTGGATTAATATAATCATCTTCAACTTCATCTGCAGAAAAAAAAATTCTATACATATTCAACTGCAAATGCTTCAATTCTTTTTTAATTCAATTGCAAAGAATACTTGACATTGCGCTGAAGTTCAGCCTAGTAGTTCAAGAATTGTGAAGGCTGGGGATTTAATATTTTCTAATGAATAACAAAAAAAAAATCGGATTAAAACTGACCGAGTAGGAGCGAGAATGATGCTGTAGGGACCTTGGTCAGCTTCCTCGAGACGTTCGATTTTCGGTAAGCTCGTGATCCACAATAACAGAGGAATGAGGAAAGCCAGAGTTTTACCGGAACCAGTTTCGGCGACCCCGATAATATCACGATTTTGAAGACCAATGGGGATGGCTTGTCTCTGTATAGGTGTAAGATCCTTGTAACCGACTTTTTCGATGATATCGAGAATTTCCTTCTGAAAGCCGGATTCCTTCCACGAACGTATCGGATCTGGAATACGGCCACCTTTTATCGTTATATTATAATCCTCGCGAAATATTCGCCAATCTCTTTCCGTCATTTCGGCGAGAGCCTTCTCCGACCAGTGACGGTCGTCCCACTTTTGTTTTTCCTCCTTTCGTTTCACCTTCTTGAGCCGCATTCTGGAAATAAAAATAGTAATATTTCGTAAGAAAAGAACAAAACTTGTTTGCATTTTCAGGGGTCAAACGAAATTACCGTATCATAAGAAAAACTCACTTTTCCTGTTCCTTCTCAGCTTCTGTTCGTCTCTTCTCCAAAAGTTCGCCGTAAAATTTACTCTGATCCCTCTTTTGAGCCTTTATGTCTATACCCGCGAGATTTCCTCTGCCAAAAAATTGAACCTGATGACGCTCTTTGTATATGTTATTATAATCTACAGATGTGTCCTCCGAGGTGTCCCAGTCAAAGACAAATTTTCTGTCGTTCAAGCGTCTGACTCGTCGCTTCTTCCTCACCAATCCTAGATAACGTTCCTTTATCGCCTCAACCTCCTTCTCCTTGTCCTTATCCTTAACGTCTTCATCGCGTACTCGCTGACCATCCCGTCGTCTGAAAATTAATAATTAACGCAAGCAGATTGAAATTAATTCAGTATTTTCATGTTCCGTGAATTGATAATGTGGTGCAGTTGATTATTCGATTTCATTCATACAAATTTCAACCAGTAAAGAAGAGTGAAGAAATTAGAGCAAAAAAATGAGAAAAAAAAAAATGAAAATTAATATCTTTATCGAAATTATCCCCAGTCTATTCAACAATTTTTTTAGTCTGTAATTAGTGTGCATCTTATTCGAAAATTAAAAATAAGTCATAGCCATGTAAAAGTGTGATATCATGAACATACTGTTGTTTTAAATTTGTTGTCTAATAATGCCTAATGTGCCTTATTTTTGCTTCTTTAAAAAGAAGCTTTCCTTAAAAAGGAGCTTGTTGACTTTTAATTTTTTGCAAAATGTTTGTGGGTGCTCTAACTTTCGTAATTTTGCAGTTATCACGCTGAAATTTTTGGTGCAGATACACTTTACAATAAGGATGATTGGGATTGAATATGGGAAAAATTGCTTAAGAGATTCGGGTTTAAAATTCTAATTTATCGAAAAAAGTTTGTGAGTACTCTAATTTTCGTAATTTTGCACCTACCAAGCTGATTTTTTTTAAACAATAAATTCAATGACAATGAAAAGTAATACTGAATTTCATAAAAATCGCTTGAGAGTTTTGGTAAAACATTTTTTTTTGAAAATTTTCAAACAATGTTGTTAACGCTTCAACGTTCACATTTTTAGAATTATCAAGCTAAAATTTTTTGCAGAAATACACTAGATGACAAGAATAATTAATAATGTAATGGAACGGAATTGCTAAAAAATCATGCAAATTGAAAATTTGCACATAGCTTCTCTATTTGTTTCCGTCATTCGTGAAGCTTCCTTTACGAGGAAGCCAATGAACATACATGTCATAAAGATGGTCAAGGACGTAAATGAGGAAAAAATAAGGAAGCTACGTGCAAATTTTCAATTTGTTTAAATGTCCTCTCGTAATTTGCCTATTTTTCTTTTGCTTCCTGAATTCTAATGAAAAATTCAACAGAAAAATGAAATATAAGTTTAACGAATCACAATCCTATGAAAAAATAAGAAAATGCAATTTTAGAAAAGTTCTTTACCTGTCTCTCTCGTCCCATTCTCTGTCCTGCTTCCCAATGCCAGCACCTTCTCCTTGTCCCATGCTTCCACCCTTGCGATTTTCCTCCTGCATTTTTCTTATGGCTTCGACCTCCTGCTGCCTCTTTTGCAGGGCTACAGCCGCTCTCTCCTCCTTGGTGAGAAATTTGGGTTTCGCACGCGCGTCTTCGTCGGATTTTTTCTTAGCCAGCAATTCCTCCAAACTGAGCGGTTCTTTTTTCGACACATTGTTGGCTTGCTTGCTCTGTTCCTGTTTATCTTCGTCCTCCTCGTCTTCTGTTTTTTTGGAAGATTCTCCCTTGCCGGTGTCCTTCTTGGCTGCTTTCTCATCGAGACTGAAAATAGGACTCGGCTTGCGTTTTGTATCGTCCTTACCTCTGTCACTCCTCGACGAAGCTTCGTTTCTTCCGTCTCTCGTTGTTGGTCCTCGATCTCTCTCCCGATCGCGTGATCTTTCTCTCTCTCTCTCGCGCGAACGTTCTCTCGCTCCTTCTCGGTTACCTCGTTCCTTCTTGTTGTTTCCACGATCCTTGGAGCGACTCCTCGAACGTCCTCGTCCACGATCACGACGTTCACGATCTCTATCGCGTTCTCTGTCCCGCTCCCTCGATCTGCTGCGTCTCACTGCTTTTTTATCGTGCCCCATTGCCTCTCTCTAGTCTTCTTCCTCGAAATCACTTCTTTATTCAGTTTGATGGAGAACGAAATATCATCTTAGCGAGTCTTTCAATATGCTTGAATACTTATTTTTGTTAAACAATAACGAATGTTTAAAAAACAACAACAAACAGCTCACGGATCGTCATCGAGCAGACGTGGTTTTATAGGTTATGAAAAATAGCGACAGCGCACATTCTTACCGCAAGTGGCAGCAGCATCGCCGGCTTTCAGCGGGAAATTCGAACTCTCTTATCAACGTTCGTAATTTTAATGCACATATTCTGCAGAATTACGTTATAAACATGACAACTGCTATTATGATTCAATAATGTAATTGTTTTTACGTATTAATATTGAATTTCGGGCAATTCGAAGAACAATACGAATTAATGTTCCAAACTGAGTTTATTAAGCACAGGTCGATGAACCGAAAAGTAGGAAATATAACGAATCAGGTTGACATTTAAATTACGTGTGAAGGTAAAATACGTATTGCCTAGAGTTGTCGAGTGAGTCTGGCAACATTCCAAGTTGAACTCTTCTTTCATAAAACTGAGAAGCGATTCATTTTTATGTATGTCAGAGTTGAAATCTCCACATAAGATGATTGGCGTTTCCATGTCAGGTTCCACTTTGGGTAGAATTTTCTTGAGCGCGTAAGAATATGAAATTGATATATATTGAAATGAAAAAAAAATTCGTGTTATCCTTTAATGATACTTTAACAGAAGTCTCCCACAACATTTTTATGGATGTACGTGTCGCCAATGATGTCATCAATTGGTATACAATTCTTGAAACTTTCGACACGATTATATATAGCAACTCCACCTGCTTTCTTCCGGGTCGAGTCATTATATTTGGTCCAGATTTACAGATTAATCCACTGATTTCTGTAAATGGCTCGCTGTCACTGAGCATGTCAAAATGAAGAACAGCTCCTTTCGCCGGCCGTCTCCTTTTTACTGCCACCTGAAACGTTTATAAATATTATGGACGGTTATCAAACTTTGTATGCCAGTGAAAAATATTTTTTTTCTTTTCTATCTTCGATTTCTGAGGATTTTCTATAAAACCCATTATATACCTCTCGAACAGTTTTTCCAGATTCGTCAGCTACATTTGACGTGAAATCCGTTTTTCGAAAATATTTTTCGATGTCATGAGGTTTTAAAACACCGCTGATGCTTGCTCTCAGTTCGTTTTGCTCCGTTGATATCATCTTCGTTGAGTCGTTGCCTGAATCCAGATTGAGCAAGTCAAAATGAGAAACAGCTCCATCCTTCAGCCGTTTTCTTTGAACTGCCACCTAAAACGTTTACAAACATTATGGACAGTTATCAAACTTTGTATAATAGCGAAAAATATTTTTTTCTCCCTTTTGTGTTTTCGATTTGTGAGGATTTTCAATAAAACACAAATGTTTTTCACAAACACAAAATTTTTTGTCCATATCCAGCTTAGGATACACATCACGAACAGCTTTAAACCACTTTTGATGCCTATCAATGTTTTTTGACACTATAGAAACTGAACGATTTGTTTCTTCAAAACAACCGGGAATTATGGAACGTTGAGGCATCATTGCATAAGAAAATAATTCAAACACTTTTACGCCGTTGAAACCCTCGTTGCGTTCACTCATCACCTTGTGAAACGTATTGCAGTCGTGTTGATGAACAATATTTTTCTGTTGCTGTTAATCTGGATAATCCTCGTTTGACAATGGAAAGAATGAGGGTGGAGAATGCTATTTTACAATAATATTACCTTTTCATCCATTTCAACCAAACTCGGTACACCTGTCCTAATCCCTACATCAATTTTAAAAATCTAAAGAATCATAGCCTACAAAATTGATCTCTGGAACTCATCACACATCCATCTCTATATTTTTCTTCCGCATTATATACTCCATACGATTTCCTAAATATCGTTCTTTGATTCGATATGATTTCAAAATCTTACAGAAATAACAATCTCCGATATTTTGCTCCCTCTCCCTGAAATTTCAAAAAAGTCATTAAAAAATCGCCTTTGACGTCAGATTTGAAGTAAAAGGAATATCATGATTTCAACGTCGTTAGGAATCGAAGCAGATCTTTTCTTTACAATGAAGTCGCCCATTTGAAGTAGAACAACAATATTTTGCAGTTGCTGATAATCTGGAACGCCTGTCCTCGTTTGACAATGGAAAGAATGAGGGTGAAGAATGAAACCGAGGTGATACAATTTAATGAGAAAAATAAAGAATTGTACGAGGAATTGACGAAGCTCACAGGATTACCGATGAATGGTCCTGGTGACGTTGCCTCACTCTACAGTACTTTAAAAGCTGAGGTTCCTATCCAACGTGCACAAATCTACACCAAATCTAAAAAAAGCTCAATTGATATTTTTTTTTCTCTTCAATATCAGACCGCGATGGGTCTACCTCTGCCGGAATGGACCAAAGAATATTTTCCCGATAAACTCGAGAAAGCTGTATCTTTCAGCTTGTCGATGAACGTTTATGACCCCGAACTGCAAATGCTCGCGGGTGGTCCACTCGTGAAGAAAACGCTCAACAGTATGATGGCAAAGGCGAAGGGAGGATTAAAGCCAAAAGATCGTAAAATGTACGTCTACGTGGGACACGATAGTACTCTGGCTGATATGCTGAGCGCTATGCAAATCTGGGACTATAAAGATCCAGATTTTGGCTGCATGATCATGATCGAGCTTCACGAGGAAGATGGAAACTACAACGTTCAGGTGAGAGAAGCGGAGAAACTTTTCTTATCAAGGTTCGAGAACCTCAAATGAGTGCTCAATCCTAGAAATGGTCTGATCAAAAATCCTGAAGATGAATTGCCAATAACGAAATGTAATTTGCACTGGTATCCTCGATGGAAACATTGATTTTTTTTTGCAGAATATTTAGAGAAGAAAATGTGTGCAAACAATTTTTTCCAGATTCCCAAAATTAACAAAGTTAGAATCCGGTTGGTTCAGTTATAATTGAATATAAAAACTATGGAAACTTCACACAGGGTTTCATTGAACTTATCGTTTTCAAAGTGGTTGCTTATCGATTATTGATATTGAATATGGCAATAATTGGTCCAGCAATTTCTGTTCCATCATCATCATGATAAAAGAATTCCCTTGCAATTTTTAATTTGAATCGAATGGTTTCAAGCAAATTCTGAGTCCACATTAATTCTTTGATATGCTGTTCATTGTTTTATTCTCAAGTGGAATTGGCAAGTTGTTCTACACTGAACTGGAGCGAAATATTGATAATGGTGGACAAAATTCTGGGTTTGCTCACTCGTAACATTTTTTAAGCTATTGTGATTAATAGTTCTACAATCCTTACAAAAAATCAATTCAAGTCTGTTTTTTCAATAAACTGAAATACAACAAAAAAGTGAAAATGAAACATTTCCACACTTTGCTTCCTGAAAATTTTATTTTACTGAAAAAAACTTACTGCCAGTAAAATAAAACTACAGGTAAGCAACGTAAGTAATCAATATTCACGATTATCATTTTTCATTTCATTTCTTAAAGCGTGAGTACTTTCCTCGTCGCCGGAGACGTTTTTTTCACGTTTGTTCAAAACAGGTTCCAAAACAATCCACATTAATACGTGTTTAAATTGCTTTCTTAAAGAATTCCACAATTACGAGAGAGTCATTAAAAAAATGCGATTTTTTATGTGCTCAAAATTTTCAAAATTCCCAGATCCTTAACTGATGTTTTCGAGTCAGCATTAATTTCCCCGAATGTTCCAGGTTCTTTCGGATGTTTGTAAAAACGATTTCTACAACTGAGCACTAATTTGACTAAATTGTTCAAACTTGCTGAGATAAAAAAGCAAGATTATCATGTTTTTTGATTTTTCTCACATTCTCTATTATTCCATCCGTGCAGATGGACCAGAAAAATTCACCGACTCAAGCGCCTTATCCGCTGAAAGTACCAAGATGCGAGATAAAATGTCCACTAGATAAATTTGCCCAACTCATGCAACCCACGATTCCTGGTAATTACTACGAGGACTGCAAGGTCGATGATCCGAATTACGTGATACCGCCATCGCCACCAACATAGAAAGTTCACCGGCATCGTCCGAATTTTCTGTGATTTTTCTCGCCTCGATTAATCTCAATTTTCCCGATTCCCCTGTGTGCCTTTCAACAACTGTGATTTAGCGATTAAAAAAATCTATAAATATTGCGCAATCTCACAATGTGACCTTAAAGAATAACGAATGAGGATTGAGAACGAGCGGTAGCGAAGAAAAGAAAACCATCAACGCTGTTCTTTGATTTATCGACTCACTCGTCAATCAGTCAATCGGACAATTGACGAAAAATTGTTTCGACAAAATTAGAAAATAAATCTATATATATTTAATTCATACCGAAATACGTATTAAACGATTTCTATCCTCAAGCGAATATCTTCTCTTCGCGACGTTTTTTCGTGACAACCGTTCCCGGTTTGTGCTGCGCCTCCGGATGATTCAAAAGTTCCGGTGGACACGTCGATATTGGACTACCGAGTATCGTTTGCTTGAGATCGTAAAACAGATGACTGTCGTCTTTGGTGCAGAAGGATATTGCGAGACCGGCTTTGCCAGCACGACCGGTTCTACCAATGCGATGGGTGTAATCTGCAAAACAATATTATTTCAAATTAAAAAAAAAAGTATATCAGTATCTTCGTACGAGATAAAATTAGTATAATTTTTGGTGAGCTTTCTTCGCAGATTTGCATTTTGACATTACGGATGCATTTTTTTTTAGATAAATGTACCATCAAATAAAATTGACGTCTATCAAAATGTGCAATTTTCGGTGATTGTAAAGATGCAAATTCATAAATGGCAAAGTAGCGCGTACCTTCGATAGTTTTGGCCATATCATAATTGATGACCATGGAAACGTCCTTGATGTCGATACCACGACCGGCAACATCCGTTGCAACGAGAATATCTTTGCTGCCGTTTTTGAGAGACGCAAGAGCGTATTCGCGCTGTTCCTGACCTTTACCACCGTGAAGCGTGCACGAGTTGTACTGTCGAGGAAGTAAAAAAAAAATGGTAACGATTTAAATATGACGAAGAAAAAGATTCGAATGCAGAACAAAAAAATCGACAATGGAAACTCACGCCGAGCTTTTCGAGCCCTTTGGCCAAAACATCAGCTCCCTTCTTCTGATTGACGAATATTATGACCGGCGGTTCAACGCCCCGACTCAATATTTCCATGAGTTTTCTTCGCTTGTCGTTCTCGCCCATTATGTGAACTATTTGTTCGGTTCTTTCGGTCGGCTTACCAATCGAACCAATGTAAACAACGGCTGGACGTCGGAGATACGTGCGGGCCAATCGCTCGACTGCAGCGGGCATCGTAGCCGTAAACATCACAGTCTGAGGGAAAAGGTAAAAAAAAAGTATTTAAAGTAGGGAAAAGTAATTTTAAAGAGTTACGACTGGACGAAATTTTGAAGAAAATATTATTTCGATATTTTAACGACTCTTCAGAATCAGCGAATTTTAAATCGCTAAATTTTTTATTTACATTCAATTAGATAATTAATTAGTGTCATTTAATTAATTTAAATTAGAACATTAATTAATTCAAATTTATTTATTAATTTAAATAAGAAAAGTTTTAATTAATTTAAATTAGAAAAGTATCAGGGTTGTTTAAACAAAACGACTTTTTGGCGGTTTGAACTTCATCTGACAAAAATATGTACAATAGAACATAAAAATATGACTTTTTTAACATCACAAAACTTTCGTTTTGAAATACCTTTTATGAAAATGTTAAAGCTTTAAAAAATTTAAGTACCTTAACAAAAGTCGGTGATATACTCCGACTTTATAAATATTTTTTCATTTAAAAAAAATCAAAGCTTTTCACACAAACAATTCTTAAAATTTTTGACTTGACAAGGAATTGAAAATGAATGGTTACCTGTCTGTATTTCTTTTTTGTGTTGTAATTTGCAAGCAACTTTTCTTCGTTTTCCGCATCCTCATTGTCCGGTTTCAAATTTGTGACCGGCATATATTCCAGAATCTTTTGGACATCTGTTAAGAGAGATACGAAATTAATATATTAATATAAAACACATGGGACTGTCCAGCAGTCTAATAAATCTAATTTTCTAATCAAACTGCTGCTTGTTTACATTTTTTTTAAATGTTTAGATATATGTATTTATGTTCGTTGAATGTTTTTGGTTAATAAGGGCTGATAGAAAAAAAAATTGAGAATGTGGGAGCGCTAATCATGATCAGTACAAACAAATCTTTAACCAAATCTGAGACAGTGAGAGTTAAATATTGGTTGACTTTGCATGCAATACTTTATATTCATATGCAGAATTTTAGAGCAAGAGGAAGCTCGATTCTATTTTGTCCCGTTCTTCCAATTTTTGTTTACAAATAAGAATTATGGAAAAAGATACAAATAAAATAATGATCGATGTAATAAGAAAATCTCAATAACCTGGCTCAAATCCCATGTCAATCATTCTGTCTGCCTCGTCAAGTACGATGTACGTGCATTGGTTGAGTACGAGATAACGATTTTCCAAAACGTCTATGAGTCGTCCAGGCGTTGCTATTACGATCTATTGAAGCGAGAGAAAAAAATGTTTAATGATCAAGAACGTGTAATTTGGTGAAAGTGCTGGTGAAGGAAAAGTCTTACCTCACAACCCATTCGAAGTCTGAATCCTTGTTCCTCTCGGTCGAGACCACCGACGACGACGACAGTGCGAATACCGAAGGGTTCACCAAATTTAATAGTCTCTTCTTCAATCTGTTGGGCCAACTCGCTGGAGAATTGAATATAAGAAAAAATGAGCGATATAAAGAAAAGTAAAAAATTAAAAGATAATATTCCGATGCTAATATAAGTAAACATGCACGCAAAAAAATTCTGATAATTTTTTGAATATATTTTTTTCGATCATTTGAGAAATCTTAAATACTTTTTTCTAAATATAAGAGGGCACAATATTTCGTGTCTATTTATAGCATAAAATTCAGCTCAAGAGCCCAAAAATTGCAAAGGGAGAAAGTTAATAATCATTTTCAAAAAAGAAAACATGAAATTTGAATAAATCAAAAGATTGAAAAAGCTAAACCTTTCACGTACATTCTTCAAGATTTAAAAATTCAAAATTCAAATCTATTAGACAATTATCGTCAAATTTGGTTTAATATATTCATCTTTAACTCTATCTGTAGCAAAAAATACAGCAATCCCTGAACTTTATCCTGAGGCGGTCGAAATAGTTTTGTCGAAATTTTCGAAAACGATTCAAGTCCAAATGCTTCGATTCTTTCGAATTCAATTGCAGAAAATACTTGACATTGCGCTGCAAAAGTTCAGCCTAGTAGTTCAAGAATTAGGAAGGCTGGGGATTTAATATTTTCTAATGAATAAAAAAAAGATTCGGATCAAAACTGACCGAGTAGGAGCGAGAATGATGCTGTAGGGTCCTTGGTCAGCTTCCTCGAGACGTTCGATTTTCGGTAAGCTCGTGATCCACAATAACAGCGGAATGAGAAAAGCCAAAGTTTTACCGGATCCAGTTTCGGCGACTCCGATAATATCACGATTTTGAAGACCAATGGGGATAGCTTGTCTCTGTATAGGTGTAAGATCCTTGTAACCGACTTTTTCGATGATATCGAGAATTTCCTTCTGAAAGCCGGATTCCTTCCACGAACGTATCGGAGCTGGAATACGGCCACCCTTTATCGTTATATTATAATCCTCGCGAAATATTCGCCAATCTCTTTCCGTCATTTCGTCGAGAGCCTTCTCCGACCAGTGTCGATCGTCCCACTTTTGTTTTTCCTCCTTTCGTTTCACCTTCTTGAGCCGCATTCTGGAAATAAAAATATTAATATTTCGTAAGAAAAAAACAAAACTTGTTTGCATTTTCAGGGGTCAAACGAAATTACCGTATCACAAGAAAAACTCACTTTTCCTGTTCCTTCTCAGCTTCTGTACGTCTCTTCTCCAAAAGTTCGCCGTAAAATTTACTCTGATCCTTCTTTTGAGCCTTTATGTCTATACCCGCGAGATTTCCTCTGCCAAAAAATTGAACCTGATGACGCTCTTTGTATATGTTATTATAATCTACAGCTGTGTCCTCCGAGGTGTCCCAGTCAAAGACAAATTTTCTGTCGTTCAAGCGTCTGACTCGTCGCTTCTTTCTCACCAATCCTAGATAACGTTCCTTTATCGCCTCAAACTCCTTCTCCTTGTCCTTGTCCTTGTCCTTATCCTTAACGTCTTCATCGCGTATTCGCTGACCATCCCGTCGTCTGAAAATTAATAATTAACGCAAGCAGATTGAAATTAATTCAGTTTTTGCATGTTCCGTGAGTTGATAATATGGTACAGTTGATTATTCGATTTCATTCATAAAAATTCCAACCAGTAAAGAAGAGTGAAGAAATTAGAGCAAAAAAATGAGGAAATAAAAAATGAAAATTAATGTCTTAATCGAATTTATTCCCAGTCTATCTTATCTATTTCAAAAATTTGTTTAGTCTGTAATTAGTGTACATCTCATTCGAAAATGAAAAATAAAAGTCATAGCCATGTAAAAATGTGATATAATGTTGTTTAAAATTTGCTGTTTAATAATGTCTAATTTGCCTTAATTTTGCTTCCTTAAAAAGAAGTATTGTTTCTAGTAGATCATCTATGTCCCTTTACTCAGTGCAAATTTTTTCGAAATTGAAAAACAATTGTCAATTTGGCGGGACTTTTAATTTTTTGCAAAATATTTGTGTCACTTTCGTAATTTTGGAATTATCACGCTTAATTTTTTTGTGGAGATACACTTTATGATAAGGACGGTTGGAATTAAATATGGGAAAAATCGCTCCAGAGATTCGGTTTTTAAAAAAATCCAATTTTTCGAAAAAAGATTGTGATTACTCTAACTTTCGTAATTTTGCACCTGGGCAAGCTGATTTACTTTGAGACGATACATTTAATGACAATGAAAAGTAATACTGAATTTTATAAAAATTGCTTGAGGGGTTCGGTAAAAGATTTTTTTTTTGTAATTTGCAAAAAACTATTGTTAACGCTTCAAAGTTCGCATGCTTAGAAGTATCGAGCTAAAATTTTTTACACAAATACACTACCGGTGAAAATTTTCCGGACAAAATTTCAAAAAAGGTCTGGAACGTTTTTTTATGTCATTTGGCCAAAAGTTAACGTAAACTACTTTAACAAACGGCATTTTAAAGGGGAAGAATTCGGCTTCATTTCCTGTTTTTTAAATTATTGTTACAATTTGTTTTTAAATTTGGACTCTATTTTAAAAACAACTGTTTTTCGCCGTTTTTCCCTCTCTTCAGGTGCACCTATCTTCTAGAGGAATTTTTTAAAAATATTTTTACGATTGGATTCACAAAGAGGAAAGTTTGAGCTTCAATTTCCTTTTTTAAAAAACTTTGAGCGATTTTTTCTTTCAAAATCATTCTGTTTTTTTGTGAAAAAAAAAGAATTTAAAAAATCCTGTATCACACGAAAACAAAAAGGATTCATGAAAAACTTCAAGATAGCAAAAGTTGCGTCTGTTTTTGTTGAGTGCAGAGGAATTTTTCCTGAATTTTTTCCCAAATGTTAAAAAAAAAATGAAATTGAAGCTCAAAATTTCCTCTTTATGAATCCAATCGTAAAAATGTGTTTTAAAAAATTTGAAGTTTTTCTGATTTTTTTCCCCAACATTTTTTTTCTCATTTTCTGGGTCGGAGCTCAGATTTTTATCATTTTCATTTCAGATTTTTCAGATTTTTATCATTTTCAACCCATAGGAATTTTTTTCCCAAATTTTTTTTCTTCTATTTTCGGTCGGAAAAAAAATTATTGAACAAAAATCTGAAAAAATTCCTCTGAACACAACCATAACAGACGCAACTTTTTGCAATCTTGAAGTTTTTCATGAATCCTCTTTGTTTTCGTGTTATACGGGATTTTTCAAATTTCCTCTTTTTTCACAAAAAACAGAATAACTTTGGAAAAAAAAATCGCTTAAAGTTTAAAAAAAAAAGGAAATTGAAGTTCAAACTTTCCCCTTTATGAAACCAATCGTAAAATGTATTAAAAAGATTTCCTCTAGAAGATGGGTGCACCTAAAGAGGTAAAAAAAAGGCGAAAAACAGTTGTTTTCAAAATAGAGTCCAAACGGAATTGTTGCTCTTTAAAATGTCGTTCGTTTAATTTTGAAATTGAAGTTTTTTTGAAGTTTTGTCCGGAAACTTTTCGCCGATAGTGTAAACTAGAAGAGAAGAATGGTTAGTGCTGAATTTTGTGAAAAATGCTCAAGAGGTTTGTTCTCAAAGAAATATTGAATTTTCAAAAAATACTTGTGAACACCAAGTTTCCTCATTTAGCAGCTATCTAGTTAGCTTTTTTAGCACAAGTACACTAGATTACAAAAACAATTAATAATGTAATCGAACGGAATTGCTAAAGAATCATGCAAATTGGAAATTTGCACATAGCTTCTTCGATTGTTTCCGTCATTCGTGAAGCTTCCTTTACAAGGATGCCAATGAACATACATGTCATAAAGATGGTCAAGGAGGTCAAGGAGGAAAAAAAGAGGAAGCTATGTGCAAATTTCCAATTTGTTTACATGTCCCCTCGTAATTTGCCTGTTTTTTTTTTGCCTTCTGAATCCCGATGAAAATTTCAACAGAAAAATGAAAGATAAGTTTAACGAATCACAATCCTATGTAAAAATAAGAAAATACAATTTTAGAAGAGTTCTTTACCTGTCTCTCTCGTCCCATTCTCTGTCCTGCTTCCCAATGCCAGAGCCTTCTCCTTGTCCCGCGCTTCTACCCTTGCGAATTTCCTCCTGCGCTTTTCTTATGGCTTCGACCTCCTGCTGCCTCTTTTGCAGGGCCATAGCCGCTCTCTCCTCCTTGGAGAGAAATTTGGGTTTCGCACGTGCATCTTCGTCGGATTTTTTCTTAGCCAGCAATTCCTCCAAACTGAGCGGTTCTTTTTTCGACGCATTGTTGGCTCGCTTGCTCTGTTCCTGTTTATCTTCGTCCTCCTCGTCTTCTGTTTTTTTGGAAGATTCTCCCTTGCCGGTGTCCTTCTTGGCTGCTTTGTCATCGAGACTGAAAATAGGACTCGGCTTGCGTTTTGTATCGTCCTTACCTCTGTCACTCCTCGACGAAGCTTCGTTTCTTCCGTCTCTCGTTGTTGGTCCTCTATCTCTCTCCCGATCGCGTGATCTTTCTCTCTCTCTCTCGCGCGAACGTTCTCTCGCTCCTTCGCGGTTACCTCGATCCTTCTTGTTGTTTCCACGATCCTTGGAGCGACTCCTCGAACGTCCTCGTACACGGTCACGACGTTCACGATCTCTATCGCGTTCTCTGTCGCGCTCCCTCGATCTGCTGCGTCTCGCTGCTTTTTTATCGTGCACCATTGCCTCTCTCTAGTTTTCTTCCTCGAAATCACTTCTTTGTTCAGTTCGATGGAGAAGGAAATATCATCTTAGCGAGCCTTTCAATATGCTTGAATACTTATTTCTGTTAAACAATAACAAATGTTTAAAAAACAACAACAAACAGGTCAGGGCAGGTCAGTGATTGTCGTCGAACAGACGCGGTTTTATAGGTTATGACAGCATGACAGGTTCATTAGCAATAGTGCACATTCTTACCGCAAGTGGCAGCAGCGTCGCCGACTCTCGGCGGGAAATTCAAACTATCTTATCGACGCTCATAATTTTTATGCACAAACTCTGCAGAATCACGTAATAAACATGACGACTGCTATTATGATTCAATAATTTTATTGTTTTTACGTTTCAATATTATTTCTTGATTCTTTAAATGTTCAGAATAATAATTGCCATTGATTTTTGGTTTATGATGATCCCATTCAATTTCTATCGCATCAGCTGTTGATACGATAGCGCTTGCTAAAAAAATTGTCCGCCGCGCCATCTTTGATCCAGCGATAACAACAATAAGAAAAAAATAAAAAAAACACTGCATTGTTCTATTTATTATTTTTATTTCACGTCATCTTCGCGTATTTTCAATGTGACAGAGGAAAAATAATATATTGAGAAGTTATAATATTAGATTATTAAACGCGTACTTTGTTAATTGGAAGTGATTCCGTTTTTTTTTTTTAGAAAGTTTGACAAAAAGATAAAACTTAAGATCTGTGTTACATCGATATGAATCATGTTTTTAGGTTAAACATTCAAGATGTACGGTCACAAAAATGTGAAATGTTTGTTTGCTGTAATTCTGGGTAAGAATTTTTTGTCCACACGTTTTGAAGTATCCATCAATTTTTATTTTTCATGAAAATACCGAAATAATGTCGAAATCTATTAGTTCTAGTTTCAAGCGCATCGACGGAAAATACAGAGGATGAGCTCCAGAGCAATTTGACGGATTCTCTGTTTGAAAAAATATCGAAACTCGTGGCTGAATCGCCGCTGGTAAAAAATGAGGATGAAGTCTCGGATATGGTTTTGCCGGTATCTTTGATGGACTCGACCGTAACACCGGGAAGCAACGTCACTCTCGGAGAAACAGGCTTGTCCAATGCGACTCTAAAAATTTATAGCAATTGCCTCACTGATCAGGAATACGGCACGGTCGAAGTACGAATGAGAAGGAACGCCTTTTTTTCTTCCAATCTTACCAGCTTTAAAGAAAGTTTTTAAAAAACAATAATTTTAGGTAGTCAATGCGACTAGACTGATGGAACTTTTGAAACTGGCTGCTCCCGCCAATAGATCGGAATCCAAGATCGAAGGGAAGCCTCCGGCTAGAACTTGTCTGTTGGTTTTATTCTACGCAAGATGGTGCATCTTTAGCAGTCAAGCTGCTCCGCATTTCAATGCATTGCCCAGATTTTTTCCTCACATAAAAGCAGTGGCTATTGACGCCTCCAAGTATCAAAAGTGAGTGAATGAAAAACTACAAATTTACACCTCTTGAATAATTTATTTGTTTATTTATTCATTAATATATTGCAAAACAAAAAAGAAACAACGATTATCTCTGATAACTTGTTCACAAATTCCCTTTTAATTATTTTACGTTGTTATTAATTAATTATATATTCATGAAAATGCTTCATTATTACTTTGTTTTAATTTCGATTTGCAATACATTTTTTCAAATTATGCTGAAATTTTCAAATTGTTTCACAATGTCGAAAAAATACTTTTTGTAAATATTCGATTCCCAGGATTTTCCTTTTTCAAAAATGTTTCTTTTATAAGAAGAAGCACACTGGGTCAATTTGACCCGACCGACTTTTTGGATAGTTGTCAAAAGTACCTATTCGATTGAAAACAAAAAAATATATAGGAATTATCTTTGAATATTTTAGTATACGAAAGAATTGTTTTTTTTTTTAATATTTACATGGAAAAAAAATCATGAAAAAGATTTTCCGAAATCCGGTTTTTTACTTCAAAAATTGTAACTTTCAGTTTTAAAGATTTTTTGGAAAAATTTCTACACGATACGTTCAGTATATGGGTCATTCCATGTCAAATCGACCAAGAGTTGGAATCGACCCCTTTCAATTTCGATGAATTTTGGTCGGAAGTTTTCATTTATAATAAAACGAAGTTCTATCAAAGGAAAGAAATAAAAAAAATGTTTTTCGAAAATTAGGGAAAAATCCAAATTTTCGAAATCTTTCAAGTTTATTTTTTTAATATCTCGACAACTATTATAGTTACGAAAAATCGTTCTGAATTTATCTGAAAGAGTATAATTGGAGCTACGAAAAAAAAAAAATATTCCGAAATTTTTTTTTTTTAAATGATGAATTTGGAGAATTTTGAATTTTCAAAAATCGTGAAAATCCACGATCAACATTAAATATTCGGTTCAATTTTTTAAACATAATACCTCGTACTGATCTTAAAAGATTGTGAAATTTTCAAAATTGTGTTCTTTTTAAATATGAAGTTTTGAATTTTGGGAAAAAAAAAATTGTTTACCTCTAAGTTAAGTAAAGTTGAGCAATCATGTAATTCTGTAATTTTGAGCAGTAAAAATTTCAATTAATGACATAACATAAAAACAGAATAATAATTGAATTTGCATTTTTATTTAATTGCGAGAATTCGTGAATCAACAAATAATTGTACTCCCTGTTCGGAAGATTATTGATAAAAAAAATGATAATCGTGTGAATATTAAAAAAGATAGAAATGAAAAAATAATTCACCATTACCACTGTCGGTAAATAATAAATTTTCTTGTTTTTAATTCGCAGTTTCAATACACAATTCGGCATTGTCGGCGTTCCGACGTTGATGTTCATCTACAATGGAAAGCCCCTCGTAAAGTTCAACGACACTTCTTACACCCTCGAAATGTTTTCTCGTTTCGTTACAACTTACACAGCTCTCGAGCCAAATGCCTCGCTCTACGTGACTTCAGCGGATTTCAATGGACCAGTTCAGAGCACACCGTCGAACGAGATTGATTATTGTCTCGTCGTATCCTGGATATTCATCGCTGTTTGCGCCATTTATTTCACATTCCAGAGTCGATGGTGGCGACAATTTGTTGAACTGGTTCAGAATACTTGGCGCGAAAGCAATGCCCAACACGAGCACGTTGAATAAATTTATTATTCCGAAAAAACGAATCATCATCGTCAAGAGAGAATTTGAAGCTCCTTTAATCTGTGACAAAACGGCAAATGTAAATTCTTTCATAAGTGCTTGAAATTTTCGGGAAAGCGGCATCGGACGCACATTTTAATTGACATTTAACAACATTTTACGTTTTTCAGAAAATTCAAAGCATCTATAAAAATGGTTAGATTCGTTGTTTTGTCACTGAGAGATGAGGGCGTGTTTCAGATGCTTTCAAATAAGCTAATAATTCTTTAGATCTTTTCCTTGTAAATAAACCATTCAAAAGATGTAATGTGAAACAGACTTGATTGAAAAGGTAATCCCATTGCTTGATATCGCGATTTTTTTCTGAGCTGAATTTAAAAAAAATTCATATAAAAAAAATTCGATTTTTTTTAAATCCTGGCTGCGCATAACCCCTTAATACCGAACAAAGTGTTCAAATTGCAAAAAATTTTCATTTCTTGCAAAATGTTAAGAGCATATATTAATTCGAGTAATTTAAACGCTGAATTCAAATTCAAAATCCTTTAAGATCGAACAAGGTGTTCAAATTGCATAAAATTTTCATTTTTCGCAAAATGTTAAAAGAATATATTAATTCGAGTAATTTAAAAGCTGAATTCAAAAAAGTTCAAATTTAAAAAAATCGATTTTTTGAAAATCCTGACTGCGCAGAACCCCTTAAGATGAAACAATGTGTTCAAATTGCATTTTTTGCAAAATGTTAAGAGAATATATTAATTCGAGTAATTTAAAAGCTGAATTCAAAAATTTCAAATTAAAAAAAATCAATTTTTTTTTAATCCTGACTGCGCATAACCCTTTATGATCGAACAAGGTATTCGAATTGCATACAATTTTTATCTCTTGCAAACTGTTAAGAGAATATATCAACTCGAGTAATTTTAAAGCTGAATTCAAAAAAATTCAAATAAAAAAAATCGATTTTTTGAAAATCCTGACTGCGCAAAACCCCTTAAGATCGAACAAGGTGTTTAAATCGCATATAATTTTCATGTTAAGAGAATATATTAGTTCGAGTAATTTAAAAGCTGAATTTTTTTACAGTAATTTAATAACTGAATTTTTTTGAGTAATTTAAAAGCAGATTTTTTTAAACTTGGCGGCACTTGCTCCACACTAGAGTTGCTCAGTCGGTATGTCAGAGTTTCTCGACGACAAACTTCACGGGGGTGCCGCAAGGTTGCGCCAGCGCCAAATACCGGGAACGAGAGAGCAAACAAAAATGGCGTCGAATCCTGCTTTCGCCGTGACTTCCGGCCGACTTCTCGTTCGTGCTCGTTTGTTTCCTCGGTTTCCTCCTCCCGGATTTTCTCCGTCACTTCCACACACGCGAATTACACGCGTATTTCCCTAACTTCACGATTGTTGTGTCTGCTCGCATTTGTTTGAGCTGAAGTTTGGCTCTCTCATTTTTTCGTCCTCCGATGCGGGCTCACGCGCTCATTCGTTTTGTTTTGTTCCCTCATCTTTCAATTCAATTTGAAAATTTTGATTCAAAATAATTGCCGTATTTTTCGCGATTATTACGACGACGGGCGGAACCGACGCGCCCGCGTTTGAGTTTGTGTGTGTGTCTTCGTCGAATCGAGCGTCTATTCACTAAGTATTTTTTCCCCAACGATTGTTTGTTCCCACGATTTTTGCCCCATTCTTTTCTTTCCTCCGCTCTAATCTCACCGTTATAATAAAAAAGCTCCGTCGCCGCGCTCCAAAAAAACACGATGAAGTTCAACCTGTTCAAAGTTGTTGCACAATGTCGATTTGTAATTTATCATTTTCGTCACTAGATACTCCAGAATAATCCGTAATTTCGCACGACTTCGAGAACTCGAGAGGGAAGAAAAAAAAACAAAAGATTCGTGGACAAGATTCTTCTCAATCGTCGAAAATATGGGCTCCGTTAGCTTGGTCTGTCCAATGTGCTGCGGAGAGACGTTCGACAATTCGCAGTCATTGAAATATCATTTATTGAGCATGACCGACAATCTTTATTGTCCAAATTGTTCAGAAAGATCGGACTCCGTCGCTGCTCTCATTCAGCATCTCGATTGCTGCGGCGAGTCCATGGAAGCTGCGAACGGACTTTCGGAGATAGACGAGACTGAAGTCTCTGTGGTACGTGTCTTGAAATAAATTAAATTTTCTAATATTGACAAAATGTGAATTTGAATTTTTGCTAATTTTTTCTGAGGAAATCTGCAAAGATTTTCAAATAAATTATTTTGGATATTAAAAAGCATATTATTCTTCATATTTTTTCGGTTAAAGCAGATATTTCAGATTTGAACATTTTCTCGGAGCATTTTTTCTTTTGAATCGAAATGGAATTGCATTAAGTTGTCTTTATTAAAACGTCGTTTAAAAAACTTTATGCACAAAAATTTAAAGAGAAAGCTTTAAGAGACTGCGGCTAGTTAATGGCCAAAAATCTTCAACATTAACATTTAACTTTAACATTTGAAAATTAGTTTTTTATTTCTGTAAAAATCTCTTATTACATTTAAAAGGGAAAAGAGGAAGCATTTAGTCTGGGTAATTTATAGATTTGCTCATGAATGTATTGAAAATTTGTTTATGCAGTCCAATTAACAAAAAAAGATATTTTTTCATTCCATTTTCAATCTTTTTGTGCCTAAAAACAACTTTTTGCAGACAATTTATTTACTAAGCTAGAGCAGCGTTAGAATTATGTTAAAGGAAACAATACTTATAACAATTTTAACAATACTTACAATAAATAACAATTATTACAATACTTTAAACAATGCGTATTGGATAAGTTTTCCATTACAAATTACAGAAGTAACGTGCAATGAATGAATGTTTCATTACAAATGAAAATAGTTGTGTGTAAAGGATTCGTGTTCCATCACAAATAAAAAAAAGTAATGTGTGATGTATGCATGTTCTATTACAAATAATAAAAGTAATGTGTAATGGTTGCATGTGCCATTACAAAAAAAAACGTGCAAAGAATGAGTGCTCTATTACAAAGTACAATTGAAAAAAAAAGTAATTTGTAGTGGAGAATATTCCATTACAAATTATTGTAATTCTACGACAATTTGGAGCAGGTACTATTTTGCTCAAAGGTAAGTCTATTAATTTTTTAATGAAAATAATTTGTGTGTACCAAGTTTTTGTTAACTTTACTATCATAGTGGTAAACAGTGATTGTTTGGAGTAATTTTTACTCCATTCTTGAATTGTAATTTTTACAAGAATGGAGTAAAAACTACTCCAAAAAATAACTGTTCATACATTTACCACTACGATAGTAAAGTTAACAAAAACTTGATACACGAATTATGTTCATTGAAAAATTAATAAACTTACCTTTGAGCAAAATAGTACCTGCTCCAAATTGTTGTAGAAACACACTAATTTGTAATGGAATATTCTCCACTAACAATTACTTTTTTTTCAATTGTAATTTGTAATGGCACCAGAGTTGGGCAGCATCAATTACATTTCCAATTAAATTACATATTTAATTACATATTATTCTGAGCCATGTAATTAAATTAGATTCAATTACTAATTACTTCGGCCATCGATCACCGAATGCATTTTAATTACATGTAATTCAGAAGAATATCATACAATTACTTGTAATTGATGTTGGAAGTAATGCAATTACTTGTAATTGATGCTCAAAGCAATTCAATTACGTATAATCGATGCTCGGAGAACTTGATCTATTTAAAACAGAGTTAGGCAGCATCAATTACATTTTAGATTAAATTACGTATTTAATTACATATCATTTTGAGCCATGTAATTGAATTGGATTCAATTACTAATTACTTCGGTCATCGATCACCGAATGCATTTTAATTACATGTAATTCAGAAGAATATCGTACAATTACTTGTAATTGATGCTAGAAGTAATGCAATTACTTGTAATTGATGCTAGAGTAATGTAATTATTTGTAATTTATGCTAGAAGTAATGCAATCACTTGTAATTGATGGCCAAAGCAACTCAATTACCTATAATTGATGCTGAAAGTAATTCAATTACCTATTATCGATGCTCGAAAAACTTGATATTAATTTTAGCAATTAGGTCTAGAGGACTTTTTTTATAGGAAATTAAATTCTGAGAAAAATTTTCCTTTACATTTATTCGGTAAAGTTAATAATTTCGGAGATAACAGCGAAAAATGAGATTTCTGGGTAAAAGTCAACTTTAGTGACCTCGTACCATCTCACCAGTGTAAGTTACACTTACGCTATTCAAGACACTTTCAAAGATCGTTCAATTTTGCGTAAATTGCATCCAAAATCAATGCGGTAGCATAAAAAACCGCGGAGTGGTAAAATTTTGAAGAAAAAAGTTTTTGATTTAAAACAAATTTAAAAAAAAGTGATTTAAAAAAAATCGCCTTAATATATATGAACATAGTGCATACAATACTGGTATTCGAATATTTTTAAGCACAAACATTTATTAAATAATTGAAACCCAAAAATATTCAAATGCACGTAATTCAATTACATCATCGTAATTTAAATACAATATCGGCAATTAATTACTACGGTATAATTGAATTACATTTGTGTAATTAATATACAAGGATGTAATTGAATTACATCGATGTAATTAAATTACATGGATGTAATTAAATTACACTGAAGTAATTGAATCACATGGATGTTATTAAATTATATTGAACAACGATTTTTTCGGGCATCATTTCAATTTTGATGCTAATTACATCCCGCATTGTAATGGAATTCTGTACTAAATACAATGCTGAAAATAATTACCATCAAAATTCAAATTCCATTACAATGCTCAAAGTATTTTTATCATCGAACAATTTCAATTACAAATTTGCCCAACCCTGAATGGCACACGCATCCATTACGCATTATTTCTTTTTTTTTGCAATGGAACACGCATTCATTACACACTACTCTTGTATTTTGTAACGGTACACTTGTCCATTTCACATTATGCAGTGTAATGGGTCCTTAATACAGTAATGCATTATGAAAATAATGAATTATTTACAACTCGGAACATGAACCAAAAGCAATTTTCCCATGGAAACAAAATTTCCTCTATGCAAAAACGAAAAAAAGCCTATTTATCGTATTGCCCAAATACAATAACCTTGATCCTTGACCTTGACCCAAATAACGTTGCTCTCTCCCATTGAAAGGACACAAAGGAGGATGGCCCCAATCACAATTATTTGGCGACTGTCAACGAGGATGGAAGGGTCGTGGTGGGACATTTGCAAGCGATGGATGATCCTGATGAGCACAGTAAGTATATTCTCAATATTAGCAATGAGAACACAAAGCGAAAAAACCTTTGAGAGCGATCTAACTGATTCATTGAAGTTATAGACAAAATGGACATAGACGACAATGCCGATGACAACGACGATATATTGGAACATTTGGACGAGATTGGTGACATTGACATTCCAAAAAGCGAGGTGGAAGAGGAGATTGAAGAAGTTGAACTGAGGGACGAAAGGATAAAAGACGAGAACTCGTCGAGCGAAACAATCGACAACGAAACGGAATTGATCGAGAGCGAGAGCAACGGAGAAATAACGAATTTCGGGGGAATCGATCCTCTCGAAGAACCCGCGGATGAGGAAGTAGCGGAGGAAGAACAGGATGAGACTGAACTTGTCCAAGTAAAGCAGGAGATATGCGAGGTCGTAGAGCGAAAGAGGAAAGTCGCGGAAGACAAAAACTTGAAGTTCCGAACGTTCGATCAAATGAAAAATTGAGAAAAATCATTATTTTAAGGCGAGGCTAAATACCGACATTATTACCGAAGCCCTACGTTATCGACTCAAAATCGCTGTCCAAACTTTTTCCAATACCGGTGAATGAATATCAATTAAATTGATGAATGAATGATGAATGAATTGCAAAATGCAAATGCGAGACACAAATCAACGTTTTCGTTAATTGCCACTGAATTGTCGGACAGTTTGGATAGAAGTCTGATGAACGTAATGTTTATTTCATAGGATTCAACATGGGGCTGCCCTCTTTCGGATTTTTGTGAACTTAATTTCGCCATTTTTTTCATGAAATAATGTCAAAGACGTATCGATATTCGTACTTTGGTGTTGATCATGGAGCCCCACTCTTGGTTTTAGCCGAAACGCCGTAAAAACATTATAATTTAATATTTTCAATTACAGATTTTTTATGATAATCGGATCTGTAATTTTTTCTTTCGTTTTTCGAAAAATTTTCAGTGGGCCTCCATTTGTGCCATAATTCTGATGATACTGTCAAAATGTTATTGTTTTTCATCCATTCGTGCCAGAGCAAGTTTGGAATCCATTTTCGAGGTGCTAATGTCGGTATTTAGCCTCCCCTTAACATGAATATTCAATTATTATAAACAATTAGAATTATTAGATTTTGTAATTTTATGGTCAGATATTTTGCAATCCTGAAGTATTTCTCCTCCATTGACGCGTTATTGAAAATCGAATCTGTCAAAATAGAAACAGCGATTGCTCGCAATTCTTGTTTTTGGACTTGACTCGTTATGCTTGCAAGCCACAGATTTAGTAAATAATTCAAACAATGAAATAATTGCAAAAAATGAACGTTTGGATCTTCAACGTTGTCAAAAGACATCTCTGGATATCGAATATTAATTATACGGTTTTTTTTTGTATTTCAGGTGGAAACAGAGGCTCTGTACAGCTGTAGCAGCTGTAGCATGAGTTTCAACAGCGTATTGTCTCACATAAAGGAGTATCACGATGGTCAGGAAGTTGTGCTTGAAATGGCTGAACAGCAGATGGAGGATTTGCCGGAGGAGCCCCACGATTTCGAGGCGATGGTTGATGACGATCAAGCGACAAATTCTTCGCATGAGATGAAAGAAAGCTCCAGCATTGGAGAACGTGCGTCAGTCGGGTCTGGAACTTCCGGTGGCGTTGGTTTGCCGCGTCAACGTCAAACGATGAACACACTGAGAACGGAAGAATGCGTCGACAGCGAGGGACGTCTTTATACGAGAAAAGTCGTTCAGATCGAGAGATTTTGGGATCGTGGTTCGGCTGCGGCGACCGGGGCACAATCTCAGTTGCAGCAACAACAGCATCAACAGGCAACAAAGAGTTCGCCGATGATTGAAAAATTCTTCTCAAACGCCGAAGGTCTGAAAATTCGGGCTAAAAGTCCGGGCATACCTGTGACGAATTCAACGATCGTCGGCGTCGTAACTTCCCCGACGAGCACGACGACAATGTCAAACAACACGACAAACGCCGTTGAAAATTGTAACGATAATTCCGCGAGACATCAACTGAGAATGTACAGATGCAACAAGTGTCTCGAACAATTCGTCAAACTCGCGGAATTTCGCGTTCACGCTTGTATACACGGAAATAATCGCTGTGATCTTTGCGATCAGGCTTTCGCTAGCGCGAAAGCACTTCAATTGCACTCACGCATTCACGAGGTCGAGACCGAGGGTGGAAGCGACAATAATTTCGTTTGCCAAACTTGCGGCACGGAATTCACGTCCCACAAGAGTTTACGATTGCATTCGAGAATGCACGCACCCGTTAGAGCAAGACACGTCGACGCTCCCGAGGGAACTTCAAACGAAATTTTCACGTGTCTCGAATGCGGTATGCAATTTTTTTTTTTTTTTTATCACCCAGGGCCGTTAAGGCGAGGTAAAACACCGACATTATTACTGAAGCTCTACATTATCGACTCAAAATCGCTGTCCAAACTTTTTTCAATACCGGTGGATGAATATCAATTAAATTCATGAATTAATGATGAATGAATTGCAAAATGCAAATGCGAGACATAAATCAACGTTTTTGTTAATTGCCACTGACTTGTCAGACAGTTTGGATAGAAGTCTGATGGAAGGTTTATTTCATAGGAATTCCCCATGGGGCTGCCCTCTTTCGGATTTCTGTGAACTTAATTTCGCCTTTTTTTCGATAAAACACGAAATTTATCAACATTTATCTCGTGATTTGGATTCCAAACTTACGTCGCGGTTTTTTCATGAAATAATGTCAAAGACGTATCGATATTCCTACTTTGGTGTTGATTATGGTGCCCCACTCTTGGTTTTAGCCGAAATGCCGTAAAAACATTATAATTTAATATTTTCAATTACAGATTTTTGATGATAATCGGATCTGTAATTTTTTTTTCGTTTTCCGAAAATTTTTTAGTGAGCCTCCATTTGTGCCATAATTCTGATGATACTGTCAAAATGTTATTGATTTTCATCCATTCGTGCCAGAGCAAGTTTGGAATCCATTTTCGAGGTGCTAATATCGGTATTTAGCCTCCCCTTAAAAATACATTTCTTGGCAATTTTGATACAGATTTTTGTATCATAAAAGAGAGAAAAACCCTGAAAATTGGACATTTTTACATTGCACGAAGCTTTGTTAATTATCGAAGAAGATGAGTAATCAATGTGCAAATATGCCAAATTCTTTCAAATTTACTTCTTGCCAAATTTGATTTTTGCCAAATTCAAGAGCGAACAACCTTGACCACTATTTTGAATGTGTACAAAATTTCAGTAGAATATCTCGCAAATAGCCGAAGTTAGAGTACACTATTTTTCAAAAAAACCAAAATTTGATAAAATTTTTATCATTCGATCGATTTTCGCCAAATTTAATAACGAACATCCTCGATAGTTGTATTAGCTCTGTGCAAAGTTTCAGTGTAGTATCTTAAAAATTGCACAAGTTACAGCGTTTACGTTATTTTTCACAAAATTCAAAATTTCATACAACTTTAAGCCCTCGATGGATTTTTGCCAAATTCAATAGCAAAAAACCTTGATAGCTGTTAGTCCCTTACAAAGTTTCACTGCATTTGCAATGCAATGAAAATTGTGCAAGTTAGTGTTTACGCTATTTTTCGAAAAATTCACAATTTGATAAAAATTTAATCTTTCCATCGATTTTTGTCAAATTCAATATCAAACAACCTTATATTGATTCTGTACAAAGTTTGAGTGCAAATCTTGAAAATTGCAGAAATTAAAGCGTTCACGCCATTGTTGCAAAAACGAAAAAAGTCGATAAAATCTGAACACCCTATAGAATTAAAACAAAAAAATTTCATAATGAAGAGCAATTCGTGCTGGACAAGTGGGCAAAATTTCAGCTCGATATCTCGAAGCGTTCTTGAGTTATTAATTATTTACATCAGAAACTCACGATACACACACACACACATTTTTTCTAAATATGATTTCTCGATGTTTTCTCGATGAAAACAAAGCTTCCTTTATTATGAGGAAGCAAAAATAAATAAATTTCGTAGATCCGCGCGAATTTTCTTTTTGATACTCACGTATCAGCGTTAGAATTTGGCAAAAATCGTTTTTGGAATTTTCAAAATGTAATTATCATCGAATATTTTAGTGTACATTAAAAAGGTTAAAAATTATGCGTTTTTTAGTAAATAGAAAATGAAATATTAGTTACTCACTTAAATTCATCTGTTTTTTTACTTTGAAAAAAGTTACATCATTAAGAAATACTTGAAAAAAGTTTTTCATTTCGTTCCATAAAATCTGATGTACAAAATCTGAGACTGATATGATAATATTCAACATCGCTAAATTTAATTCGAATTTTTTTTAAACGCCTCAACGACATTACAATGAAAGTTCGTTGATTTTAATTTTGATTAATATTTCATACTGTCATTAATCAAACGCCTTGCAGATCCAAAAAATGCAATTTAAAAAAAACTGCGTTTTTCTATTTTATACTAAAACGGTTAATTTTTCGGTCAAAAGCATATTAAGTTTTCATACACACTAGCAAACTCTGCTTGGTTACATTTGTATCTATTAATTATTGCCAAAATATTTATAATACATTATTGTTTGGAATAAAAGTATTTCGGAATTTGGCCGCCATTCAACCGTAAAACTATTTGAATTCAGACAAATGAATTCTTTTTTTCTATTATTTAGTTCATTCGTCATTTATCAAAAATTTTTCGATCAAACAAACCCTTAACATTTCATTAAAAGAAAAATCATTTCACATAATTGATGATACGTGATTTAAGTACAATAATTAAGAGGAAGAGAATTCGATTCAATCAATTTTGTGACAAAGTGTTGTTTTGCTTCCTCATAAAGGAAACTTCGTTTTCGTGAAAAAAATTTTTTTCGCAATTTTCACGTCAGTATGTTCAAAATGTCCCAAAACGTCGAGAAATCACATTTAGAAAAAATGTCCGGATGGATGTATGTGTGTATGTATGTATGTATGTATGTATGTATGTATGTGTGTGTATGTATGTATCCTGAGTTTCACATGTAAATAATTAATAACTCGAGAACCATTCGAGATATCAAGATAAAATTTGGCACACTTGTCAAGCACGAATTGCTCTTCATTTTGAAAAAAAAATTAATTTACTTCTAACGGGTGTTCAGATTTTATCGACTTTTTTCGTTTTTGCAAGAATGGCGTAAACGCTCTAACTTCCGAAATTTTCAAGATATTGCATTCAAACTTTGTACAGAATTAGTATAGCTACTAAGGTTGTTTGGTATTGAATTTGGCGAAAATCCATCGAGCGATTAAAATGTTATGAAATTTTGAATTTTTCGAAAAATAGCGTAAACGCTCCAACTTGTTCAATTTTTAAAATATCGTACTGAAACTTTGCACAGAGGTAATATAGCTGTGAAGGTTGTTCGCTATTAAATTTGGCAAAAATCCATCGAGGGATTAAAATTTTATGAAATTTTGATTTCTTTGAAAAATAGCGCAAGCGCTCTAACTTGCACAATTTTCAATATATTTCACTGAAACTTTGTACAGAACTTGTACAGCTATCAAGGTTGTTCGCTATTAAATTTGGAAAAAATCCATCGAGGGATTAAAATTTTATGAAATTTTGAATTTTTTGAAAAATAGCGCAAGCACTCTAACTTACACAACTTTCAATATATTTCACAGAAACTTTGTACAATACTTGTATCGCTATCAAGGTTTGTTCGCGATCAAATTTGGCGAAAATTGATCGAATTTGCACATTGATTACTAATATTTTTCAATAGTTAACAAAGCTTCCTTTATGAGGAAGCCAAATTTGATCGCCATACCGTGTGTTAAAGGAAGCTATGTGAACTATGGATTGGAAGCAATGTGCAAATTTCAATTTGCAGGGTGTTTTTTTTTTCGCTTCTCATTGCAATTATAATAAGAATAATGATAATGAAATTTCGAATTTTCAGGAAAAACACTTTCGGAATCGTATAGAAAAGCTCATATGGCGTTGCACAAGGGAGATTCCGTGACTTGCACGGTTTGCAATAGGAAATTCGATTCAGCGGACAGTCTGGCTATGCACGCTGCCGTTCATCTCGAATTTGGAAATTCCCAAAATCACAAGTTCCATCAATCGACCGAGGATCGAAAAGACGACGAATCAAACAGGGATGGTCTCAGGTCCGCGAAGGGAAAGAAAAATGATAAATCGGGTGGAGGGGACGCTCAGGAAAAGCCTTATCAGTGTCAACATTGCGGCAGAAGATTCACCAGACCTCATGAGAAAGTTAAACACGAGAGAATCCATACGGGAGAAAAGCCTCACGCTTGCGAGGTTCGTACTCGATATTAGTTACAATGACAATTAGTTACGTTTAAGGGAAGCCGCAAGTGAAATTCTAGCTCTATGATACATATATGAGGCGTTCCTCGTCAAGTCGGCCACCCCATTTTTTTTTTGAAATCATCAAAAAACGCATACAAATTTTTATAAAGTAGTTCTAACTGTCAAGAAAATTCGTGATTTTTTTCAGATTTTTATATTACATATTTTAGCCGGAAAAAAATACAAAAAATTTTCTTGTTCCATTTCCTAACTCGAAAATGATTCATCGTACGAAAAAAAATATACAACATGAAATTTAGGATTTTCAACGTACTTTCCACTGAAATTTTTTACAAACTCCTCCAAATGCTCTATATGCCATTTTCAGAGCAAATAATGTTTTTATTTTTTTTCTCAGAATTGACATCTTCGATTTGTCTGTAGTTCTAACAGGTTTTTACTTGATATATTTACAGACTATAACAAAATTGGCTCAGTGGAGAATCCATTCCTTCCCATGCGTTTTTCATCCTAAATGATTACACAAATTTCTCTGTGCATTAACAGGGTTGAGACTATCTATAGATATTTTCTAAAGCCCGCATTTCTTTTTTATTTTTGTACTTTTTCAATTTTTTAAACTTTTTTCATTTTTTTAAATATCTTTTTGTACATTTTAATAAATTTTATCAATAGACCCATGTACACGGATAAAGTCTATTCAAATTAGAGTCAAAGGCTACTCACGTCTCTCGATTGCAAAAAATAATTAATCTACCCTCTTTGGATACACCGACGTTTCTATGGCCAATGAGTACTTTTTTAGTTCGTTTTGAGCATGATTTTTGGGAATGAAGCAACGATACTGCTCTGTTCCTGGAATCGTCTTCGCAGTATCAAAACGAGATTATTTCATTATTTTTCCCTGTCTACGATTAATAATGATAAAATATCAATATCTACACTATTTCATTAAATCACTCTATAATGATAGATTGTATCAATAAAAATGCATTTGAAATAATGGATTCTCCACTACCCCAATTTTTTTATAGTCTGTAAATATATCAAGTAAAAAACTGTTGAAACTACAGACGAATAGAAGATGTTAATTCTGAGAAAAAAAATATCAAAACATTATTTGCTCCGAAAATGGCATATAGAGCTTTTGGAGGAGTTTGTAAAAAATTTCAATGAAAAACACGTTGAAAATCCTAAATTTTCTATTGCAATTTTTTTTCGTACGATGAATAATTTTCGAGTTACAAAATGGGACAGTCGAATTTTTTGTATTTTTTTCCGGCCGAAAAATGTAATTTAAAAATCTGAAAAAAATCACAAATTTTCTTGATAGTTAGAACTACTTTCTAAAAATTTTTATGCGATTTTTGGCGATTTCAAAAAATGGGTTGGCCGACTTGACGTGGAATGCCTCATATATGTATCATAGAGCTAGAATTTCACTTGTGGGTCCCCTTAAACGTTTCAGGCACATGGTCGATCGATTTTTGAAAATTTCCTCTATAAGAAAGCCCACAATTATCTCTGTACTTTCGTACAACGAGAGCAAAATGCAAATTTCCAATTTGCACAATATTTTGAAATTATAATATCAGTACATTAGTTTATCTTGTAATTGATTCATGAAAGTTTGAAGTTGTTTCGATTTTAGAGAGAAAAAAAGTATCGATCATTCACCAAATCGAAGAGAAAAATCCTTTTATGTAAAACTCGATCTTTACGTTTACAAAAAACACGAAACTGTAAAAATGTAGTTTTTAATGGGCCAGTAAAAAGTGAGGAAAAGGTAGTATTTTCAAGCATGAATCCGGAAACTTGATTTAAGGGTAATTCGAGGGTGCTGAATCGTATGGTGGTAATTTTTTTGCTATTTCCTCAAAAATAAGCGAGAAAAAGACATTTTTGTTAAGGAAAAACAAGTTTATTCTTCTTCTTCTCTTCCGATGGTTTATTTAACCATAGAGATAGACTACAAGGGCCGTGTGAGTGCGAGAGAGAGGGTCTTTAGCCTCCCCTTAATTTAATGATGAGACGCTGTGCAGCGGAAAATTCGTTTCAACGTTACGTCTCTCTATGCGAAAGTGTTGTGTTTTGTGATAATTGTTGTTTTATTTCTAACCGCTCTCAACGTGTTATGAAAAAAAAATGGATATCCAAGTAAGTTGAACATTCATATATTATTTTGATATACAGTAGACGCTTCCACATTTGACCTCCCATAATTTGACTTTTTTTGGCGCGGTTTTGAAAATTTAAACATTAACATTGATTATTATTAATAATACAGTAGATCTCCCGGAAATATCAATGTAGTGTGCATTTTATGTCATAAAGAATAATTTTAAATGATTTTCTAAAATTAGTCAAATAGCTCTGAATAGAAAATAGTCAAAAGAACTCTGACATAATATACTCAAATAAAATGTCTATAAATTTCCAGTTGTAAGAAATATTTCACTAGAAAGTTTGTCCGTATTTGAACATTTTATGGGTCATTTTTTTGTTATTATTTTTTAAACATTGATATGAGTTTTTGAGAAAGTGGTATTTTTTTTTAAATTAATTTTGCTCCGTTGCTATTTTTTACATGGTTGACACGTGGTTTCAAAAATGTATTGCACATGTTTTCATACTATAAACAGCACTTTTGCATCTTCATTTCAATTCTCTACACACGATCTAATTTGTTAACGCTGTAGATTTTGAATTCCGCTCATTTTCTTTTGCTCAAAAAAATTCGCAGCGCGCACTCGGTCCTTGGGGTCATCCAATTATGTGCTAGAATTGAAATTTTTTACTATTTCGAAAGAGCCATCGAACGGTTATCACTTGAAAAAATTGAAATAACTGCTGGGTCATTCCATGCCAAATCGACCAATAGTTGGAATCGACCCCTTTCAATTTTAATGAAATTTGGTCAGAAGTTTTCTTTTATCATAAAACGAACATCTACCGGAGGAAACAGATTTAATTTTTTGTTTGAAAGTTATGCAAAATTCAAGATTTCACAATTTTTTTCAATTTTTCAAGTTTATCTTTTAAATATCTCGAAAACTATTATAGTTACGAAAAAATCATTCTGGGTTCGTTTTAAAGAGTTTACGTGGAGTTACGAAAAAAAAATCCGAAAAAAATGTTGAAAAATGATGAATTTAGAGATTTTGAATTTTTTGAAATCGTGAAAATCCACGATCAACATTAAATTTGTTGTTCAATTTTTTAAATATAATACCTTTTACTGATCTGAAAAGATCCTGAAATTTTCAGAAAAATGTTTTTTTTTTGTTTCAAAAATATGAATTTGTGAATTTGGTAAAAAAAAAATTTTTTTTACCTCTAAGGTAAATAAAGTTGAGCAATCATGTAATTTTATAATTTTGAGGAGAAAAAATTATACGATTGCTGAACTTTACCTAACTGAGAGGTTAAACAAACATTTTTTTTTACCAAGATTCCAAAATTCCTATTTTTGAAACAAAAAAAAACACCTTTCTGAAAATTTTAGGATAATTTAAGAGGTATTATAAAAGAAAAATAAAAAGAAAAGGTATTATAAAAGAAAAATTCGACCAAAAATGTAACATTGATCTTGGATTTTCACGATTTTAAAAAATTCGAAATTCTCAAAATTCATCATTTTTCCAAATTTTTTTTCGGAACATTTTTTTCCTAGCCCCAAGTATACTCTTCAAAACTAACATGGAACGATTTTTTCGTAACTAAGAGTTTCCGAGATATTTTTAAAAAACTTGAAAAATTGTAAAATTTTTACTTTTGCATAACTTTCGAAACCACAAATTAATTTTTATTTCCTTTGGCAGAACTTTGTTTTATGATGAAGGAAAACTTCTGACAAAATTTCATCGAAATTGAAAGGGTCGATTCCAACTCTTGGTCAATTTGACATGGAATGACCCTGCTTTATTTTCGTAATCGTTTCATATATTCTTTCTTTCGCATGTTGAATTTTTGATCGATAAAGCATATATTTCACTCTATAATGCAAATAAAAATAATCGTAACGCAAAATTGAATGATTTTCAAATTACGGACAATAATTTTTCAATAAATGAAGTCGAGATCATCATTAATGATGCCAATAAAATGTCTCTCCGCCTCAATAATTTCTTCGGTATCTTAAGGTTGTTTAGAAGCAAATCACGTTTAATGAGAAAATTCTGAAAATTTGGTATGTTTTTCAATGAAGTATTTAAGAGGTCGTGTAAAAATTTCACGACGATGTGGAAGCTTGTTATCAAATAATTAAGATTAACAAATTAATTAAAATTAAATGTCCTATGGAAACTGATATAACTTTGCGATAAGTTTTTTTTGACCTCTCAATTTTTTAATATCCACAATATACTGAAAGCAACGGAAAGAAAATGAAGTTTATTGATAAATATTCTTTTTATTTGTTTAAAAAATTGCTTTAATAACGAGCTTCCTAATCGTCGTGAAATTTTTACACGACCTCTTAAATACCTCATACAAAAACATACCGAATTTTCAGAATTTTCTCATCATTTTTTATTTTAACCCTTAAGTAGGTTGAAGTAATGATGATAGGATTCTGAAAATTTGGTATGCTCTTACATGAAGTATTCAGGAGGTCGTGTCAAAATTTCATTACGATTAAGAAGCTATTTATTGAACAATTAACATTCAAAGGTTTCATAGCTTCTAAACTACCTTAAATAACTGTACGTAAGCTCAGTCCACTGTCTCAACTAATTTTTTTCTTTTATCTAAATTTCAACCCATGTTATTAAATAGTTTTATTGCACTCCGTGCGCAAAGTGCCACTTTGCGCACGCGGCGCGTGCTCAAACTGGCACTTTGCGCACTCGTACAATAAAATTTCGTACGATACTATTATTGCATCATTAATAATGCTTTAAAATTCATTTATTGAAAAATGAATTAAACACTTATTCAATTGTAGTGATCTGTAACAATGTCTGTAACGATTAATATAATAATTAAGATTAATTAATATAAATGTTTACAATAATTAATTGAAGTTTTTTTTTTTTATTATTTCAGTCTAAGGTGGTCATGGATCCAAGCGCGGTATGTACTATATGCGATAAAGCTCTGAAGAGTGGTACATCGCAAATCGACAACGTTGGACAAAAGGGGCTGAGGTCATTGATTGCGAAAAGCCAGGAACTTGGCGACAAAAAGTGGAAGTTATGGAACAATAATTCCCAGCTTATACTTCACAACGGGTGCCGGAAATGGTATTTATCGGCGTCGATCAAAAGTGCGGCTGCAAGAGCAGCAAGACTGAATTCTTCACTGACGTCCTCTGCTGCGACACCTGGCGACACATCATCGAACCTCTCGAAATCCGCGCCCAAGCGAGATGAATTCAATTTTCGGGAGTTTTGTTTATTGTGCGGCAAACCATGGGATCGAAGACACAAGCCAGGCTATTTCGTGCAACACGACTACATGAAGGAAAGGCTCCTTGAAAGGGCTCAAAATCGAGGCGATTCCATGGCCTTCGATGTGATAGGTCGATTGAAAGGCGTCGATTCTTTAGTTGCCGCAGGAGCTCGATATCACAAAAAATGTCGAGAACTATTCGCACAAATTCCATCCGACAGGTCCGCCAGTATTTTGAAAGCAGCACAAATAGATTCGGCATTTCAACTTATTAAGGAGCACATAATAGCTTCGAAAAAAGGAAAATTCACGGTTACTGAATTGCGTCAGATTATGGGCAACAAATGTTTTTCAACGAAAGTTTTATATCGAAAATTGATGCATTTTTTTGGTGACGATATCCACATTTTGCATCAGCGAGGCTCCAGAACTTTAATTTTATACAAATGCTTCAGTGCGACGATGTTATGTGGGAACTGGAAATTGATGAAAATGAGGACGAAAAGGAAATAGAATACGATTTTGAATTCATGTAATTGAATAATTTTGAATACAATTTTTTTTTATAATAATTCGAATCGCCTTTATTTCACCAAATTTTATTCCATCTTTATACATTCTACTTATTATTTTATTTCTTTTATTATATTTAGTTGATAATGTTGTATTCCAAAAAAAATCTACTGCAAAAAATAGCTTGAAATTTCCGGCAAATGAAGTCATTCGGATTTTTTGAAGTTTTCGAAAAATTTTAATACTGGAATATTTAAACAATTTCCTACTAACTTTACATTAAATGAAATTAAATGAAATTAATGAATTTAAATTTCTAAGAAAAAAATTAATAAATTTGTCAACCTGTACTTTCTCAATATTCAATAGTAATTTTCCGATAGTTGTACAATAAAACTTTTTTTAATTTTCTAGAAAGTTAAATTAACTCTTACTAAAGTTATATGTAACAAAAAAACCCGAGATATATACGAATTAAATTTTTTTTTCATTTTTTGAAATTCGGAAGTTTTAACCCAAAAATCCAATGTTACTACATTTTTTTCTTGCTTATTTTTGAAAATACGAAGATGAACATGAAATACTTTTTTACGTATTATTTTGTCCCCGACAACTTAACATATTTTTTGATAAAGTTATTAGGTTTCGAATTAAATGGTTTTTCAACCGTTTAACCCTTTTTTCCAATGTTGCCGGGGGTTGATTACAAAAAAAATGCCACCATACGATTCAGCGTCATCGAATTACCCTTACATCAAGTTTCCGGATAAATGCTTGAAAGTACCACCTTTTCCTCATTTTTACAGGTCTTTTTTATTACAATTAAAATATTCATTTAATATGTTATATATCGGTCATTCCATAATCGTCTAAGAGTTGGCATCGACCCTTTTGAATTTCCATAAAATTTGGTCAGAAGTTTTATTTATCATAAAACAAAGTTCTATCAAAGAAAAAAAAAAATTTTAAATTTATTTCGACAGTTATGCAAAATTCTCAATTTCACAATTCTTCAACTATTCAAGTTTATTTTTTAAATATCTCGAAAACTATTATAGTTACGAAAAAATCATTCTGGGTTCGTCTCAAAGAGTATACGGCTACGATGAAAAAATAATTCTGACAAGAATTGTTGAAAAATGATGAATTTGGAGAATTTAGAATTTTAAAAAATCGTGAAAATTTACGATCAACACTAAATTTTTGGTTAAATTTTTTTATATATAATACCTTGTACTGATCTTACAATATCCTGAAATTTTGAGGATGGTGTTTTTTTGTTTCAAAAATATGAATTTTTTAATTTTGGTAAACAAATTTTTTTTTATTACCTCTAAATTAAGTAAAGTTGAGCAATTATGTAATTTTGTAATTTTTAGCAGTAAAAATTACATGATTGCTCAACTTTACTTAACTTAGAGGTAAGAAAGAAAATTTGTTTACCAAAGTTCAAAAGTTCATATTTTTCAAACAAAAAAACACCATCCTGACAATTTCAGGATCTTTTAAAATTAGTGCAAGGTATTATAGAAAAAAATTGAACCAAAAATTTAATGTTGATCGTGGATTTGCACGATTTATAAAAATTCAAAATTCTCCAAATTCATCATTTTTCAAATTTTGTTTTCCGACTTTTTTTTCGTAGCCACAAGTATACTCTTCACGACGAACCCAGAACGATTTTTTGGTAACTATAAAAGTTTTCGAAATATTTAAAAAATAAACTTAAAAGATTCAAAAAATTGTGAAATTTTGAATCTTGCATAACTGTCGAAAATTGTTTTAATTTTTTTCCTTTGGTAGAACTTTGTTTTATTAAAAAAGAAAACTTCTGACCAAATTTCATCGAAATTGAGAGGAGTCGATTGCAATTCTTGGTCGATTTGACATGGAATGACCCATATACATATTATATATCGATTAAAATATTAATTTATAAAAATTTCCCGAATAGCTTTCACATGAATATAATAAAATATACTGTCAAAAGTAGATATATTTCTTTCCACATTCACAACACCAAAGCTCTTGTAATTTAATCTTCAACTGTACAAGAAAAAACTAGTGCACTACTCTAGAAAAATGACGGAAAATTTGATTTTTGAGAATTTTTTGAATTTTGGTAAAAAAAAATTTGTTTTGCCTCTAAGTTAAGTAAAGTAGAGCAATCATGTAATTTTCTAATTTTCAGCAGTAAAAATTACATGATTGCTCAACTTTACTGAACTTAGATGTAAGAAAAAAAAATTTTTTTACCAAAATTCAAAAATTCGTATTTTTTAAACAAAAAAACACCATCCTGAAAATTTCAGGATCGTTTAAAATCAGTACAAGGTATTATATAAAAAAATTGAACCAAAAATTCAATGTTGATCGTGGATTTGCAGGATTTTTAAAAATCCAAAATTCTCCAAATTCATCATTTTCCAAAAAAAAATTCGGACTTTTTTTTCGTAGCCACAAGTATACTCTTCAAGACGAACCCAAAACGATTTTTCCGTAACTATAAAAGTTTTCGAAATATTTAAAAAATTGTGAAATTTTAAATCTTGGATAACTTTCGAAAAAAAAATTTAATTTTTTTCCTTTGGTAGAACTTTGTTTTATTAAAAAAGAAAACTTCTGACCAAGTTTCATCAAACTTGAAAGGAGTCGATTCCAAGCCTTGGTCGATTTGACATGGAATGATCCATATGTATATAATATTTATTAAAATATTTATTCATAACAATTTCCCGAATAGCTTACACATAAATATAATAAAATATACCGTCAAAAGCAATTATATTTCTTTCCACATTCACAACACTAAATCTCTTAAAATTTGATCTTCAACTGTACAAGAAAAAACTCATGCGCTACTTCACAAAAAATGACGGAAAATTTGATCCAACGATTTAATTTTTCAGGTTTGCGGAAAAACGTTTCGCGTTTCTTACTGCCTGACGCTTCACATGAGAACGCACACGGGTGTTCGACCATACGCTTGTCAACATTGTGGCAAAAGATTCAAGGCGTCGTCGGTCTACAATCATCATTTGTTGACGCACGGCGAGGAACGAGCATACACGTGTCCTTATTGCCCGAAGACGTTCAAGACTCGTGTGCAATTGGCAGGTCACAAAAACAGTCACACGAAGCCATTTCGTTGCACCGAGTGTTCGCGTCCATTCGCATCACTTTACGCAGCTCGAGCGCACATTCAGACCCACAAAAAGGACAATAATTTGAAATTCAGCTGTTACATATGCGGCGCATCTTACGGTCGTGCGTTCGCACTGAAGGACCATCTTAAGCAACACACGGGACAGGCCGTTCTCGCAACACCGGAAGCAGCGCGCGAGGAGGAAGTCGCCGATGCTGATGATTTTTTGATAACGGAGGAAACAGAGGAATATGAGGAAATCGAGGAAATCGAAGAGATCGAGGAAGTCGAGGAGGAGGAGGAAATCAAATTAGCGGCCGTTGCAGCTGCAGCCGCAGCCGGCGACGCCGATGCCGATGTTCATCACACTTTGAACCTCATCGATGCGCACGAACAGTCTCAATGATGAGAATAACCGTTTATTCTCTGAATTAGGAATAGACCGATGAATAATGCAAATTTATACCTTCCTAGTCAATTATTTGCCGCTTGTGCTTCGGCACATTTGCCGCAAATTGTGTTTCGTTTTGTTCATTGACATGTTTCGTTCAAGCGCTGAGAGCGCTGAGAGCGGCGGTGGCGGAAACGAGCGATAAACCGCACTTCCGGCGAAAAGTTTCCGGGCGAAAGTTCAAAAAAGGGTCGCAACGTTTTTTTATGTCATTTCGCCGGAAGTAGACTAAAAGCGGCATTTTAAGGGGGAAGAATTCGGCTTCGTTTCCTGGTTTTTTAATTATTTTTACTATTTGTTTTTAGATTTTGATTCTATTTTGAAAAAAGCGGTTTTACGCCTTTTTTACCCTCTCTTCAGCTGCACCCATCTTCTAGAGGATATTTTTTTAATACATTTTTATGACTGGATTCATAAAGAGGAAAGTTTGAGCTTCAATTTCCTTTTTTTTAAATACTTCGAGCGATTTTTTTCCCAAAGTAATTCTGTTTTTTGTGAAAAAAGGAGGAAATTTGAAAAATCCTGTATAACGTGAAAACAAAGAGGATTCGTGAAAGACTTAAAGATAGCAAAAAGTTGCGTCCGTTTTTGTTGAGCGCAGAGGAATTTTTTCGGATTTTTTTCCCAACATTTGTTTTTCTCATTTTTTGGGTCGAAGCTCGGATCATTCAATTACAATAACTCGGGATCTATGGGATTATTAATAAAATTTCAAGAGAAGAACATTTTTTATATGACCATTTTCAACATGTTGGAATTTTTTTCAAAATTTTTTCCCCAATTTTTTTTCCAGCCTCAACATAAGAAAGAAAAATTTTGAAAAAAAATTCTGAAAAAATGCCTCTGAACTCAACAAAAACAGACGCAACTTTTTGCTTTCTTGAAGTTTTTCATGAATCCTCTTCGTTTTCGTGTTATACGGGATTTTTCAAATTTCCTCTTTTTTCACAAAAAACAAAACAACTTTGAAAAAAAATCGCTCAAATTTAAAAAAAAAAGAAAATTGAAGCTCAAACTTTCCTTTTTATGAATCCAATCTCAAAAATGTATTTAAAAAATTTCCTCTAGAAGACGGTCGCACTTGAAGAAAGGGGAAAAAGGCGAAAAACAGCTGTTTTCAAAATAAAGTCCAAATCTAAAAACAAATTGTAAAAATAATTTTTAAAATCAGGAAATGAAGCCGAATTCTTCCCCTTTAAAATTCCGCTTGTTAAATTGGTCTACGTTGACTTCCGGCGAAATGGCATAAAAAAACGTTCCAGACCTTTTTTGAAGTTAGGTCCGGAAAACTTTTCACCGGTAGTGTAAATATATTTTAGAGCGGTTAAAAAAAAGTTTTAGACCTTTTTTCCACGATAAATTGATCTCGCTCAAGCGGTGGCCAAATTTTTGGTTATTCCTACGGCGTTTGGGTTGAATTTTTGCAAAAACGCAGTTTCGAGGGAGTTGCTAAGTTGAAGATATCGCTAAAACTATTGATCTATAATTTAGCCGTACCGAGACAAAAGTTTTTTGTCAGACCTGCGCGATTTTTTTTTGAACGAATTATCGATTGGTTTGGTATACAAGATTTTTTAAATTTTTAGTGAGATATTTTTTTGTTAATTTTCCTCACAAAATTCCGTTTCCGCATGATGAAGGATAACTCATGGGAAAACCGAAGAATGTGATACAATATTTTAGATTGTTGTAAACAAAATTCCGGTTTAGAGTGATAAATATTGTAGCACGTTTCTCATTTTTCATGTGAATTATTGTTCATGAGGAAGAAATCACAAAGTAGAAGGAAGTTTGAAAAATGAATCTCATTGAATGTTGAAAAATTGAAACTAGGATAATTCGTTCGAAAAAAATTGCAATGGGTTTAGAATTGACAATAATTTTTATTCCTGTCTGTAATTTTGTGAGATATGATGTTTTTAATTCAAAAAAACGTCTGGACTTTGGCTTGAACTTTCTTTGTATGTACAAAGGTACCAAAATCTTCATTAGAAACAAAATCAAAAAACGATTTTTTCAACCGCTCTAAAACATTATTCCATGTCTCACAAGATAAATCGATATTTTATTCGGTTTTGCTCAGAAATTAAGTTTCGATGGGTTAAAATTATCTTTGAATTTATAATCAATAAAATAAATACGCTGAAATTTTTATTTGATCAAAAAAGAAATTTCAGGGTGTTTATTTTACACTCGTGCAAACTTCATTCTGGAGGATAAGCGAAAAATAAGAACCGATTGATTTTGCGACATTATAATTGTATATCGATGAAAAATCTTCTCGTTCTCATTTTTCACGAATATAATTTCGTGATAATTCAAAAAATCGTCGTTTGCGAAATGGCAGCGTTGGAAATTCGAACCGGTAAAAAAAAAGATTTTCTCATTTGCGTCGTATTACATATTAACAGTTACAACGGTATTGACGGAAAATGAGAAGCGCGTTGCTTATTTTTTTGTTTCGTTTTCGCTGCCGCTGCGCTTGTTGATTATAGCATATAATGCGCTATTTTTTGACGGGGCCTTCACAAAACCGAGCCCAAGATATGGTACAGACGATTGATAGGAAAGGTATTCTATTTATTTTCGACCGTAAACTAATGTGGCGTTGTAATAAACATTTTTTTACCACATTGTAAAAATCGAAAAATAAACGTGAAATATTTATTTCGCGTATAATCCCGTTCGTACATTCGGGTATGTCAATCTTTATTTTTTGAAAAATTGAAAAATAGCGAAAAATTGTCGAGAAAAATGTTGTAAAAAGAATTTTGTTCTTACTGTCGAGGACTAAATCCAGCGATTTCCAATCGTTGCTTGAAATTTTGATAAAGAGGAAAAACAAAAATTTCGTTAAAATCTTGTTAAAAATAATTTATTATGCTGTTAATACTCCATGCACGCATTTTATAAATTGGAAATTAGAGTTGAAATTGGGAATTCAAAAATTGATCATATCTTTTGCTTTTTCATGTCGAATTCGACACATCCAAGAACGTTGAAGAAAATATAAAAAATTTCGGATCAAGTAGATTACTAGATGCGTTTTTTAAATTTATTTTTATTTTTATTACGGACGAAATCTTGATAAAAGTAATTAGTAAATTGTCGCGTTTGTAAAAATTCAATAACATAAAATTATTTAGAAATATTTTTCCATCAGATTTAAAAAAAAAACTGTTATATGATTAAATCAAATATACAATAATATAGTATAAAGTTTAAATTTAAATTATAAAGTTTTATAATTATATCAATTAATTTTATATTTAAAGAAAATAATCATGTTATTAGAAATATATGAGAAAAAAAACTCGCGCTATTTCTCATGATCCGGAAAATTATTTATCAGCAGCGATAGTTTTACAGTATAATTTTTTTGAGTGATTTTACCAGCCGTCGATAGGATGAAAGTTCCGCAAGTTCCCGCTAAAGAGCGAGCAGCGCGCGCGCGCCATCCGGCAAAAAAAAAAGTAAATGCACACGTGGTGCGTATGTTTATCTTTGGGATTAGAATATTAATAATTTTTTGTTGTGAAAACTAAGTACAAACGCATTCAAATACGATGAGGAGACTTTCGGAAGAGCGAACGAAGTTGGTTTTCGACAAATTAGCGAAATAGTAAGTTTTGTATATTCGGACGTACCGCTGACTTCGATTTTGAAGTTGCATTTTGAGGTTATGTTTGATAATAATATTACACTACACGTGTACTTAGCTTTTCAAAATCCTTTTTCATTTATCGCTTTTTTTCAAGCATCGGCGATAATGTCAAAGTCCTCGTCGATCGTCCTGATGGCATTTTCTGCTTTCGCGAGAAGAAGGATCGTGTTTACTATGTCTCGGAGAAAATACTTTCGTTGGCAAGCACCGTTGCTCCTGATCATCTTATGAGCTTCGGTACGTGTTTTGGGAAATTCACGAAATCCGGAAAATTTAGGCTCCATATAACGGCCCTCCATTATCTAGCTCCTTATGCACAGGTGAGCAAAAACATACTTTCCCTTCATACATTTCGTTCATATATATATTAGGGTGGTCCTTATTAGAGTTCAGATGCATTTGTTATCAGGGGTCCCCCCCCGAATCAACTCCAGATAATTCAAAAACAATACCCTAATTTTTTCAGAATTTTATCTAAAATATATCCTAAGAATATGGTCGAAACACGTGTATTTCAAATGGGGAATGCTACCCTCTTTACGGGAGGGGTTAAAGTCCGGATAAAAATCTAAAAAAATTAGGGTATTGTTTTGTAACTATTCGGAGTCGATTTAGGGGGTGTCTGATAAAAAATTCGTCCGAGCCCTAAATAAGGGCCTCCCTAATTTACATGAACTTCATTCGAATTGGTAAATCCTATATTTTTCATTGTAAAGTACTTTGACATGTCTGAAAAATAAAAAAGTTTGATTGAGCTGTCAAAAAATGCAAAGTTAAAACAAACCGTCAATTTTTTGCAATTTTTTTATCAAATTGCAATTATCCATGCAACTTTATTATTTCAAAAAGTAACATCTGAAAAACACTTGTTAATTTTTTCGTGCAGAAATTTCTAATTGTAAAAAAGCTGCAGTTTATGTGAAGTACTTAAGTCTAGTAATTCTGAATGAGATCATCTCAAATATTTAAAAAACCAAACAAGTTTAGTTACTATATTATTTTATCATGTGACTAATCAATAGAATCTCTGAAATAGTAAGTTCCAAACAGTGTCCGCTGTCCAAAATGGAAGTTGATTTTTTAATTGAAACATTAACATTTTTCATGCATGAAATCTCGAGTATTCGTCACAAAAATACTGTTACCATGAGATACTATATTTTTCTACTTAAAAAAAGCCTAAAAAAGTAGTTTTTAAACCTTGTTTGGAAGTTTTTGTTATGAAAACAAATCATTCATAGCAAAAAAAAAAATTTCCACAGTACAAAGTTTGGCTGAAACCTTCGGCGGAGCAACAATTTTTGTACGGTGTTCACATATCTAAATCCGGACTGGGAAGAATAACCGAGAGCACACCGCAATATCAGGGCGTAGTAGTTTTTTCCATGAACGACATCCCTCTGGTATGTAAAAAAATCGGAAAAATTATACGAACCTGGAAAATACCTTTTAAAGGGAGGCTAAATACCGACATTAGCGCCTCGAAAATGGATTCCAAACTTGCTCTGGCACGAATGGATGAAAATCAATAAAATTTTGACAGTATCATCAGAATTATGGCACAAATGGAGCCCCACTAAAATTTTTTCGGAAAACGAAAGAAAAAATTACAGATCCGATTATCATCAAAAATCTGTAATTGAAAATATTAAATTATAATGTTTTTACGGCATTTCGGCTAAAACCAAGAGTGGGGCTCCATAACCAACACCAAAGTACGAATATCGATACGTCTTTGACATTATTTTATGAAAAAACCGCGACGTAAGTTTGGAATCCAAATCACGAGATAAATGTTGATAAATTTCGTGTTTTATCGAAAAAAATTGCGAAATTAAGTTCACAAAAATCCGAAAGAGGGCCGCCCTATGTGGAATTGCTATGAAATAAACATTACTTTCATCAGACTTCTATCCAAACTGTCTGACAAGTCAGTGGCAATTGACGAATACGTTGATTTATGTCTCGCATTTGCATTTTGCAATTAATTCATCATTAATTCATAAATTTAATTGATATTCATCCACCGGTATTGGAAAACGTTTGGACAGCGATTTTGAGTCGATAATGTAGGTCTTCAGTAATGATGTCGGTATTTAGCCTCGCCTTAATTATTTAAAATGGTTATTGAGTTTTTTTTTTTGCTCACAGGGTTTCGGTGTTGCTGCAAAAAGTACGGCCGATTGCAAGCACGCGGATCCAATGTCGACGGTGTGTTTTCATCAAGCGGACATAGGCGAATATATCAGAGCCGAAGATACGTTACTTTAAGGAATTTCAATTTTTACACTGAGTTTTCACTTTAAGCTACTCGAGAAGAGTGGATCTATGTGTAAGTAAATAAATTTAATATTCTATGACTAAAACGAGACGGACATGAATTACGTGATAACAGTGATTTATTAAAATCTTTGCCTCTTTCTCTCTTTTGTATATTGTCGAATAAGTACATATTATGTACGAATATAATCGATAAGTACATGCCTTCAATCATGTAATACGCCTGAAATAGAGGCCTCGCGAATTACATTCGAAGAGAATTATTAATTTATGTACAAACGCCATTTTGTAAAATTTATCAAAAATATTATCAACACTCGGGACATCCATCCTTGAGAGAAAATAACAGCTCACCGTATATATACCAACAATTACGATAATAATTAACAAATTTGATCATTTAGTCACTTTTTTCGAATGGAATATTTTTAGTTCTCCTAAAATAACTCGCTTTTTCTCCTTCACTGAGTTTCCGACATCTTTTAATATTTGAACATGAGAATTGCCAGGATTAATGGAAGATGCAACTTGAAAGGCCGCATCCTGACATTTCTCGATAAGCTTTTGTTAATACTGCACTTAGTGCCTCACCCGAAAAACTGTTTCACCGATATTGAGGATTCATTATCATATCAAGATTGCACAAAAAAACGCGTCATCTTGGTACTATTGCGCCACCTTCAAAATCGAATTCCCATAATTGGTCCCGATGTTTGTCAGAGCACGGATTCGCTAATACGTCTCCGCCGTTTTCTATCTTCGTTCCATCCAGACAGAGTCCTGTAGCCACGTGAACGATATTTCCTTTCTGAAAGTAATAATTTGATTTTGAAAAAAAATATATATGGGGTATTCCATGCGTAGTGAGACAGGTTTTGGCCCCGGGTCTCAAAAATTTTCGTCCTTTGATATATCGTTTTCTCATGGCATATAAAAACATTTCCATGTAGTTATGAACCCCAATTAAGACTTCGTTTTTGTTAAGTCCTAATCGAAAAATAAAAAAATAAAATATTTTACATACCTTTAATTCCTTAAGTGTCAATACAGCAAAAATTAAATCTGACCAGCGCTTTTTAACCGGATAAACGCGCTCTTTTCAATAAAGCTAATGTTATCTTAATCCGATTTGTAAAGAAAAATTTATAGCCAAAAAACGGAGAAAAAACCCGTTTTTATTTTTTTTCGGCCCTTCAGGGCCTACTGAATTTTATCAAAAATTTTCTGAACATAGTTCAACACGTGAGAAACGTTCGGTAAAATTTTCAGCTTGCCTTTTTTCTTTGTTCACTGGCAATTAAATGTTTAGTTACTCCGTAAATAGTCGACGCCTCTTTTCCATCGGAACTCGTTCAAGACAAAACTTATTAATTTTATTGCCGGTGAACAAAAAATAGAGGCAAGCTGAAAAATTTACCGTACGTTTCTACCATGTTGAACAATGTTCAGAAAATTTTTTGATAAAATTCGTCAGACTTTAAGGACCGAAAAAAAATAAAAACGGTTTTTTTCTCAGTTTTTTGGCTGTCAATTTTTTTTACATATCGGATTAATATTCCTTTATGGGATTCAATATTCTTTATTGAAAAGAGAGCTTTTTTCCAGTTAAAAAGCACTGGTCAGATTTTAATTTTGCTCTATCGACACTTAAGAGACACAATTAAACGTACGTTAAACATTTTATTTTTTTATTTTTCGATTAGAACTCAACAAAAACTCAGACTCAATTGGTGTCCATGACCACATGGGAATATTTTTATATGATATAAGAAGACGATATATTGATGGACGAAAAAATTTGAGACGCGCGGCCCAAACCTGTCCCGCTACCCGTGGAATACCCCATAGATACAAAATGCACATTAGGGAGGCACTATTTTGACATTTATTTTTCGTTTCGATTCTCAGTCTCAAAATATAATTTTTCTCATCAGAAAAAATGACTTGAAAAGGCAAAAAATATTCGTTTTCAAATTGACAAATTTGAATTTGATTTCCAACTTTTTTTTAGTTCTTCATTTTATAACTTTTTTATGTGCCAAGTTTATTAACGTGGAGTAAAGTAAAAAAAATATATATCAGTATCGAGGAGTAATTTTTTGTCAATCACGGTAGAGTAGCCTTATTTTTTTTGTGATTACTCCTGAATTTTTTTTAAATTGCAAGAATTATAATTTGTGATGCATGAAAATGTTTGTTATGATTTCTGAAATTCTCAGATCTTTTTCAAGCATGGATTTTTTAAAATCTGAATAAAAAATTTTTTACAACACATTTTTTTGTTTATTTTCCTATTTACGAGTTGAAAAAACTTCCCTTTAAAAACGTACAATTAAAAAGATAATAATGAGAATTTTATTTCTCACATTAGTCAAAGATCAGCAAAAAAAAATATGCAGCAATAAAAGATAATAAGTTTTGGGTGGATATTATTTAAACAAATGCATGCATAAATGAAAAAGAGCATTTTTTGGACCATTGACAAAGTTTTTTAATCTATGAAATTTATAATTATAATTTAAATTAAAAATAAAATGTAATCTTGGAGACCAAAAAATGTATAATTTGATGGTCTTCAGGATGGACACAAAAATAATTTACCCTGATTTTGAAAATTTCTTGTACAAATGAACTATGAAATAACATGACCGAATGAGAATAGAAAGAATTTAAACGATCGTTTTTCGGAAAAAATGGGAATGGCTAAATGTCCTGAGTGATTTCTAAATTTTCTTAAATCCAATTTTTTCATAAAAATCATATTTTAGGAGTGAAAATAAAAATAAAAAAATTAGGTTCAAAATAGTGCCACATTTAATAATAATTCATCGCTAAACCACTTTTTTATCACATTCCAACATTATTCATAGTCACATATTTAAAAGAAATTGGAATTTGCTTTCTCGTTAACATTTTTTGAAAAAAGAAAACAAATTTCTATGAGCAGCATACTTTTTACATTTTGGCTTACAGATGAGGCAAAATTGTAAAATTAAAAAATGACCAATAAACACTGTTAGTTTTAATTTGCCCTTTTCCCCCCTTCAGTTGACAATTTTGAATCAAGCTTGTTTTTGAAAGTTAGAATCGTCTCATTGAAAATAATCAAAATTTCGTGAAACCTGTATAATGTCAATCCTCACCAAATTTAATTGTTAAATTCTGCAATTTTTCAATTCAGACTTGCCCGTATCAAAGTACAAAAACATTTTTTCAATTACTCGCTATCGAGATGCTGTCACGTCTCAAAATAAATTTTATGATGCATATTTTGAAAAAATAAAATCTTTTAAATACATTTTCCCTGATTAATATGAATGGAGTCAAATAATGTGACTAATTTTTCGGCTATTTGCCAATACTGACCTCTGTCAATATCCATTCTCCGTCACTTCCCGCAAACTGACATTCAGTCATGACTACCTTCGGTGGCGATTCGCTGCTTTCGTCTTTGCCTCCCACAATCGCGCAAACTTGGTCCCTTCTCAATTCACCGAGGTTGCTTAATGAGAAAAACTATGTTTTCCCCGATTAAAATCGTCGTTTCGATTAATTTTCTTTTTTTTTTTTAGGCCAGAATTGTAAATAACGCATTACATACAAAATTAATGTGTAATGGATGAGTGCTCCATTACAAATTAGAATTGAAACAAAAATAATTTGTAGTGGAGAATATTCCATTACAAATTAGTGTGTTTCTACGACAATTTGCATCCATTACACATTACTTTTATTATTTGTAATCGAACATGCATACATGACACGTTACTTTATTTATTTGTAATGGAACACGAGTCCATTACACATTACTATTTTCATTTGTAATGGAACATTCATTCATTACACGTTACTTTTGTAATTTGTAATGGAAAACTTATGCACTACACATTGTTCAAAGTAATGGGTAATGCATTACTTTTACATTACTATTTTTACAACTCTGCTTTAAGCTGATGAAAGAAAAAAAATTATGGAATGTTTTTTTTTTCGTGTACCAACCTGACTCGGGAAAACTTTATAGTGACAACCATAGAGTCCTAAATTGTAAGGTTTATCCTCGTCTCTCTGCAAATTGTCGAGGCACATATCTCGATTTTTGAGTTTAACTCGACCATAAGCTATCACGTCCTCGTCGGGTATAAATTTTTCCGGATACACATTGTCGAGGTACCACTTGAAACTCTTGCATTTTAATTTGTCCCGAAGCTCGATTCGTTCAGTCAAATCGCCGACTATCGATTTATTATTCTGCTCGTTCGTGTTTTTGTTTGCCAAAAATATGAAAAGAAAAAAATACAAATTTAGTGAAACAAATGAAATTCCATTAAATCAATATTTTAATTAATTACATCAAATTATAATCTAATGATTGCTACAATTAGAAATTATTAGATTATAATTTCAGTAATTTGCTGTGGAAATGATTTTCATTTACAATACCTTGAATTCTTCGCGATGCGTGAAAAATAGCCTCTTGTAATCGTCCATCCAAACGTAAACTAGACGCGCCGTATTTATACCGTGAGTGTCCTTGTCATTTGGAAATTTGTAGGGATGGAAATTTCGAAAAATGTGACCGACACGCGAGCATGGAATCGCCTCCAGTGATCCACCACATTGCCAAATCTTTCGACAAAAAGAAATTATGTTTGGAATGAATAAAGGAGCTTAAGGGGTCTGAGTCAGCATCAAAACGCCGATTTTTGGACATAAATATATGTGTTTGTTGATTACGTGTAAACCTGACCAATGGTTCATCATTTGACTCATCAAATGAAGAAATTTTTGACGCTAGAACCCTTAAGGGGAGGTTAAATACCGAAATTATTACCGAATCCCTACATTATCGACTCAAAATTGCTGTCCAAACTTTCTCCAATACCGCCCTAGCGGAAGTTGCAACGGTCGAAACAACGCCAAAAGCAACAGTTGCTTTTCAACTTTTAAAATCGGTAAAACAACGGTGAAAGCAACGTGAAATTTCCGTAAAAATCAGGTTTTGCAGCGCTTTACTTTACCGACGTCGGTAAAAAAAAGGCCGAAAAACATTAGCTTTGCAGCTTCCTACTTTACCGACGGTGGTAAACGGGCGCTTCGGATGGGTTGGTTGTCGTTGTTTATCGGTGAGCAGAAGAGGAAATAAAGAAAAAATCATCTAAAAAGGCAGCCACGCCGCCTTCCGCACTAGAGATGCCAAAATATGTACAAAATTTGGTGTTGCTTTGCCGTTGTTTTGACCTATTTTAAAAGTTGATAAACAACGTTGCTTTTGCCGTTGCTTTGTCCGTTTTTTTCACTTAGCAACGCGTTGCAAGTTCCGCTAGGGCGGTAGATGAATATCAATTAAATTTATGAATGAATGATGAATTAATTGCAAAATGCAAATGCGAGACATAAATCAACGTTTTCGTTGATTTTGCCACTCACAGCTCAGACAGTTTGGATAGAAATCTGATGAGAATAATATTTATTTTATATGAATTTCATAGTGCTGCCCTCTTTCGCACTCCGAATTTGATTTCGCCCATTTGTTTTTCGATAAAACATTAAATTTATCAACATTTATCTCGTGATTTGGGTTCCAAACTCACGTCGCGGTTTTTTCATAAAATAATGTCGAAGACGTATCGATATTCGTACTTTGGTGTTCGTCATGGAGCCCCACTCTTGGTTTTAGCCGAAATCCCGTAAAAACATTATAATTTATTATTTTCAATTACAGATTCCTGATAATCGGATCTGTAATTTTTTTTTGTTTTTTGAAAACATTTTAGCGGAGCTCCATTTGTGCTATAATTCTGATGATACTGTCAAAATTTTATTGATTTCCATTAATTCGTGCCAGAGGAAATTTGGATTCCAATTTTGAGGTGCTAATGGATTCCAAACTTGCTCTGGCACGAATGGATGAAAATCAATAAAATTTTGACAGTATCATCAGAATTATGGCACAAATGGAGCCCGACTAAAATTTTTTCGGAAAACGAAAGAAAAAGTTACAGATCCGATTATCATAAAAAATCTGTAATTGAAAATATTAAATTATAATGTTTTTACGGCATTTCGTCTAAAACCGAGAGTGGGGCTCCATAACCAACACCAAAGTACGAATATCGATACGTCTTTGACATTATTTTATGAAAAAAGCGCGACATAAGTTTGGAATCCAAATCACGAGATAAATGTTGATAAATTTCGTGTTTCATCGACAAAAAATGGCGAAATTAAGTTCACAAAAATCCGAAAGAGGGCAGCGCCATGTTGAATTCCTATCAAATAAACATTACTTTCATCAGACTTCTATCCAAACTGTCTGACAAGTCAGTGGCAATTAACGAAAACGTTGATTTGTGTCTCGCATTTGCATTTTACAATTCATTCATCATCAATTCATAAATTTAATTTATATTCATGCACCGGTATTGGAAAAAGTTTGGACAGCGATTTTGAGTCGATAATGTAGGGATTCAGTAATAATGTCGGTATTTAGCGTCGCCTTAAGGCATGATTGAGAGGGAAGAGCTTTTAAAATTAATTTCACGCACTCTGAAAGACATTTCGAGATTCTCTCCTCCCCATCCGTCCATTCGATCGTCGTAACTTCCGCTTCTCCAAAAATACGATTTGTCGATAGCGAAGAGTCCGCCTGCCATTGTCGGCGAATTTATAGGTGAAATTCTCGTTTCCCGATCGCGCAAATCTTTCTCCTGTATATTGATCCACGTGAAATGTCCTGACCAGGTGAAACCACCGACTTGAAAGTTACTCGTGTCATTGTCCCGCAAATATTCGAGTGTTTCCTCGGATATGTTGTCGATAATTGGCATTACAACGGAGTCAGGTTTATTCTTTATTCTTTGTAGCAATGGCTCGAGCCTAGAAAAAAAAGTTCATTTCAATACTTTTATCGCTTTTTGCTTCCCATAAAAGAAGTTTTGTGGTGGCGAGCAAAAATAATGTCCACCCTTTGTTTTACATATTTTTTGTGAATTTGTACCACTCCTTAAAATTTTTTAAAATACATTTTTACGATTGGATTCGTGAAGAGGAAATGTTGAGCTTCAATTTCCTTCTTTAAAATAATTTTGGAAAAAAAATCAGAAAAAATTACTCTGCACTCAACAAAAACAGACGCAACTTTTTGCTATCTTGAAGTTTCTCACGAATCCTCTTTGTTTTCGTGTTATACGGGATTTTCAAAATTTCTTCGTTTTTCACGAAAAACAGAATAACTTTGGGAAAAAAAATCGCTTAATGTTTTTGAAAAAAGAAAATTGAAGCTCAAACTTTTCTCTTTATAAATCTAATCGTAAAAATGTATACAAAAAAATTCCTCCAGTAGATGGGTGACCCTGAAAGAGGTGGAAAAAAGGCGAAAAACAGCTGTTTTCAAAATAGAGTCCAAATCTAAAAACAAATGGTAAAAATAATTTAAAAATCAGCAAATGAAGCTGAATTCTTCCCCTTTAAAATGCCGCTTGTTAAATTAGTCCACGTTGACTTCCGGCGAAATGGCACAAAAAAACGTTTCAGAGCTTTTTTGAAGTTTTGTCCGGAAACTTTTGGCTTTTTTAGGGTACAATGCTCAATTATTATAGTTCAGGATAAGAGAACATACCATTTCACGGCGACTTCACAGTGAGCATCCAAAAAAATCAAAACATCCCCTTCGGCTCTCCTAGCTCCGGCTAATCTCGCTCGTATCAATCCGACTCGACGGTTCAATCGGATTAACTTCACTTTATCAGGAAACCGTGTCTCGATATAATAATCCAATTTTCCACCGAGTTCCTCTATAAATATTTCATCGATTCATATATTCCATTATTATAGCATCACAGTCCGTATAAATGTACCTTAGCTTACCACAATTATTTTTGTTCATGAGTAATTAACATTTGGAATATTTTCCCTTGGACTCAATTTTTGTGAGAATTTTTCAAGGAATAAATATATTCAATTCTTTGTTTTTTCTCTCTGATTTGTCTCTCTTTTTTGCATAAGCTTTTAAATTCACTAATTTTGCTTCCTCATAAAGGAAGCTTTGTTTTCGCGAAAAAACAAATTTTCGCAATTTTCATGTCAGCATGTTCAAAATGTCCCAAAACGTTGAGAAATCACATTTAGAAAAAATGTCCGGACGTGTGTGTGTGTGTGTGTATGCTTTGTGCTTTCCTTAAAATGAATATTTCTGGAGAACGCTTTGGGCGATCGACTTGAAATTTGGTATACAAATAGACTACGTATGTCCCTGTTCTAAGTGCAATTTTTTTTTATATTGCAAAATAATTGTCTATTTGGCTGGATTTTGTATTTTCTGTAAATTGTTTGTTAGTCGTCTAACTTTCGTAATTTTGCAGTTACTACCCTGAAATTTTATGTGCAGATACACTTTATAATAAGAACGGTTGGGATTGAATTTGGGAAAAATCGCTCAAGAGGTTCGGTTTGAAATTTTTTTTTAATTTTTCGCAAAAAATTTGTAAGTTCTCTAACTTTTGTAATTTTGCATCTATCGAGCTGAATTTTTTTGTGACGATACACTCAATGACAATGAAAAATAATACCGAATTTCAAAAAAATCGCGTGAGGTTAAAATTTTTTTTTGAAATTTCCATAAAAATTTTGTTAACGCTCCAACATCCGCATTTTTAGAAGTATCGAGCTAAAATTTTTTGCACAAATACACTAGATGATAAGAATGGTTATGGTTGAATTTGGTGAAAAACGCTGAAGATGTTCGTCCGCCAAAAAAATTTGAAATCTTAGAAAAATTCTTGTTAACACTAAGTTTCCTAATTTAGCAGCTATCGAGTTTACTTCTCTAGCACCAATACACTGGACGACAAAAACAATTGATAATGTAATTGAACGGAATTGCTAAAAAATCATGCAAATTAGAAATTTGCACATAGCTTCTTCATTTGTTTCCATCGTTCGTGAAGCTTCCTTTATGAGGAAGCCATGATAATAAACATACATGTCATAAAGATGGTCAAGGTGATCCTCATGAAGGAGAGTTGACGAACGACGGAAAAAAATGAGGAAGCTATGTGCAAATTTCTAATTTGCATGATTTTTTTAATGTGGTGGCTAAGCTTACTTTAAATTTTTTTAATGTGATGGCTAAGCTTACTTTAAATCATTAAAAAAAAAGTTCCTCAACCTTCGTCGCTGTGATCATCAACGAGAATAATTTCTTTCAGAAATATCTCCGGCGAACCGTTCAATACGCTTCTGACTGTTCTGAGCAAAACGCTCCATGGCTCATTATAAAATATCACAACCACACTGGCACTGGGTAGACTATCGTCGTAAGTAACTCGGGCGCATCTGAAAAACGAACAAAAAAATAAGTATCGCTGATTTGAGATAAAAATGAAATTGTCAAATTTGAGAAGCTTACTCACAGAGGATCTCGAGGATCCTCGAGTCTTCGTGTGAGTGGAATTTTATCCGACAGGATGACGTTCATAGCTTTGGTCTCTAAAATCTTCAGAGCCTTCGAGTTTTCTCTTCCGTAGAGTCTCGCTGGTTTTCCACCGTCTCCCAAAGATTTCACCATACTTTTTTCCCACTCCGATATCCATTCTTCGTATCTGTGGAATTTTTCATTCGCTTGATTTAATTTGACAAATTTCTCAATGCGGAAAATTTTGTTTTCATTTAATCTATTCACTGGAAATAATTGATCTGATTTTTATCATAGGCATTTGCTAATCGGTGCGCTATTGAATTTGGTAAAAATAGAAAGGTTTACGCTTTATGACATTTTTAATTTTTAAAAAAGTATATTTTGTATCTCTCATCAATATTCAAGATATAAGATGAATTTCACTAAAATCGTCAAAGGATTACGATAGTATGAAATTTTTAATATTTCGAAAAAATGTGGCAGCTCTGTGACTTTATCAATATTAAATTTTTTTTTCAAAATTCATCTTGGTTTATTCGTCATCGCATTGATTCAAGTACAAAACCCTGCAAATTGGAAATTTGCGCATTGCTTTCACATCTTTCCTCATAGTTTGCAAAGCTTCCTTTATAAGGAAGTTGGATCTCTGTACTTTCTCATAGAGAAAGCTATGTAAACTATGGAAAAAGAGGTGGAAGCATTGTGTAAATTTTAAATATTCAGAGTTTTTTAAGGCTTTTAGTTTATGATAAGACAACTGGTGGACTCCCATTCCATTACTTACATTCCAGTAGTAAATTCCTTTATGTTAAATTAAGAACCGTCTGATTTTTGCTAAAGGCTGTAACGTATAGGAAAATAATGTGTGGGATAATAAATTAAATTTTTGATTCAAACTTTGTTGAGTAATTATTTTCCGAAAACATTTCCTCTCAAGTGATTATTTTTTAAAAATAATTATTTCCTCAGGCCTTTTTTCTTAGATGCGAACGTCCAGTCCAGACACAATTATGTAAAAACCCTGAATTGACATTGCTTTTGAACCCAGCGTATCTTATCAAAAACTATTACTGTAAAAAAAAGATAAAGAAAGAAATTTCGTGCGCCAAAATGAATTTGCTTTTGTAATTGTACAATTACAATCCTTTTGTAATTGTATAATTACAATGCTTTTGTAATTGTATAATTACAATTCTTCTGTAATTGTACAATTAGGAACCTTTTATACATTTAAAGAGAAATAAATTTAAAAATTGAAAGATGGAATTGTTACAGATTCTACCTGTAAAACCAGGGAATTTTCGAGTTAGAAATATGTAAAAAAAACCCTGAATTGACATTGCTTTTGAACCCAGCGTTTCTTATCAAAAACTATTACTGTAAAAAAAGATGAAGAAGGAAATTTCATGCGCCAAAATGAATTTGCTTTTGTAATGGTATAATTACAATGCTTTTGTAATTGAATGATTACAATTCTTTTGTAATTGTATAATTACAATTTTATACATTTAAAACTAGGTATAAATTTCAGAGAAGCCAAAATGTAGAAAGCCTGAATTGAAATTGCTTTTGAACCCGGCGTATCTTATCGAAAACTATTAGTGCAAAAAAAAAAAGATAAAGGAAATTTCATGCGCAAAAATGAATTTTCATGATACTCACTTTTTCCTCTCTTCCGTGTTGACAATTTTTTTCTCAGAAACGACGCGTCGGCTGTTATCATCGTCGAATGCAAAACTGTCGGAAACTCGCATAATCCGTTTGGCAATGACGAGTACACCGATCACGTAGATCATGCATACCGTCAATTTTACGATCTGCCTCCGTCGTCGGACGATCATCATTTTTTCCTCGATATTATTAACATACTCGATCCTATAGTTGAAAAAAAAATCCAAGAGTTTCGATTGATCGAAACAGCTGTTCGGAGCCGATGATATGTCCGTGATGGAGAAAAATTTAATTGTCTATAGTTGAACGTGTGTGATATATGTCAACGTTCGATGATGTTGAGAAGTTGATCTAACAACTTATCTAACAGGTTATACAGGTAAATGCTGCTCCCGCGCGCAAAATTCCAGCCACGCAACCAGTTTGACACGTGCGGTCGCGTGGGCTCGAAAACGAGAGACACAAAAAGTGAGCATCTCCAATATTTTGATCGAGTTTATCTCCTCGAGGACAAAACTGATTTCGAAATATTATTGAGGAAAATCAATGCTCCTGGCCACGGAAAAATTGTACGAGATTTTGGCGAATTACGCTTCCTCGTTTTCGCCATTTTCGTTGACAAACTATCGAGGTGCAAACATATGTTTTTGAAGTATCTGCAAGATGTTGCTGTCAGACACCGGCGACAAAGAGGATTTCGATTTTCCAGGAAGATAGGATGTGAAAGATCTGTTTTACCGACAATTTTTCGAACAAGTCTTTCCCGTAAATGTTGAAGAATTTTAAAAAAACCAAAGTTTTATATACCGATGCAGAGCCTAAAACACTTATTTTGCCCCAAATGTTGCTGATCTCTGAGAAAGACTTTTTCGAAAATTTCAGCTATCTCTCTCGCACTCATGCAACATCAGCTGATCAAATAGACCTTTTCATCACAATTTTTTTTATGCGCATGCGTCAGTTTCAGCCATCTTTTTCGTACACTTTTTTGTAAACAAGCATGTTAAAATACCCGAATACAAATAATTAAAATTAACATCAAATAATAGTACATTTATTCAAAAAAAGTAAGCAATAAATAAAATAATAAGTGTCCTAATTGAGAAAACAAAATTTTTCAATCGATTATTATTACATTACCTTCACGAAAAGAAACAACGAAAGAGTGTTGTTATGGACTATGTAGAGTACATAACCTCAAAAATTATCCAAAGCCTTGCCTTCAATATCGCAAAAACATTATAAAATCATCGAGCAAAGTACTACATATTAAAACATGTCCAAAATGTGCAAAATGTGAATTGCGGGTGAAAAAATGTGGTCGAAGTGACAGAGGTTATGCTCAATCGGTTCATTTTTTTAATTGTTCACAATTATGTGCTTCCACTGAATTGTGAACTGGTAAAGCACCATCAACAATTTGTTCGAATAATTAATTTTTTTGTGTAGATATCCGGCTCTCCCAGCCATTAACAAGCAAAACTGTACGAAACTTTTGTATTACCGCCCTTTCAATATGGCGGCTGCGCTTGCGCACGTCACATGATGAAAAGGCCTATTTCACATCCTCCAAAAAATCCCTAGATATACCGTCGATGGTAAAGTAGAATGCTACATTTGTCAACGATGGTAACGTTGGCTTTCTAGACAATGTTTAAGGGGTTATACGCAAATTTTCAGGAAATTAATTTTTTTAGATTTCATTTTCGTAATGTACATATATCTAAGTATGTACACACAACATTTCATGACAATCCGACAAATGGTTTTGAAGTTAGAGACATATTTGTAAACCCGTAATTAATATGTGTAAAGTGCTTTTGAAACTCTGAACGCGTTTTTCTCAAAAATGTGTGTTTTAAAGTCGGCAAGTAAGGTTTGTTATAAACAACCGATCAGTCTCAAATTTTGACACAAGCTTTATAAATATATTTTTTAGTAATTAATCAAAGGTTTTTTTTATCGATCAATATTGTCCATTTTAAAAACAATTTAATATAATTTCAATTATGTTTCTGTTTTTACATTCTTATGTCGATAATTGAAATGTTTACTGCTCAGAATTAAAAAATTACATGATTGCTCAATTTTACTTAACTTTTGTTAAAGGTAAACAAAAAATTGTTTACCAAAATTAAAAAATTCATATTTTTGAAAAAAAACGTAATTCTAAAAATTTCTTATATTTAAAAAATGGAACAAAAAATTTAATGTTGATCGTAGATCTTCACAATTTTTTTTAAATTCAAAATTCGCCAGATTTATAATTTTTCGAAATTTTTGTTCGGAATATTTTTTTTTCGTAGCCCCAAGTATACTCTTTAAGACGAACCCAGAACGATTTTTTCACAACTATAATAGTTTTTGAGGTATTTAAAAAATAAACTTGAAAATTATAAAAAAATTGTGAAATTATGATTTTTGAATAACTTTCGAAAAAACAAATTTAATTTCTTTCCTTCGGTAGAACTTCGTTTTATGATAAAAGAGAACTTCTGACCAAATTTCATCGAAATTGAAAGGGATCGATTCCAACCATTGATCGATTTGACATGGAATGACCCGTAAATAAATTTTTATATTAAATATCTTTCTAGAAAAAATTAAAAAAAAAGCGTTTTTTCGGCCTCCTGACTGTGTATAACTCGTTAAGGCGTTGGGAATAGTTGAAATTTTTTCAAAGTTTCTCAGAATATAACATTTCAAGAATATTCTGCCGAAATTTCAAGTCATTCTGATCGAAATCAACGAAATTATGCGAATTTCAAGATTGATGTTTCATTCTTCCACTTTTAAATGCGTTTTCTTAAAAAACAGACTTTTTCAAAATAGATAATAATTAATAATATTTTTTTAATAATCGTTGCAAGAATCTACTCCAAATTTGGCAAGCCTATTTTGAACATATAAAAGTAGTTCATGAACAAAAATTTCTTTATATAGAGATTTTTCTTTAATAGAGAGATAGAGATTTTTCTTTAATTTTGAAAAAAATCAATATCAATTAAGTCAGAAAAGTTACTTTTGCAAGAATAAAAAAAATTTGAGCTGAAGCCAAAACACTAAAAATTTTTCAAAATAAAGTTAACAGTTACAAAAATATGTTCATAAATTATTACGTTAATAAATTAAAATGCCTTTCCAGAAAAAATTCTTGAAAAATCGCTTTGTTCGTTAGGAAAAACTGCAAAGCATTTTTTTACTCAATACAATTTTGAAAAAATGCATTACAGTATTTTCAAAACCAACCGATTCCGTCCACATGCTCCGATATAATTAACTTAGGTTAAGAAATATTTTTTTTGTGTTGAAACTGGTATAAACCATCAAAACTCATGCAGATATTAACAAAACGTTTTCTTTTTTCCAAATGCATACAACTTCCACACACTTTTGCCAATTGGGGTCGTTTTCTGCGCGCTATTCCCAATAAACGTACAAAATTGAATAACAATATATATATATATGTATATATTTCTACAAAAACAGTACATAATCTTGAAAAATCATTGTGTAAAAAATTTCGGAAAGATGACTTGAACAGATCATCCCAAAAACGGTCATTCCGAAAATCATGTCCAAAATAGCGCTTCAGACAACAATATTGCCTGATGCGGTCGTATTTGTCGGTACTTATCACTAAAAGTTGCAGGGTGACTTCACTCAGGACGAACTCCTCTTGGAGGAAGATCGTAACTTCGATAGAAAAATACCTGGGAATTTTTTTACTGATCGCACCCTTCAAGGCGAAGCTAAATACCGACATTATTATTGAAGCCCTACATTATCGACTCAAAATCGCTGTCCAAACTTTTTCCAATACCGGTGGATGAATATCAATTAAATTTATGAATTAATGATGAATTAATTGCAAAATGAAAATGCAAGACATAAATCAACGTTTTCGTTAATTGCCACTGACTTTGTCAGACAGTTTGGATAGAAGTCTGATGAAAGTAATGTTTATTTCATAGGAATTCAACATGGGGCTGCCCTCTTTCGGATTTTTGTGAACTTAATTTCGCCATTTTTTTTCTCGATAAAATACGAAATTTATCAACATTTATCTCGTGATTTGGATTCCAAACTTACGTCGCGGTTTTTTCATGAAATAATGTCAAAGACGTATCGATATTCCTACTTTGGTATTGGTTATGGAGCCCCACTCTTGGTTTTAGCCGAAATGCCGCAAAACATTAAAATTTAATATTTTCAATGACAGATTTTTGATGATAATCGGATCTGTAATTTTTTCTTTCGTTTTCCGAAAAAATTTTAGCGGGGCACCATTTGTGCCATAATTCTGATGATACTGTCAAAATTTCATTGATTTTCATCCATTCGTGCCAGAGCAAGTTTGGAATCCATTTTCGAGGTGGTAATGTCGGTATTTAGCCTCCCCTTAACCCTATATTGCATTTCAGGAACATCGAGATTCCGATCATTTGCCGGAAGAAAAATAATTTTCAATTTGCTTGAAACTCTTGCCAAGAGTTTCGGGCAGGAAGAGGTAGACGAAGCTCGTACCGATGAGGGACATGATACTGAATAAGAAAAATACATTCTGGGGTCCGAGTGCGAGAAGAGCGTAGGGATAGCTCTTGATGACCGCGAACATGATGAGGTAAGCGATGGAAACCATGATTCCACCGCCAACACCGCGAAACGAGATTGGCAGCAATTCGCCAATCAGAGTCCAGGGAATGACGACGAAGCCGAGTGAACTCATGCAGACGTAAAAAAGGACTATGACCAGGAGGAGCCACTTTTGTTGGGCGAGCGCCGTCATGGAGGAAGATGATTGGACGAGGTCTTGGCCGTTGACGATGAGGACGCCACTGGCGTCGCAGGAGGAATATGCCGCTGTCAGATAAATGAACATTGCGGAGAAAAACATGGCGAAGGCCATGCCGAGGCCACTGGCAATGCACAGAACACGTCGACCAATCGTACGGCTCAAATAAGCCGTCAAGACACTCATGAAAAATCGGATGACGCCGAGAAGCAAAAGAGCACCGTACTCGTCCAAGCCATTGGCAAATGTGCCACCGATTTCACGAAATACCGATATCGCATAGAATATAACTACGTAAGCACCTGACAATTGTTGCATCAACAAAATAACGAACAACAGAAGCATCGGCTTGTAGACGATTGGTCGGACAAGTTGATTGCTGTAATACCGGCAACGCGCCACAAGTGACTTTGATGGTTGTCCATTGATGTTTTCCACTCCATTGGAATCATCGTCGCTCGGTGATTTTGATCGGCTTCGACATGTTTCCTTTAGACGCTCGTACTCCTGCTCGTACATCTGCGGATGAGAAAAGACGAAATTAGATGTGGGTCATTCCATGTAAAATCGACCAATAGTTGGAATCGACTACTTTCAATTTTGATGAAATCTGGACAGAAGTTTTCTTTTATCATAAAATGAAGTTCTACCAAAGGAAAAAAATGTTAATATATTTTTTCGAAAGTTATGCAAAATTCTAAACTTTACCGGTTTTTCAATTTTTCAAGTTTATTTTTCCAATATCTCGAAAACTGTTAGAGCTACGAAAAAATCATTCTGGGTTCGTCTCAAAGGGTATACTTGGGGTTACGAAAAAAAATATTCCGAAAAAAATGTTGAAAAATGACGAACTTTGAGAATTTTGCATTTTTTTAAATCGTGAAAATCCACGATCAACATTTAATTTTTGGTTCAATTTATTTTATAATACCTTGTATTGATCTTAAAAGATCCTAAAATTTTCAGAATTGCGTTTTTTTCAAAAATATTTCAATTGCAGAATGTTTGTGTCGTTTATCAAATAGTAATCCGTTTAACTTTTAATTACCATCACTTTTTATGCCCAGAATTGATTGTAATTACCGATACCTGAATTTTAATTCTAAAAATGATTATCCCTGACCAACACTGATTAAAAATAGAAATTAAGAAAACTAAATGCCAACTTTTGCTTAAAAAAAATGAGTTTTCTAATAGAAAAGGTAAGGCAATATATGATTTTTGACGAATCTTCTGGAGAATTTAGTTCAGATGTGTGTTCTTGTCTTTATTCTCATCAGAGTTGTAAATAATGCATTACTGTATTTATTACCCATTACACTGCATAATGTGAAATGGATAAGTGTACCATTACAAAATACAACCGTAATGTGTAATGGATGCATGTGCCATTACAAATTTAAAAAAAGTAACGTGTAATGTATGCATGTTCCATTACAAATAATAAAAGTAATGCGTAATGGATGCATGTGCCATTACAAATAGAAAAAGTCATGTGCAATGGATGCATGCGCCATTACAAATAAAAAAAGTAATGCGTAATGGATGCATGTGCCATTACAAATAAAAAAATAACGTTCAATGGATGCAAGTCCCATTATAAATGAAAAAATAATGTGTAATGTATTCACGTTCCATTACAAATTACAATTTAAAAAAAAAGTAATTTGCAGTGGAGAATATTCCATTACAAATAGAGAAATTGCCGTGCTCGTATTAGAAACTTGCACATTGCTGTCTCATTATTTTATTTCGCTCGCAAAAGTTCCTCCACAATTAACACAAATGATCCATAAAGTTAAAAAATAGAAACAAAAAAACAGACAGTTCATCGTTAAATATGAAGTACGAAAATGTACTCAACCCCAAAAATTATCCAACTTTATATTGAACTTGCTTTTACACGCTATTACCCATAATTATAAGCAATCTAATAAAAATTACAAGTTACTGATACAAAATTTGTCGCTTTATTGAATCCCTAAATAATGTGCATGTTCTTTTTTTCAACTTTATGGATCATATGTGATAATTGTGGATGAACTTTTAGTGAGCGAAATAAAATAATGAGACAGCAATGTGCAAGTTTCTAATACGAGCACGGCAATTTTTCTATTTGTAATGGAATATTCTCCACTGCAAATTACTTTTTTTTTAAATTGTAATTTGTAATAGAACGTGCATACATTACACATTACTTTTTTATTTGTAATGGAACACGCATTCATTACACATTACTTTTTTATTTGTAATGGCACATGTATCCATTACACATTACTTTTTTATTTGTAATGGGACCAGGGTTGCGAAAATTTTAATGAAAAAGTTATGCATTAACCATTACTTTTTTAATGGCTAATGAAATTTAATGGTTAATGGAAATTATTTTCATTAACCATTAAAATTTAATAGTTAATGGATATTATTTTCATTAACCATTAAAATTATTTCCATAAACCATCAAATGTTAATGGTTAATGAAAATGCAATTGCATTAAAAAAAAGTAATGCATTATTTGCAACCTTGCCCATTACAATGTAGTGTATAATAGAAAAAATTTCCATTACCCATTGCAATGTAATGTGTAATGGACAAAACTTTGATTGCAATTTTGGGAATGGAAAAATATAGATGAATAAATTATTGCAATTTTGCATTACATTTTATTGACTTAGGACTTAGATTTTCACCTTAAATTCTAAAAAGCATCTATATTATAATTCTAAAAATCTAAGTCCTAAGTCAATAAAATGTAATGCAAAACTGCAATAATTTATTCATCTATAGTTTTCCATTCCCAAAATTGCAATCAAAGTTTTGTCCATTACACATTACATTGCAATGGATAATGGAAATTTGTTCTATTACACACTACTTTGTAGTGGGCAGAGTTGCAAATAATGCATTACTTTTTTTAATGCAATTGTATTTTCATTAACCATTAACATTTAATGGTTAATTATTGATGGTCAATGGTTAATAAAAATAATTTCCATTAACCATTAAATTTTAATGGTTAATGAAAATAATTACCATTAACCATTAAATTTTATTGGTTAATGAAAATTATTTCCAATAACCATTAAATGTTAATGGTTAATGAAAATGCAAATGCATTAAAAAAAGTAATGCGTTATTTGCAACCCTGAATGGGAAATGCATCCATTACACATTACTTTTTTTATTTGTAATGGCACATGCATCCATTACACATTACTTTTTTATTTGTTATGGCACATGCATCCATTACACATTACTTTTTTTATTTGTAATGGAACACGCATCCATTACACAATACTTTTTTATTTGTAATGGAACACGCATCCATTACATAATACTTTTTTTATTTGTAATGGAAAACTTGTCCAATACACATTGTTTAAAGTAACGGGTAATGCACTACTTTTACATTGCAATTTTCTCAAGTCTGATTCTCATAGAAACTGTGATAACTGGTGAATTGCAATTGCAGAATGTTTCCTGACGTTTGAATTGAGTCTTGAGAACAGAAAATTGAAAAAAAACTTGCCGTAGTCGTTGGATTGAGCCATCTGAGACTCTTCTCAGCGTTTGCGGCGACACGTCCATCGGGATCGAGAAATTCCTTATCATCGTTGGCGAAGAAAATGAGCCAGTACGGACTCTCCGGTACAGCGAAGAGCGCAACGAAGATAAAAATGTTGAGAGCGAGAAACATTATCGCCATTTGTCGCCATTCCAGCCATATCGCAAAAAGGCACGTTAGAAGGATGCCCAGTGAAACGAATACGGAAGTACAGCAGAGAAGCATCGGTCGTACACGAGGATGAGTTATCTCGATAACGTAGACGATTCCCACGCTCGCGAGTCCCGCGGCAATGCCGGCTATGCTACGTGCAGCATAAATCATCGTCAGAGAATCAGAAGCGATTAGGAGGATCCACGATAACAACGTTGGTATGCATACGGCTATGCACATTTTTTTCCTACCGAATTTGTCCATCAATGGGCCCGAAAGAAGCGAACCAATGGGCAGCGTTATGGTCACGAGACTCGCTTTTTTAATCCAACCATCATTGATGAAACATAAAAACATAAAATATTGTCATTAGAATTTTTTTTATTTCTTTAATAGAGGGAGGATAATTGAAAAACGATGGGAAAGCCAAAAATTGAACGATGGGATGGAAAATGGAATAAGAGAAAAAGAGGAAGAAAAAATGGAGACTGAAGATGAATGAAAAACCCTGCAAATTGAAATTTGCATATTGCTTCGTTATCTTTATCCATTCACACAGCTTCCTTTATCACAAAGTATGGCGGTAGAATTTGGCTTCCTCATAAAGGAAGCTTTGTTAACTATGGAAAAACATGAGTAATCAATGTGCAAATTTGCCAAATTCTTTCAGATTTACTTCTTGCCAAATTTGATTTTTGCCAAATTCAATGGCGAACAACCTTGATCACTATTTTGAATCTGCATAAAATTTCAGTACAATATCTGAGGCATTCCACGTCAAGTCGGCCACCCCATTTTTTGAAATCACCAAAAATCGCATAGAAATTTTATAAAGTAGTTCTAACAGTCAAGAAAATTCGTGATTTTTTTCAGATTTTTATATTACATATTTTAGCCGGAAACAAATTAAAAAAATTTTTTTGTTCTATTTCGTAACTCGAAAATTATTCATCGTACGAAAAAAAAGTACAACATGAAATTTAGGATTTCCAACGTACTTTTCACTGAAATTTTTTACAAACTCCTCCAAAAGTTCTATATGCCATTTTCGGAGCAAGTAATGTTTTGATTTTTTTTTCTCAGAATTGACATCTTCGATTCGTCTGTAGTTTTAACAGTTTTTTACTTGATATATTCACAGACTATAAAAAAATTGGCGTAGTGGAGAATCCATTATTTCAAATGCATTTTTATTGATACAATCTATCATTATAGAGTGATTTAACGAAATAGTGTAGATATTGATATTTTATCATTATTAATTTTTAACAGTTTTTTACTTGATATATTTACTGACTACAAAAAAAATGGCTCAGTGAAGAATCTATTCCTTCCCATGCGTTTTCCATCCCAAACGAATACACAAATTTCTCTGTGCATTAACAGGGTGAAGACAATCTATAGATATTTTCCAAAGCCTGCATTTTTGTTTTTTTTTGTACTTTTTCAATTTTTTAAAACTTTTTTCAATTTTATTTTTTTAAATATCTTTTTGTACATTTTAATAAACTTTATCAATGGACCCATGGACACCGATAAAGTCTATTCAAATTTGAGTCAAAGTCTACTCACGTCTCTCGATTGCAAAAAATCGGTAATTTACCCTCTTTGGATACACCGACGTTTCTATGGCCAATGAGTACTTTTTTAGTTCGATTTGGGCATGATTTTTGGGAATGAAGCAACGATACTGCTTTGTTCCTGGAATCGTCTTCGCAGTATCAAAACGAGATTATTTTATTATTTTTCCCTGTCTACGATTAATAATGATAAAATATCAATATCTACACTATTTCGTTAAATCACTATAATGATAGATTGTATCAATAAAAATGCATTTGAAATAATGGATTCTCCACTACGCCAATTTTTTTATAGTCTGTAAATATATCAAGTAAAAAACTGTTAAAACTACAGACGAATCGAAGATGTTAATTCTGAGAAAAAAAATATCAAAACATTGTTTGCTCCGAAAATGGCATATCGAGCTTTCTGAGGAGTTTGTAAAGAATTTCAGTGAAAAGTACATTGAAAATCCTAAATTTCATGTTCTACATTTTTTTTCGAACGATGAATAATTTTCGAGTTACGAAATGGAACAAGAAATTTTTTTGTATTTTTTCCTGGTTAAAATATGTAATATAAAAATCTGAAAAAAATCACAAATTTTCTTGACAGTTAGAACTACTTTATAAAAATTTCTATGCAATTTTTGGTGATTTCAAAAAATGGGGTGGCCGACTTGACGTGGAATGCCCCATCTCGCAAATAGCCGAAAGTTAGAGGACGCTATTTAAAAAAAAAACTAAAATTTGATAAAATCGTAATCATTCGATCGATTTTTGCCAAATTCAATAAGGAACAATCTCGATAGCTATATTAGCTCTGTGCAAAGTTTGAATGCAATATCTTAAAAATGTCACAAGTTAAAGCGTTTACGCTATTTTTCTAAAAATTAAAAATTTCATAACATTTTAATCCCTCGATGGATTTTCGCCAAAATCAGTAGCGAACAACCTCGATAGCTATAATAGTTCTGTACAAGGTTTCACTGCAATATCTTGAAAATTGTTCAAGTTAGAGCGTTTACGGTATTTTTCAAAAAATTCAAAATTTTATAAAAATTTAATCTTTTGATCGATTTTTGCCAAATTCAATACTAAACAATCTTGATAGCTACCTATAATAATTCTGTACAAAGTTTGAGTGCAATATCTTGAAAATTGCATAAGTTAGAGCATTTGCGCCATTTTTGCAAAAACGAAAAACGTCGATAAAATCTGAACGCCCGTTAGAATTAAAACAAATTTTTTTTATAACAAAGAGCAATTTGTGCTTGACAAGTGTGCCAAATTTCAGCTCGATATCTCGAAGCCATCTCGAGTTATTAATTATTTACATCTGAAACTCAAAAAAAAATTCACAAAAACAAAGCTTCCTTTATGAAAAACCAAAATGATTGAAGACCAAAAAATTTAAACATAAGATAAGAAATAGAATGAGAGAAAAGAAGAGGACAAAAAACTCAGGAGAACCTTGAATGAAAAATAATTGAATAGCCGAAAATTGAACGATGAGCTGGAAAATTAAATATGAGAAAAAAAGAGGACAAAAAACTCATGAGAAAGGTGGATGATAAATTGAACGATTGAAACGGCAATAATTAAACTATAAGACGAAAAATGAAATGAGAGAAAATGGGGACGAAAAAACTGAGAAGAAAGCCGGATGGAAAATGATTGAAAAGCTATCAAACGATTAGATGGAAAATGGAATAAAAGGAAAGAGGACGAAAAAATTGAGATTGAAGATTAATGAAAAATGATTGAAGAGCAAAAAAATTTGGACACAAGATGGGAAATCGAATGAGAGAAAAGAGGACAAAAAAGTCAGGAGAAAGATGAATGGAAAATGATTACAAAGGATGAAATAATAAAAAAAATAATAATTGAAATAAGGAGGGTAAATGGAGGCAAAAGGATGTTTTGTTTTTTGAAAAAAGGACGATCTGCGAAAAACGATTAAGGAACGAATGATTAATTATAAACGAGACGAAAAAGAAATGAGAGAAAAAGAAGGGAAACGAACTCAGCCGGAAGATTAAAAAGCCAGAAATTAAAAAAATGAAACGGAAAATTGAAATGTGAGAAAAAGAGGATGAGAAACATTCTCACCTATCCAAGACTCGTGATCCTCGTCGATCATTAATCGTTCGGACTGCTCCGTATAGTTCGTATCATTTTTTATAGCATTATCATTGCTATTATTGAATCCATGGTTGGCCTGCAAACCTCCGACGAGAACTGTACTATAAGCCATGTTTACTCCAGCCTGAATGACGATGCAGTGGACTATGCAGCTCGCTATGATCTATGCATAAATAAAACGGTTAAAAAAAAAAAATTTAAGAATCGACTCCAAAAATGTAAAAGATTTTTCAGATAATTGCCACCAAGTCCAGTCACAAAATTGATTTACAGCTTTACTTATTTAAAATGTTAATAACGGTTATTTTTGCAAAAAGTTTCAAAATAAATTGATAAAATCCAAAGCACGTTTTGCCAAGTACATTCACCAATTTAACATAATTGATTTTTAAATCGTAATGATTTACATTTACATTTACAAAATGAAAAATTACAAAAATAAGATCTTTGGTTTTGGGTTAGCTGTTATGATCCTTGCTAAACTAGTAAATTGAATTAATGACATTCCAATCACGTTTTGCTATATATATATATATATGAGGCATTCCACGTCAAGTCGGCCACCCCATTTTTTGAAATCGCCAAAAATCGCATACAAATTTTTAGAAAGTAGTTCCAACTATCAAGAAAATTTGTTATTTTTTTCAGATTTTTAAGTTACATTTTTTAGCCGGAAAAAAATACAAAAAATTTGTTTGTCCCATTTTGTAACTCGAAAATTATTCATCGTACGAAAAAAAAAGTAGAACATAAAATTTAGCATTTTCAACGTGCTCTTCACTGAAATTTTTTGCAAACTTCTCCGAAAGCTCCATATGCCATTTTCGGAGCAAATAATGTTTTGATATTTTTTTTCTCAGAATTGACATCTTCGATTCGTCTGTAGTTTTAACAGTTTTTTACTTGATATATTCACAGACTATAAAAAAATTGGCGTAGTGGAGAATCCATTATTTCAAATGCATTTTTATTGATACAATCTATCATTATAGAGTGATTTAACGAAATAGTGTAGATATTGATATTTTATCATTATTAATCGTAGACAGGGAAAATTAATAAAATAATCTCGTTTTGATACTGCGAAGACGATTCCAGGAACAAAGCAGTATCGTTGCTTCATTCCCAAAAATCGTGCCAAAATCGAACTAGAAAAGTACTCATTGGCCATAGAAACGTCGGTGTATCCAAAGAGGGTAAATTAATTCTTTTTTGCAATCGAGAGACGTGAGTAGCCTTTGACTCAAATTTGAATAGACTTTATCGGTGTACATGGGTCCATTGATAAAGTTTATTAAAATGTACAAAAAGATATTTAAAAAGATAAAAAATGAAAAAAGGTTTAAAAAGTTGAAAAAGTACAAAAAATAAACAAAAATGCGGGCTTTAGAAAATATCTATGGATAATCTCAACCCTGTTAATGCACAGAGAAATTTGTGTATTCGTTTGGGATGAAAAACGCATGGGAAGGAATGGATTCTTCGCTGAGCCAATTTTTTTATAGTCTGTAAATATATCAAGTAAAAAACTGTTGAAATTACAGACAAATCGAAGATGTCAATTCTGAGAAAAAAAATATCAAAACATTACTTGCTCCGAAAATGACATATAGAACTTTTGGAGGAGTTTGTAAGAAATTTCAGTGAAAAGTACGTTGAAAATCCTAAATTTCATGTTGTACTTTTTTTTCGTACGATGAATAATTTTCGAGTTACGAAATGGAACAAGATAATTTTTTTGTATTTTTTTCCGGCTAAAATATGTAATATAAAAATCTGAAAAAAATCACGAAATTTCTTGACAGTTGGAACTACTTTATAAAAATTTGTATGCGATTTTTGGCGATTTCAAAAAATGGGGTGGCCGACTTGACGTGGAATGCCTCATATATACAATTTTTTAATTCAATTTATTTTGTTTCACAATAATTTATGCTCAAAAAAAAAATCCTTCCTTCAAAGATTGCGTTTATGAGTCAAAAAGACGCTCACAAAATTTGTGGTAGATCCTTGCAATGTTTATTTAAATATCATCAGTAATTTGTAAAAAATTGATCTTATTAAAATGAGTTTAATGACCGAAAAAAAAGTGGTCGAAAGGAGTTTGATAACGGATTTTTTTTTTCAGAAAATTGAAGACAAGTACATTGACGAAAATTGTTTATAACTTCAATTATCCTTGTGAAAAGTTGCAAAATAATTTGAAAAAATTCCAGATCAAGTTTTGCCACGTACATGAACTTTCCCAATTTCAACATAATTGATTTTTAAATTATATCATAATATACAGTGATTGTTTAGATTCGGAGCGAAAAATTTTTTTTTTGTGTTTTGTCTTCAGCTCGAATTTTTTTTATCCTAGCAAAAGTAGCTAATTTTTCTGATTTGATTGATATTGATTTTTATTTTTTTCAAAATTACACTTCAGGATAGAAACACTTTGTCCATGAACTACTTTCAAAAGAGGATTACCAAACTTGTAATAGATTCTTGCAACGATTAAAAACAACACTATTAATTATGATTTATTTTGAAAAAGTCCGTTTTTTTAAGAAAACACTTTTGAAAATGGAAGGATGGGATAAAATAGAGACATCAATCTTGATATTCGCATAACTTCGTTAATTTCGATCAAAACGACTTGAAATTTCGGCAGAATATTCTTAAAACGTTATATTCTGGAAAACTTTGAACAAATTTCAACTATTCCCAATGCCTTAAGGGGTTATACGCAGTCAGAAGGCCGGCAAAAGTGATTTTTCAAGAATTTTTTCTTGAAAGACATTTCAATTTAACAACGTAAAAATTCATCTGCATATTTTTGTAACTTTTAACATTATTTTCAAATTTTTCTTTCTAAAAAATAATGATTCTTGAAGCCTCTGTAGCCGATCTTCGGGAGGTTCTCTAAAAAAAGGCGTTTTGCGGTGACCACGATATCTCTTAATTGGATCATCCAAAACAAAAAAAAAAAAAAGATTTCGTCAATACAAGGTATGATCTAGTATCTGATCGAAGGAATAATCAAAATATCTGTTTTTAACAAAATGGCAGCTTCTAAAACAAAAATCGATCTTTGATGAACATTTTTTGCCTTAAATTGTTTATAAAATGGAAAATATTTATCGGTAACAAAAAGTCTTCGATAAATTACTAAGGAATAAATTAATAAAGCTTGTGCAAAAATTTTAGACTGTTCGGTTATGTCTTTTCTGAGAAATCTTGCGTATGACCCATTAACACATTTTACTGTGAAACTATAAATTTTAAAGGGTCCTTGTTTTCAATTTTTCTGCACTATTTTCAGCATTTTCGAGAGATTACAAAAAAAATGAGTGGAAAAATCAGGGATGGAAACGAAGAAAAAGCTCATAACATGCAGATTTGATGATTTTAGAGCTTACTTGTTTCAAGGTGTCCTTCCACGTGGGCTCGGATATTTTTCCTCTTTTCAGGGTGTCCGGCAGAAAGTTACTGAAAATCCATCTTCTTATTGGAGAAAGCATTTTTTTTGTGCTTCGACATTCCCAAAGTACTTGCTTCCAATCACCAGCATATTATCATTCAGTCGAGAAGATATTTCCCATTCATCTTTCAACTATTTCGAATCCAATAAATCTCTCGCTCCATTTGTGTCACATTATAATTATATTATATTATATTATAATTATAATATGTTATATTATATTATAATTATAATATATTATATTACATTACAATATAATATAATTATTATATTATTTTTAATATAATTGTTAATATATTATATTACATTGTAATTATAACTACAAAACGAAAATTTTCAAATTCCACGTCAATAAACCAGTAAAATCATGCGGTGGCGCGTAAGATTGACCGCGAGAATGAATACTATCGTGTTATTATAGTTTCTCTGATAGAACGTGATACGTTTGACCATTTCTAAATCCCCTCTTTTGATATTCATCTGCCTCGCAGATTGATATATATATATATGCGTACATATGAGGCATTCCACGTCAAGTCGACGACTCCATTTTTCGAAATCACCAAAAATTGCCTACAAATTTTTGTAAAGTAGTTCGAACTGTCAAGAATATTCGTGATTTTTTTCAGATTTTTATATTGAACATTTAAGCCGGAAAAAAATACAAAAAAATTTCTTGTTCCATTTCGTAATTCATAAATTATTCATCGTACGAAAAAAAAAGTACATCATGAAATTTAGGATTTTTAACGTACTTTTCACTGAAATTTTTTACGAACTCCTCCAAAAGCTCTATATGCCATTTTCGGAGCAAATAATGTTTTGATATTTTTTTTCTCGGAATTCACATCTTCGATTTGTCTGTAATTTCAACAGTTTTTTACTTGATATATTTACAAACTATAAAAAAATTGGCTCAGTGGAGAATCCATTCCTTCCCATGCCTTTTTTATCCCAAACGAATACACAAATTTCTCTGTGCATTAACAGGGTTGAGACTATCTATAGATATTTTCCAAAGCCCGCTTTTTTGTTTATTTTTTGTACTTTTTCAATTATTTAAAACTTTTTTCATTTTTATTTTTTTAAATATCTTTTTGTACATTTTAATAAACTTTATCAATGGACCCATGTAAACCGATAAAATCTATTCAAATTTGAGTCAAAGGCTACTCACGTCTCTCGATTGCAAAAAAGTATTAATTTACCCTCTTTGGATACACCGACGTTTCTATGGCCAACAAAGTACTTTTTAGTTCGATTTGAGCATGATTTTTGGGAATGAAGCAACGATTCTGCTTTGTTCCTAGAATCGTCTTCGCAGTATCAAAAAGAGATTATTTTATTATTTTTCCTTGTCTACGATTAATAATGATAAAATATCGATATCTACACTATTTCGTTAAATCACTCTATAATGATAGATTGTATCAATTAAAATGCATTTGAAATAATGGATTTTCCACTACGCCAATTTTTTTATCGCCTGTGAATATATCAAGTAAAAAACTGTTAAAACTACAAACGAATCGAAGATGTCGATTCGGAGAAAAAAAATATCAAAACATTATTTGCTCCGAAAATGGCATATGGAGCTTTCGGAGAAGTTTGTAAAAAATTTCAGTGAAAAGCACGTTGAAAATCCTAAATTTTATGTTCTACTTTTTTTTTCGTACGATGAATAATTTTCGAATTACAAAATGGGACAAACAAATTTTTTGTATTTTTTTCCGGCTGAAAAATGTAATTTAAAAATCTGAAAAAAATCACAAATTTTCTTGATAGTTGGAACTACTTTCTAAAAATTTGTATGCGATTTTTGACGATTTAAAAAAATAGGGTGGCTGACTCGACGTGGAATGCCTCATATTCATGAAGAAACGCGCCAGTTTCCCTTTCCTCTCCATTTCTTATCCGATCTCTGGCTCTTGCGTGTCAAAAGCGCCCTCTCTCTTTTTCCAGCGTCAATCGTCAAGAAAATGTGTCTTTACTTCTGGTGTAACGTTTCGAACGATGATTTTACATCGCAAAAGCCGCACGCACGACTACGAAATTAGCAGAGATTTTTCATAATTAGTGTACGTGCATATAACACGGTCATTGTGTGGCGTTTATCTACAGTCCCTTTCAAAAGTTTGGATACAACAGCCGATATTTCTTGCCGCACTAGAAGTTGCATAACTCCGTCAAAATCAAAGATAATCCAATTTTTAAAAAAGCGTTTTGACGGGAAGGAATTCAGCTTTGTTTTGCTTTTTTTTTAAATATTTTTTATGTTTTTTTTTCGATCCTGTACGAATTTTTGTACGTGACAGTTTTTTGGCCTTTTTTCGACTGTCGCGAATTGGACGCACAGCTGAAAGGGTTAGCAGACGCTCCATTTTTGTTTTTTTGAAAATTTTCGTACGATTTTTTCTCGCAAAGTTATTTCACTTGTGGCAAAAAAAGACAAATTTTGAAAAAATGCAACGTAATTAAAAAACCATCGAGTTTGAGAAAAAATGTTCAGTATGAAAAAAGTAGCGTACGAATACACGGACTCGCTTGGAATTATTTCAGAATTTTCCTATGAAATTTTTTTGTTTACTATTTTCGCTCGAAACTCTGATTATGACGTCCCAGTGAAAAATTGTATTCTATTGAAATTTCCGTACTTCGTGATACAGTAAAAATCTGAAAAAATTCAGCAACATTTAGCACGCTGTAAACAACAGTTAATCAATAATAGTTATGGATTATTGTTTATCAATAATAATATTGCCCAAAAGTGATTAACAAATTGTCGTTAACAATTGTTTAAACAATTTATTAATAACCTTTGGGCGATATTATTATTGATAATTGTTGTTTACAGCATGTCAAATGTTGAATTTTTTCAGATTTTTGTTGTATCACGAAGTACGAAAATTTCAACCTGATACAATATTTTGCTGGGACGTCATCATCAGAAAAATTCGAGCGGAAACAGTAAAAAAAAAATGCATAGGAAAATTCTGAAATAATTCCAGGCGCTTCCGTGTATACGTAAGCTACTTTTTTCATCCTTGACATTTCCCCTTAAACTCTATAGTTTTTGAGTTACGTTGCATCTTTCAAAATTTGTCTTTTTTTTCCAAAAGTGAAATAACTTTTCGATAAAAAATCTTACGAAAATTTTTAAAAAACGAAAATGGATCGTCTGCTAGCCTTTTCAAATGTATCGCAGATTAAAGAGTAAAAAAAAATGTCCTCACGCCCAATTCGCGATGGTCGAAAAAAGGCAAAAAAAAAAATGGTCACGTATACAAAAGCGCATATACCGGGTGGAGAAAAAATAACAAAAAATATTTTTTTTAGGCAAAACAAAGCTGAATTCCTTACGGTCAAAATACTTTTTTAAAAATTTGATTATCTTTTTTTTTGACGGAGTTATGCAGCTTCTAGTGCGGCAAGAAATATCGACTGGTGTAACCAAACTTTTGAGCGGTGAATGGTGAAGTATATCTTCAGCAAGGTCTATCGACAAAAGAAGTGAGGCAATTATGCGTAAATACAACGCCTAATATCCTCCACGGAGTGGCGTTATTGTTGACTGAGTCATCATTCTTGTTTCTTTTTCAATTCCAACAGTGACTTAAACCCAGTGAAGACATTATATTGCAGCAATATAACATGGAAGTTACATGTAATGTTACAATGTTATTCCTGTGTAACATAAAGCTTTTATGTAACGTGCAAGTAACGTGTTATGCATAACATTTGTTACATGCAGATTACATAACTGGTATAATAACTTTGTTACATTACAATAATGTAAAAAAGTTTTGTAACCGTTACGTAACATGCTTGTAACGAAGTGACATTACAGTAATGTAACATATGTTATATTGCGGCACTATAACATGTAATGTTACAATGTTATTCCTGTGTAACATAGCTGTTATGTAACGTGCAAGTAACGTGTTATGTAACATTTGTTACATGCAGGTTACATAACTGGTATAATAACGTTGTTACAGTACAGTAATGGAACATATGTTATATTGCGGCACTATAACATGGAAGTTACATGTAATGTTAGAATATTATTCCTGTGTAACATAGCTGTTATGTAACGTGCAAGTAACGTGTTATGTAAAATTTGTTACATGGAGATTACATAGTTGGTATATAACTCTGTTAGATTACAGTAATGTAAAAAACGTTTTGTAACCGTTACGTAACATGCTTGTAACGAAGTGATATTACAGTAGTGTAAAATATGTTATATTGCGGCACTATAACATGGAAGTTACATGTAATGTTACAACGTTATTCCTGTGTAACATAGCTGTTATGTAACGTGCAAGTAACGTGTTATGTAACATTTGTTACATGGAGATTACATAACTGGTATATAACTCTGTTACATTACAGTAATGTAAAAAAAGTTTTGTAACCGTTACGTAACATGCTTGTAACGAAGTGACATTACAGTAATGTAACATATGTTATATCACGGCACTATAACATGGAAGTTACATGTAATGTTACAATGTTATTCTTGTGATACATAACTGGTATATAACTCGGAAGTAACATGTTATGTACCATTTGTTATATGCAGGTTACATAACTGGTATGTAACGTTTTTACATTACATCAATGTAAAAAAATGTTGTAGCCGTTACGTAACATGCTTGTAACGATGCGAGTGTAACTTTGGTTATATTTATGTAAGATAAATGGGGTGTAACGAAGTAATTTGTCGTTATTTGTCCTAAAATTAAGGACTCGCGGTAAATTAATAGCCGCTGTATTGCGGTAATATAATAATAATATTGCAGTAATATAATTTCAATATTTCAGTTGTATAACTGCAATATTAAAGTGATATTACTGCAATATTGCAGTAGTATATCTGAAATATTACAATGATATAACTGCAATGTTGCTGTTATATAAACGCAATATAACAGTTACATTAGTGTAACATTACATTCCAATATTGCAGTTACATAACTGTTACATAACAGTTACAGAAATGTTAAATAACTGTTATATACCGGGTATGTAACATGTTACATAACAATATTGTATTGCTGAGTGGGAAATTGTAACTTCCATGTAACGTCTATGTAACATTATATGTTAAAATCGGTAACATTGCCGTTACATCGCTGCAACATTACCGTTTCCACTGGGAGCTTATAAGTCTGCACTGTTCCTTTCAATTCCAACAGTCCAGACTTATAAGCTTCTTTCTGGGTGTGCATATAACATTATTTGACTCTCGAGATTAATCGCACGACCATGAGACGAATATGCCGATATATCATGCGCGTCAGTTTCTCTCTCTCTTGCTCCTGTCATCCTTAACATTCAAGTTTCAAGGTCAAGTCTACTAACCACAAGAGGTTGCGTGCACTGGAGAGAATGCCTCCATTTATGAGAAATATATGAGGTAATCCAGCCCAAGTGTGTAAACCCATTTCCCTCACCCTCTCGGATTTGTGTCATTTTTTTTTATATGATCGCATTGAGTCTAAAATACACCCTCATAATTTTTTCAGATTTTTCCAAACATCCCTTATTTCAATTTTTTTTTTTAAACCGCCATTTTTTAAAAATCTAAAAAAATTCTGAAAAAACCGTGACAATATATAAAAATTTTCAAGCCATCACCCGTAGTGGGCAGATTTTTTCTGTGTTGTACGTGATAAATTAAAAAAAAAAAAATTTTTTTAAACGCCAATTTTTTATAATCTAAAAAAATTCTGAAAAAACCGTGACAATTATAAAAATTTTCAAGCTATCACCCGTCGTGGGCGGATTTTTTTTTCTGCGTTTTACAAGCTATTAACGTTCTCAAAATTTCAAAAAATTCTCAAATAGCTGACCTTGAGCAAATACTGAATTATTTTGGTACTCAAATTGAGTATCTGCTCAAGATGAACTATTTGAGAATTTTTTGGAATTTTCAGAACGTTAATAGCTGGTAAAACACAGAAAAAAAAATCTGCCCACTACGGGTGATAGCTTGAAATTTTTTATATATTATCACGATTTTTTCAGAATTTTTTTAGATTTAAAAAAAATGGCGTTTTAAAATAATTTTTTTTTGATGAATTTATCCCGTAAAACACAGAAAAAAAATCTGCCCACTACGGGTGATAGCTTGAAAATTTTTATATATTGTCACGGTTTTTTCAGAATTTTTTTAGATTTAAAAAAAATGGCGTATTTTTTTCAAAAAAAAAAAAATGTTGAAGAATTGTGAGGGAAACGGGCTTACACATTTGGGCTGGATTACCTCATATATATGTGGTAATAATGATCATTCTCAACACATCATACACTTTTATCAATCCAGACTTTATATTTTTTATATTTTGGGAGTTACTAGAAACGAAATTTGCAATTGGATCAAAAATGGGTCGGAATGACCGTGAAGAAATGCTGCAAATTTGGGATTTGCATTTTGCTTCGATTCTTCAAAAATCCAGTGACTTTTTGTCTATCTAACTTTTCTATTTATAATATTTTGCCACTTACTAGAATCGAAAATTGAGGATTGGTTCAAAAATGAACCAAAACAACCGGGAAGAAATCGGGCAAATTTAGGAGTTTCACATTGTTTCAATTCTTTGCGAATTGACCATTTGCGAATTGTTTAATTTGCCATTTCTATTATCATTTTTTTTTTTAGTTACTAAATCAATAATTGAGGATCGATTTAAAAATGGGCCAAAATAACCATGAAGAAATCGTGCGAATTGAATATTTGCACATAGTTTCAATTCTTTGCAAATCAAAACATTATTCTTCATGCAATATTCATGTTGTTTGAATTTTTGTAGATAGTAGAACCAACAGTTGGGAATGAGTCTAAAAAAAGAATCGATGTAACGGTAAATATATCTTGCAAATTTGAGGTTTGCGCAATATTTCAATTCCTTGCGAATCGAGCCATTTTTGTCCATGCAATTTTTATAGATTTTCAATTTTGCCAATACAATAACAAACGTTAGAAAATCATGAGTATTTAAGAATTGCACATCGCTTTCATCCTTTTTACGAATCAAATCATTTTTATTTTGCCAAATTATATATAAAATAAAAAATTGAGAATAAGTCTGATATTTATTAAATCATGCAAATTAAATATTTACACATTACTTCCGTCTTTTTTACGAATCAAGATACCTTCATCTATCCAAATTACAGATATTTTTCACACTTCGCTAGTTAGTAAAACTAACAATTGAGAATTAGTCTAAAAATGGATGATAAACTTCAAAATATCGTGCAAATTTGAAATTTGCACATTGCTTCCGTATCAACAAATACATCCATTTTTATTCTTCTAATTCCCATTTGCTATATTTTCCCAATGAGTCTCAAAGTTGGCAAGTATTTTTTTTCAAAATTGTTTCTTCTCCAATTCAGTTCGACTGAATAACTTGAAATTTTATTTGCAAATTTATTTTGATTTTATTTGCTTGAATCGCAGTTTGTCATCGATTCTATGTTACGTTTTCATTGATTCTATTTGTAAATAACATCCGGGAGTCGAACGAATAAAAAAAAACCGTTTGTGGAGCCGTTACATAATAATATCGCATTGCCATCGTTCCTTCTTTTCATGTATTTATTCATGACAAAACGAGCGATAAGATGTAATTTATAAAAAATTTATAGTACCTTATTTCATCGTCGTTGATCGTCACGCCAATACCTCTATCTTTATCGTCAACGCCTTCTCCTCCTTTTTCTCTTCGCTCTTCCGTCCCGCGCATTTTGTTTTTTTTCCCTTCACTTCTATTCGCCACTTTAGGCTTTTTGTATTCAGCGACGCCTCGGTTTGTCCGTACTTGACACTGGAAGAACATGAGATTGGTCAAGGTCAATGGCATTGATCTTTAAAATCACGAGGAGCGTCTTATTTGCTATTCCGAGTCTGTCGAGATATCTCGGCAACATTTAATTTTTACTTACTCCTCTATCTTCGACACCTTCTGTATCAGCTAGTTTCTCTTATCATCGCCAACAAAATAATACTTCATCATTTCCGCCATCGAAATTATGTTGATCAGTCATTTATTGAGTCCAACGACTTCATATATGGGGTATTCCCGCTGAAATTTTCACGTCCGAACCCGGACCCTCTTGAATAATTATGAAAAAAAAATTCCGAAAAGTATTCCGAAAAAGAAAAGACACGTATTTTTTTGTCAAGGCCGACAATTGATATTTTTCGTCGTACGATTTTAATTAAAAAACCCGAATTTTTCACTATCTCTCTACTCTAAACACGTAGTACACTGCGACCTCGATAATCGGTACCTCGATCGTTGCAATTGCAGCGTAGTGGGAGAAGCGCCAAGCCAATCGCGTCAGGCCGCCGTCAGCCACCAGCGGCGCAGAGACGGTTCTGTGCAATGTGCGCAACCCCACTTCTTGCAAGAGCCGATCCCGACGGATTCCGATTATCGAGGTCGCAGTGTATCTTGATAATTCGAGATCCTATCGAAAAACGCTTCGGACGAAACTTGTTCGTTATAAAACCAGTAAAACAATTGATATTTTTTTTTTTAATTGTGGGCACACGAAAGTTTGTTTTTACTTCATAAAACACAAAAAAACATTTTTTCAGCAAGTAGGCCACCTCGAATTATCAAATAAAAAAATTGTAAAAATCTCTATAGGAAATCACGAAATTTTTAAGACCAGAATGAGAATGGCAAGATCAAAATCCGCAAAGCTACAGCCAATCGAAGTTTCGTCTTGACCTTATTGTTGATCATGCAGATCTATATGGGGCATTTCATCCCAAATCGGACAGATACTTTCTAAATATTGAAAACAATACTATACAGTAACAATAATTGGTATTCATAATAATTTATTTAAAAAAAAAAAAAATTTATTTTCAAAAATCCAAAAAAAATAGTAGTTATTGAGATCCCACGATCGGACTAGTCTTAAAAATTGTTGAATAGATAGATGTTTGAAAAAAAATCTAATATCTTTTTAACGGGTAATCAAAAAAATCTCAAAATTCAACAGGAAGGGTCTTTTGATGGGTACTCAAAAATATAAAAAAATTAAGGAAATTTAAAAAAAAGTTTTTCAAACTGTCCGATTTGGGATGGAATGTCCCATATGTTCTCGAAAAATTGTACACAGAAATACATTTGAATATTTATTCAATTATACATACGTATATTATTGCATACAAGTATGAAATAATATATATAAGTAATATTTAATTATACATACGTATATTCTTTCGTACTTGTATGAAATAATATACGTCTGAAGCGTTTTTCGATAGGATTTCGAATTAACAAGATACATACTACGTGTTTAGAGTAGAGAGTTAGTGAAAAATTTGGATTTTTTACTAAAATCGTACGACGAAAAATATCAATTCTCGGCCTTACCAAAAAAATACGTGTCTTTTCTTTTTCAGAACACTTTTCGGAAATTTTCTTCATAATTATTCAAGATGGTCCGGGTTCGGACGTGAAAATTTCAGCAGGAATACCCCATATACTTCTTTTGTTCGAAAGATTAAAATATTGCTCAGTTTTATTTATCAAATCGTATCAGTCTCAATAATATTGTTGGACTTTGTTTACTGGTCATGGAAAGTAAAGCGTTCTTTGTTTTCGAAGAAATGAAATTCATACTTTGCAATGAGCATGAAAATATGGGCTCACGTTTTACCGATGATGTTTATGCAAAGTCAATCTTTGTCTGACTTTTTTCTATCTGTGCATTTTTCTTCAAACACAGTTGTATCGAAGTTTGAAAATTTTGAAATGTTCTCAAATAGCCACAGTTAGAGGCTAAATTTGTAATTTATGAGCCTCAATCCGCCAATTCTATTTTACTTATCACTCTTTTTTTAATAATTATTTTTATTATCCAGAAGTAAAAATGCAACAATTTAGAAAACTAGAAAAAGTTTTCAAAAACCTGCCAATTGATGTCCCAAGTTGTAAATCATGAGCCAGAGTCCAATTATATTTTACTTATCAGTCTTTTTTTTTTATAATTTTTTTTATCCACAAGTAAAAATGCAAGAACTTAGAGAAAAGTTCTCGAAAATCTACAAATTTGTGTCCCAAGTTGTAAATCATGAGCCAGGATCCAATTATATTTTACTGATCCATTAATTTTCTTCTTTAAGACAAATATTTTTCGACAACAAAAATACTACTAAAATTTTAAAACTCAGAAATCCACAAATTTGATAGATAAAAAATTATATGATATGAGCATCGAAAAACTTCTAAAGTTTCATCAATAAATTCTAAGAAGTTTTTTTTGTTCAAGAAGAAAAGATAATATAAAAACATTTCTGGTAAGGAAAAGACAGAATTTGCAAATTGCAATAAATTGCAAATAAAAATAAAAATAATAATAATAATAATAATAATAATAATAATAATAATAATAATTGCAAACCATGAACTAGAGTTCATGGTTTATAAGTTTTGCTACAAAATAATGAATTTTGGCAATTATTAGAATTTCAAACTCTTTTATTGTAGATTTATTTATTCTTTATTTATTCTTTATTTATTGTTTAAACAAAAGCGGACGGATAAAATAAAATAAAAAATTTCACTGCTTTATAACTTCAGTACAATGATAAAAAAAAAAAACGAACCAAATCCAAGATGTTGAGGTTGAGGGTCAAGTGATTGCGGTGAAGTTGACGTGGAATGCCCCATATAAATATTTATAAATGGAGAGACACAAACAAGTGACGTCTCTGTCACGCTTTTATACTTCTTCAATTACAAGCGAGGAATTCCCGTTATTAAAAATAAATATATCTTCATTGAGGCTTCTTTCACTTGCTTTCAAAAGACTGCTGCATCAATTCGAATTTTTGCTGAAATAAAGCGCCTCACGATTTCACTCGTTCGCGACGATGAATCGCGATCTTACAAACATAAAACAAAAACAGTGCCGCAAACTCCTCCCAACGCAGGAATATTCTCACGTACAACCGTGGATTTTATCTTCTTGAGCTTTTGTCAAAATGCAAATAATTCTTATCGAGATTCGAGCTCGACTTTGTCTCGAGGTATTTTTTTATTTTTTTTACCGGCAGTTTTGCCAGTTTGCCTGCTGATCCCGCACGTTGTAGCTTCATTGTCAGTTAGCTTTCGTTTACGTTTATGTACATATACGTAATACATATATGTATGCGAAGGATGCGAAGTAGAGAGAATTGGCACGTGTGTGTGTATATATATATATATATATATATATATGTATATATCTATGCAGAAGCATTATCTACGTATGGTAAAGTCAACGTGACAAGAAATAGCCCGCCTGCGCCATCTGACCAGTTTTAAAGGTGCGTTTATACAGTAGAGTGTCTATTATTTTGATCATAAGAAACCGAGCATTTTTCGGATAATAAAAAATTCAAAATAATTTCAGGGTGATGAAATATGCTTATTGAAAAAAAGAGCGGTAAATTGTAAATTTGAGCATTGCTTCCTTATCTTTTACGATACAGTTGACAAAGCTTTCTGTATGAGAAAATTATTTACACAAAAATATAATACACTCTGACTTCCTCATTCATATGGGTCATTCCATGACGATTCGAGCAATAGTTGAAATCGACCCCTTTCAATTTCGATGAAATTTTGTCAGAAGTTTTCTTTTATCATAAAACGAAGTTCTACCGATGGTAAAAAATTAACAACATTTTTTTTCGAAAGTTATGCAAAATTCAAAATTTCTCCATTTTTTCAGTTTTTCAAGTTTATTTTTTAAATACCTCGAAAACTATTATAGTTACGAGAAAATCGTTCTGGGTTCGTCTTGAAGAGTATACTTGGGGCTACGAAAAAAAAATATTCCGAAAATTTTTTTTGAAAAATGATGAATTTGGAGAATTTTGAATTTTTAAAAATCCTGACCAACATTAAATTTTTGGTTCAATTTTTTAAATATAATACCTTGTACTGATCTTAAAAGATCTTGAATTTTTCAGAAAGGTGTTTTTTTTCTTTTCAAAAATATGAATTTTTGAATTTTGGTGAAAAAAAATTATTTTTAATTTATTTCGTTCGGTAGAACTTCGTTTTATAATAAAATAAAACTTTTTACCAAATTTCATCGAAATTGAAATAGTTCGATTCCAACTATTAATCGATTTGACATGGAATGACCCATATGTATGTAATTACAGAACCTTCGTGACGGATATGGTGAAGCATCAGGAAGCGATTAATAGAACAAACGGTTTTACATTTACATTAAGAGATTCGAAAAACATCAATCAATTTTTTTCAGAATAATTGTTTGATTTATTTTTAGCATTATACCCAGAAACAACGACGTAGACGTAGTAAATTCCCTTTCAATGTAGATGTAAAACTGTTTGTTCTCTTGATTTCAGAACTCAGAAACACAGGTTTCCATTTTTTTTAAAGTTGACCTTGAAATCACCTTGAAGGTCATCATCAAGGTCATGATCAAGGTCATTACTAAATGCGCCTTGTTAACAATAACTTTACTCGTTACGAAATAATTTGAAAAGGTTATATTTCTAGAGGTTTCCACACCTTGTTTAACTTTAATTGACTTCAGAGTGACCTTGAAGGATGTACCTTTGACCTAAGTACATATTTGAATTAAAAATTTTCCGTTCTATCGATTGCCGATGCCAAAAAGGGCGTTTCCGTTAAAAAAAAAGCTGACCTCGAAATAACCTTGAAAGTCGTCGAGGTCAAAATCAAGGTCACCATTGACAATTTCTCTCTGAAGAATGACCTTGACCTTTTTGAAAATATCTTACGTGAAAAAATATTCAACCGCTCCGTGACTTTTGTGACACTTTGTATAGTTATATATTATCAAGAAATATCAGTATTAAAAATTAAAACTTTCTATATTTTTTCGTGACAAATGCGAATTAATTTCTTCAAACTGTCATTCGAATAATTGGGTTCTACTGTACTTCGAGTTTCGTTTACAAAAAAGGCCGCGCGCAGCAGCGCCACGCGCGGTAAGAAGGGGGGGGGGGCGGGGGGAGGGGGCATTGTGTACACGAGGATCAGCTGACAAGCGCGTCACGACGCCGACAATGGAACTGTCAAAGACAACGATAAAAGGCTTGGAAAATGTGCAAAATACCAGTTTAATCACCGACGAAACATTTGGACAGCTTCTTGAAATAGTTTGCTCGGATATAGCGCGGAAGACTGATGCCAAGAGTGAGAAAAACTTGGTTATTTAAAAATTCACGATTTTTTAGGTTATGAAGTTATTTTTGTTTGTTTACTTATCAATTTACATAATAAAATGCAGACCTCGCGAGAATCTACGGTTCTAAGCCAGAAGTTGTAAAATCAGCTTACACGGATTTAACGAGCCTGTATGTCGAGTCGGCAAGGCACAAATTGGATTCGGAGAATCTCTCGACATTTTTGCATTCAGCGAAAATTTTTGGGCCAAGAGCGGAGAGAATATGTGAATTTTATGGCAAACACAGAGATTCGATAGTCGGACAATTGGCACAGATTGGCGATGGTTTGCCCTCCATCGTTGACGTCGATTGGCGTCTCGATTACTGCGTAAAGGTAGACGAAGAAAAGTATTTTCAAAGTTTTACAGACGATACTCATAATTTCTGACTTGTCGGAAGTGATTTTTTTAATTTTGCTTTTATTGGTTGAGGAAATGTTTGAATAGCCGTCAATTCGGTTTACATCTTTGCATTGAATGTTCACTTGAATATTTTGTTCGATTTCCGTAGAGTTCTTCTGGAATTTCAAATTGTATCTTCTAGAATATCGAAGAAGATGCAGGAATGATTTCGCTGTGATTCTTTGATCGAAAACTTTTTTGCATCCGAAAAACAATTTTAGCATTTAATTTTTTAAAGCTGCAAAGGATCCCTCTCTGTCTACTTTAACAATATTCCATATTATGATAAATTAATAATTTTCCCCCATTTCATTGACTTGTTCAGTGATTTCTTCTCTATTTATATACACTCGTGAGGTTTTTATCAAATGCATTTAGGATCAGCGATAAATTTTACATCCCCAAGTTTCTATTTATGTAATCAAAAACGAATGAGAAAAATATTTCAATGATTTTACAATATTTGATCAAATCTTAAAAGTATTTTTTTGTCGTTTTTAATTAGATCGACTAGAAGTTTTGCAGAATATTCTTGGAATGTATTTTGAGGAAATTGTGCAAATACCAAAATCAGATTTTTCAAAAATTGAACTCGGCATATTAAATTGGATATTTATTCCCTACGATATTAATTGATATTAATTATCAATATCAATTATATTAATAGAACAATAATTTCAGTGCCTTTTTTTTGCTATAAGATACAAAATTGATATCAATTATCATGAATGTTTGAACATTCATTATAATTAATACTAATTTTGTATCTTCTAGCAAAAAAAAGGTGCTGAAATTATTTTTCAGCAATCCTGCGTATAGAAAAATTTTAGTTAGCCCAAAAAAAAATAAGCAACAGTGATCTTTCTTCAAATTACAGAGAATTTCGATGGTTGGAATATACTTCCTATACATTTTGTGAACTGAATCGAAAATTAATAACGTTCAGATTTAAAAATCTAGACTTGAAAATTTAAAAATCTTGATGATACAATAATTCAAATTTTTTTATTATTAACGTGTGTTCTCGTGAGATTGAAATTTAAAAAATGTTTGTAATGAGCGGTAAATTTTGTATAAAATATAATTTTAAGAGTGTGAATATGAGAAACGAAAAAAATCCCACCATATCCGATACTCCTGAAAAATTAAAAAAAAAAAAAAAAACGATACATCAAGAAAACATATTTCCATTTGTTGTGAACTGTGATTGCGGTTTTTTTTATATGAATACCAAATCTAGAAAATAGATTTGAAGAATGCTGTTGGATCAATTTTGAAATTTTGATTATCATTGTCGTCACAATATTTCAAAAATCTTGTGAATGTAATTTAAAAGGATACCTCTAGAAAAATTGAGCAAATTTTTTTTTTTCTATTTTAACAAAATCTCAAGGACTTAATTGTAAATTTTCCATGTATAATAAGAAAAGTACTTTGCAATTATAAAACTCGAAAAGTATGAAAATCGAAATTCTCTACGTCAATCAATCAATAGTTTTTTCGCACAATTTTTTTTGAAAAGTTTTTTACAAAACGAAATTCTCTACGTCTTTCAAGTTTACATTTTTTTTAAATTATAAAATTTGTTATTAAATTTCAGTTTAACATGAATAACACGAACGAATTTTTATTATCATTACTGTCACAATATTTAAAAAATCGTGTGAATGTAATTTAAAAGAATACCTTTAGAAAAATTGAGCAAATTTTATTATTTTTATTTTAACAAAATCTCAAGGATTCAACTTTAAATTTTCCATGTATAATAAGAAAAGTACTTTGCAATTATAAAACTCAGAAAGTATGAAAATCGAAATTCTCTACGTCATCCAATCAATAGAGTTTTATTTGCACAACTTTTACAAAAGTTTTTTACAAAAAGAAATTCTTTACGTTTTTCAAGTCTAATTTTTTTTTTTAATTATAAAATTTGTTATTAAATTTCAGTTCAGCACGAACAACACGAACGAATTTTGATTATCATTATTGTCAAAATATTTAAAAATCGTGTGAATGTAATTTAAAAGGGTACCTCTAGAAAAATTGAGCAAATTTTGTTTTGGATTTTAACAAAATCTCAAGGACTTAACTATAAGTTTTCCATGTATAATAAGAAAAGTACTTGCCGATTATAAAACTCAAAAAGTATGAAAATCGAAATTCTCTACGTCATCTAATCAATAGTTTTATTTGCACAACTTCTAAAAAAGTTTTTTACAAAACGAAATTCTCTCCGTTTTTCGAGTAAATTTTTTTTTTAATTATAAAATTTGTTATGTAATTTCAGTCGAGCACGAACAAGGCCAACGAATTTTGATTATCATTACCGTCAAAACATTTAAATATTTAAATCGTCTGAATGTAATTTAAAAGGACAACTCTAGAAAAATTGAGCAAATTTTTTTTTTTTCGATTTTAACAAAATCTCAAGGATTTAACTGTAAATTTTCCATGTATAATAAGAAAAGTACTTTGCAATTATAAAACTCAAAAAGTATGAAAATCGAAATTGTCTACGTCAATCACTCAATAGAGTTTTATTTGCACAACTTTTTTAAAAAAGTTTTTTACAAAACGAAATTCTCTACGTTTTTCAAGTTAATTTTTTTTTGTAAATGATAAAATTTGTTATTGAATTTCAGTCGAGCACGAACAACGCAAACGAATTTTGATTATCATTACCGTCAAAGTATTAAAAAAATCATGTGAATGTAATTCAAAAGGACGGCTCTAGAAAAATTGAGCAAACTTTTTTTTTTGGATTTTAACAAAACCTTGAGGAATCACTCAACTGTAAAAGTACTTGCCGATTATAAAACTCAAAAAGTATAAAAATCGAAATTCTTTACGTCAATCAATCAATAGTTTTATTAAGTTTTAATAAGTTTAATTTTTTTTTTTAATGATAAAATTGGTTATGAAATTTCAGTCGAGCACGAAAAACGCAAACGGCGAGTGTCTCTATAACGTGCGTCTGTTGACGAAGAAGCACGGAAAATTGGATCACGTAAAATTCGTTTGTACGATACAGCAACTGCAGGATTTGGTGCACAAGCTCAAGGAAGCGGTCAGACATATCGACAAAATTGCAAATGCCTGAATAAATCATGGGAATGACGATGAAGATGAGAAAAGAGAAAAACAAAAAAAAAGTTATATACATCAAAGACTTGACCAATTTTACAGGTGCATTCAGTTATATTTGTTGCATGAAAGAGCAAAAAACATCGCCTAATTCCACGTAGAGATATCGATATATATATATAATATATATATAATTATTAATAATATATATTTATTTATATATATTTATATATAATAACTGATTAAAAATACATTATTCTCCGCTCTTGTTTCACCCAAATATTCGTCTAAAAATTCATACTTTTCTCTTATTATTTTTCACGTGTGAGTTTCTTATTTGTGAGATTAGCGGATGAGGGAATATCTCGTGAGTGTGTCACACGTGTTTTCTCCCTCGTTCGTCATGCATTTATATTTTTCCTTTTTTTTTTTTTTTTTTTTTTTTTAGTTTCTTCATTCGTCTCTTTCCCTACAAGATTATCGCGGTTTTTCGCGAATTGGAGGTGAGAGCGAAATGTGAAAACTGCATGAGAAATGTAAATGATCCATCGGGGCTTACAGTTGTTTTTTTTTTTTTCATTTCTTAAATATTTATAATTATATTAATTACTATTAATATATATATAGCTTCTTTAACCATGATACACTATGTACAAAATAATTCGCAAAGGCTCAGACTTTGCATTGGAAAAAGAAGAAAAAGAAACGCTCTCTCTTTTGTCAAATTTTGTTGTTATTGTTTCTATAAAAATTCGCGATACCGGAGCGTGTTTTCGAGCGTGCGTGTAAAAATGGTAGATTGTGTTTTTTTTTACTCTGCCAATCTGGATTGCAAGTAATGCATTACTTTTTGTAATGCATTGCCATTTTCATTACCCATTACAATGTAATGTGTAGTGGGAAAAATTGCCATTACCCATTATATTGTAGTGTGTATCGAAAAAAATTGCATTACCCATTACAATGTAGTGTGCAATGGAAAAAAAATTCCATTACTCATTACAATGTAGTGTGTAACGGAAAAAAATTCCATTAACCATTACGATGTAGTGTGTAATGGAAAAAAAATTCCATTACCCATTAAAATGTAGTGTGTAATGAAAAAAAATTCCATTACCCATTACAGTGTAGTGTGTAATGGAAAAAAAATTCATTACCCATTACAAGGTAGTGTGTAATGGAAAAAAAATTCCATTACTCATTGCAATGTAGTGTGCAATGGAAAAAAATTTCAGGACCCATTACAATGTAGCGTGTAATGGAAACAAATTTCATGACCCATTACAACGTAGCGTGTAATAGAAAAAATTTCCATTACCCATTGCAATGTAATGTGTAATGGACAAAACTTTGATTGCAATTTTGGGAATGGAAAAATATAGATGAATAAATTATTGCAATTTTGCATTACATTTTAATGACTCAGGTACCTCAAATTCTAAAAAGCATCTGTATGCATACAAAAAGTTGAACGTTGAACTGCACTTCTAAATATACTTTTTTTCAGCATTTGCTTTGACCAATATCCTTTGCTCAAAGTGATTTTCTGTGAGCCTAATAAATTTAGGAGCGTTCATCATCGTTGCGTAGCTGAAAAGCTTTTTAGAATTTAAGGTACCTAAGTCATGAAAATGTAATGCAAAATTGCAATCAAAGTTTTATCCATTACACATTACATTGCAATGGGTAATGGAAATTTGTTCTATTACACACTACATTGTAATGGGTCATGAAATTTTCTTCCATTACACACTACATTATAATGAGTAATGACACATTTTTCCATTACACACTATATTGTAATGGGTAATGAAAATGTTTTCCATTACACACTGCAGTGTAATGGGTAATGGATTTTTTTTCCATTACACTACAATTTAATGGGAAATGAAATTTTTTCCATTACACACTACATTTTATTGGATGATGCAAATTTTTTCCAGTACACACTACATTGTAATGGGTAATGAAAGTGTTTTCCATTACACACTACATTGTAATAGGTAATGCAAATTTTGTCCACTACACACTACATTGTAATGGGTAATGCAAATTTTGTCCACTACACACTACATTGTAATGGGTAAAGCAAATTTTGTCCACTACACACTACATTGTAATGGGTAATGGAAATTTTTTCCATTACACATTCTAAAAGTAAAGAATAATGCATTACTTTAACATTACAAATTTCGCAACCCTGCTGCCAATGTTGATTAATTTTCGAAAAAGTCGAAAATTTTTGTCCTTTCATTGAAAATATTACAATATCACTTTTAAAATTATTTCTCCATCTAAAACTGATCGGTACTCATTTTACATTCACGCGTACGCTCGATTTAATTTTAAGCAGCGTTTATGGATGCATATTTAGATATATTTTTCCATTCGTGGGAGATTTACAAAAAGTGAAAAATCGCCTAGACGCGAGGTACAATTAAAAAATTTTCATTGTCGTTTTGTTTTGCGACGAGATTAACGTGATTGGTAAACGAAGAGAAAGGAGGGAAGAAAAAAACGAGGTGGAAGATACGAGCGAGAGAGCGGGATTAAAAATTTTTTTTTTTGTAGCAAAAGGGTTAAAGTTGGAGAGGATCGAGGATTTGTTTGAATAGTTCTCAAAGAACGTTTCATTTGCGCAGATAAATAATAAAATTAGCATTAATAACAATCACTTGACGATGAGGACAAAGAAGCACGACAATTTCACAGAAAGACAGAGAAGAAAAGAGAAAATAAGTGGAGAGAAGGATAGAAGAGAGGAAGAACAAAAATTATAGGTCATCTTATTTCTCGGAAATTAATAACTCATAAATCCGATCGCGTATTTACATTAATTTACACAGGTTTCGGGAAATTTCGAATGAATTAATTGTTCGCTTGTTCTTTTTTTTTCGTTCTTAGATCGTTTAAGATCGCGTCCCACGATTGCACTATTTCGGGTGAGCCCGGGATCATTCGATTTTAATGTCTTCCCGAGCTTAGGTTTACATGGGTCATTTCATGTAAAATCGACCACTTTTGAACACGACCCCTTTCGATTTAGCTGATTTTTTTTTCTTGTTCTACCCTATTAAAAACATTTTTCAGGAAATTTTCAAATTTTTTTACCCAACCCAAAAAAAAATTGTTTTTTTTTCACCAGCTATAACTTCTTCAAAAATTGACTGATTGGCACGCCTTTCTTCAAAATTTTCGTCTTTAAATGTATTTTCCGAAAAGAATACAAAAAAAAATTGAAGATCTTAAAATCTATGGAATTTTTCACTTTTTCAAGAAAAATAATCTTTTTCTCGAAGTTCACCATTTTTAATTTTTTTTTTCACTCAAAAAATACTTTGATCAATTCCGGAAAAAATGCCGCTCAACGTGGGGTGGGCCGACATTTCCTATTTTTTTTTACTTTTTCGAAATAAAATCAAATTTTTTTCGAGGATTACCACTTTCAATTTTTTTTCTTCTCAATTTTTCAAACTTTGAGGTCCTTTATAAATCTTTAAAAAATTTCAGAGTGGTATTTTGTAAAATAAACCCAACTGGGATTTTTTTTTCAATCAATAAAAAAATAGAAGGAAATGTCGGGAATTGATCGAAGTATTTTTTGAGTCAAAAAAAAAATTGAAAATGGCCAACTTCGAGAAAAAGATGATTTTTCTCGAAAAAGTGAAAAATTGCATAGATTTTAATATCTTAAATTTTTTTCATATTTCTTTTCGAAAAGGACATTCAAAGACGGAAATTTTGAAAAAAAAACGTCCCAATTGGTCAATTTTTGAAGGAGTTATAGCTATTTGAAAAAAAAGTTTTTTTGTGGGTTGGGTAAAAAAATTTGAAAATTTCATGAAAAATGTTTTGAATGTGATAGAAAAGGAAAACAAAATTTCAGCCAAATCGAAAGGGGTCAATCAAAAGTGGTCGATTTGACGTGGAATGGCCCATATTTATTATTATTATTTTTTTTTCGAGAGATCGAATCACGTTTTTTCCCAATTGTGTCACCAATCTCACCCTCTTTCTCACGATCATCTCCGACGAATTATCCTGATCGCAGAGGCGTCACTTATCGGTGAAACATTGTTTTCTCATGATTCACAAAAAATCCAGTAGATTTTTCTTTCTCTCTTATCTCTCTGCTCCTCGCGCAAAAGAATCGCAGCACAATAAAAACTGTCCCTCGTTAAGACTCGAGAAGGGCGCGACGCACTCGACGATTCGAAAAAAAATATATATATATAAAAAAAAAATAACGAAGAAAAAACCCAGTAGATGATTCTCATTACGATTCAGCCTTGCTTCTCTGAGATTCGGCGTTTGTCGTTTTTATATTTTTTCCCTGTATCTGATCGCAACTTTTGCTTATTTGTTGATGATCCTCGTTCTTCGACTCAACGACGTCTTTGGCAGCGTCGTTTTTATCAACAGCCGGATTATTGTTGCCCTGATGTTGCGTCGCTGAAATTTGTTGTTGATGACCTTTGTTCTCCGTGTCTTTGGAATCGTGTGAAAATATTGTTTTTAACGAATCCGACGACGATCTCGTATCTTTGCTCTCGTTTCTCGTCGACGAATCTTGCTGAGACTTGGTCGTCGCGTTGGACGAATTCTCGTTATCGACATTGACATCACCGTTGACCTTGGTACCAATTTTTTCCGTATCCTTCTTATTCGACGAATCAACGTCGCGCGTTTCTTTCGTCTCTCTCGCGGATGATTCGCGACTCTTGTCGATGACTTCGGCAACGATCTTCACGTTGCTCAAATCAATTTTGCACGTTTCGTCGTTTCTCTTGACATTGTCCAAACGCTCGTCGCTGCTTTCCTCCTTCGATTTTCCTCTCTCAGCGTCACTCGACAATCTTCGCTGTTTCTCCATCTCTCGTTCCTTATTCTTCGTCGTTGCATTGACGTCTCTCTTCGTCTGACTCGTTGACATTGTAATTTGCTGCTTGACGACATTCTTATCAGCACATTCGGTAGTCAAATTTTTGCCATAATCACCGGTATTCTGTTGCTGCAAAGGCGTTCCAACCGATGTCTTCGACAAATTAAAAACGCTCGATTCTTGATTGGCCTTACCGATGATCATCAAATTCTTGTTATCACCGTGTAAACCTGCATTGCCAGTTGTAACGGGAATTTCGTTCTTCGTTATTGAAAAACTCGCTCCGGGACTGTTTGATTTCTTCGGTGATTTTGGTGACAACGGCGGTGGCGTCACGTGAACGCTACTCGCAGGAATTCTCTGTATCGCCGGTGGTTGCGACATTTGTTGCTGTTGCTGAGAATAAACACCGCCGGTTGTTTGCGGCATGTAACTCGTTCTCTGATAAATCTTGTTTATCGACGGTGGCAGACTATTGTGAAAGGCGCTCGGTGGTGGTATCCCGATCGGTGACCTTATCAGAGGATTTGGAAATCTCGAGGCATCGGGAAACGGTGGTGGAAAATGTGGGTATATCAATCGTGGATTTGTATTTGGCGTAGGTGACGGTATAAAAGGATTGGTCGACAGTAAGTTGACCGGTGAGCTTCTCGTTGATATCGGTGAACCTCCGCCACTTCCGGCGCCGCTGTTTCCGCGACTGACGCAAATTTCCCGTGAAAACGGTGTCGTTTGATAACAGGTGCCACGAGCAGCCGGTGAATAAGGCGGCGGTGAGACTATAGGCGAATTTTGGGACGATACTATCGGCGACAGGGTCTTTGGATCGATCTTCGTCATGCTCATTGACGAATTTTTACCACCTCCGACGTTGGTCGTGACGCTCGTTACGTTTATACCGCTGTGATCCTTCATCTCAACATTTTTTCCATCCGTCACACCGTAAAGTGGCTTCACACCCGACGCCGGATTGCCCAAAAATCTTGGTACGTTTCTATTGTGACGTTTTGCCGGTTTTATGCTGATACCTTTGCTCGATTCTTGCTGCTGCTGCTGCTGCTGCTGCGAAACGATCGTTCCGCCCAATTGCTGCGAATTCATCAGACTCTCCTTCGCTTGATTCTTCATTGCCACGTAATTGTTCTTCGTCAACGTTGGATTCCACGATTTTGGTGGATCGCGCAGCGTTTTGTAGCCCATCGATTGCGACTGCTTCTTTCCGCTCGTCGCGCCACTCGTTTTCGTCACTTGCAACGAGCTCGATTGCATCACCGAGCTCATCGTACCCGACGATCCTATTTTCGAGGTACAGTCCTTGACCGTGTAATTGCGCGAATCCACGAATGACGACATTGTATTGCTCGGTGTGTAAATCGGTACGTTTGGTATATTCGGTATGTGCTTACCCGTGACGTTGTCGCTCAACGACATGGAACTCGGTTTTTTTCCAATTTTCACCAGATCAGGAATTTCCGGACGACTTCGAGCCGCTGATTCGGCCTTGTTCTTCTCCTTTGTATTCTCACCGATTTTCGCGCAAATATCGTTTATCTTCGAGCCACCGGTTGTACTTATTTTCGCGCATATTTCATTCAAATTTGTACCCTTTGCGATAATCTCGTGCTTGCGAACCACCGGCTTCATCAATGATATCGGTATAGCATCGGGACACGGCGGTACCGATGAATAAACGCTCGTTATCTCCAAATTGTTGCTCTTTGCTGAAGAAGCACCACTAACAGTGCCGCAAATTTGTTGTCCCATAATGTTGATCACTTTGTTACCGGATGAATTCGTCATTTGGGTCGATGAATTCGTGGAAGAACCAACGATCGTTCCGCTCGGACTGTTTCTCGTTGTCGCCGTGACCGAGGTTGCCGTTACCGTTGACGGAGTCATCGTCGTCGTCGTTGACGTCGTCGCCGTTGTCATCGCCGTCGTCGCTGTCGTCAACGTAGTCGTTGTTATCACCATACCCGAGGTTGTCGTCGTTGTCGTCGTCGTCGCCACCGTTGACGTTGTCGTTGCCGCTGTCGACGTCGACAACGACGTCGGTATCGAATAGATGCTCATCGACGGTGTGTGCAAATTAAACGTACTTCCGATAGACGAGCAAGCTTGACTCAGGGCCGAAGTCACCGACGAACTGCTGTTCGATATCTGCTGGTTACCAAAATTACCCGTTGTCTTTTGTATCGTTAGACCCGAGATTTTCGTCGTACCCGACGAACTTTTCAATATACCGGAATTAACGAGATCTTGAACGGTGTAAGGATACGTCGTGTTCGGCGTTGTCGTTGTTTGCATCGACGTTGATACATTGAGACCGATCGAGGCGAGCGATTCGCTGCTCGGAATCGTCAAATTCTGATTGTCTCTTCGGCCGTAGGAATTTTTCGTTAAATTTTGATTCACGCTCGGTGTAACGGACTGTTGAGTCAGTCGATTTTCGCTCAACGTTGTAACAACGCTGACGCCACTCGTCAACGGTATTTCCGAATTATTCGAGGTACTCTGAGCCGATCTTCGATTTCCCGCGTTAATCGGTGTATTTTCAGGGCGTTGTTCGGTGGATTTTGGTAACGTCGTCACCGATATCGATACCGAGGAGGACGTGGGAGGATTCGTCGTCGTCGGTGTCGAAGATATCGTCGTTGCTCCACCCAGGCAATTCATTATTTGACTGGTCGTTGATGCTGTTATTGACATTGACGAGGTACCTTCGATTCTCAATGATTTCGGCGTTGATCCCGCTGAGATATTCGTATTTGAACGTGTCTTCGACGGAGTCGCGTCAACGTTTTTCACCGTTGTCTTGACGTTTATCGCGCTCTCGTTCGAGGACGTTGACGATGACGACGACGAGGATGACGATGACGACGATGATGACGAAGACGACGAACCGGTTGCCGATGACGGCGATGAGGATGATGACGGCGACGATGCCTGCGTCGACGATTTTTTCAATACTTTCTCGAGTATCGTTTTCTTCTCCTTCGGCGCTTTTTTCGAATACGTGTTATTGACCTCGCCGATTTTCGGTTGAAATTGAAGCTTCGCGCTCAGCGCGTCGATCTTCGAACCTGCTGACGACGTTGCCTGTTGTTGAGAATTTTTCGTTTCTTGACTCCTCGTGCCTTTGTTGTTGCTCGCTTGATTCGAAGATTGAACGTTCTCCTGACTCGTCGTAGCCGTTTTCGTTGGATTCGTCGTCACGTTTGAATTTACGAGATTGTTGGTCGTCGATGAAGCTCGCGGATTCGAACGATTTTCCGTTTTATCCTCGTCCTTTGTGACGATTGACTCTGTTAATCTTTCGGCATTTCCCAGAATTTTCTTCTCGTTGATACTCGGTTTCTCCACTGTCTGCGCTGCACCTCCAACGTTCGACGTTTCCAACGACATAGCTTTGCTCCTTCCTCTCGTTTCCGAGCCAATTTTTGGATTCACTCTCTCAACCGGGACATTCTGCTGACTCGTATCTTGGGAATTCGCTGCCAAGCGCATGTCACTTCGGGAACGTGTTTCCCGAGTGTTCGTCGGCGTTTTCTCGCTGCCGGAGTCTCGTTCCGGAATCTGGTCGACACCAAGATTTCCTCCCGTCGCTTTGGACGCGTTCGTCGGAATACTTTCTGGAGTTGTCTTCTTCGCGGTTTCGATCTTTTCCTCGGAAACGCTGCTTTTGCTCGTTTCCAAGCTTGATAATTTTTTATCACGCGTCTTCGAGCCATCACCAACGACACTCGTACCTTTGCCATCTTTTTTCGATTCGACAAACGCCCTTTCTCTACTCTTATTTACATTATCCGGACTCGGAGTTTCGGCGATACTCTTCGTCTCGCTCGTCGCACTTCCGGAACTCGCTGTACCGCTCGTTGTGGCTGATTGTCTCTTTTCGATCTTCGCGTTTTTCTTCGAATCCGGACTCGTTATGTCCGTCACGCTCATAACACCGGTTTCCGATATTTTCAATTGTACCTCCTTCCATTCGCGTTTTCCACCGGGTCCGCTCTGCTGCTGCTGTTGCTGCTGTTGTTGCTGACCCGGTGTCTCCCCACGTTGCTCCACTGGCATTTTTATACCCGCATTCGTCAACGATTGCTTGAAATTCTCGTTGTCCTCGGAGAGTTTCAAACGCTTTGGCGATGATTCGAATATCCGGTAGCTCAGGTGAAGCGGCACTTTCTGCATTGATGAGAAATACAAAATATTGTAAGGATTAAGACCAAATCCGTGGGTTTTGTGGATTTTAGCTCATGTACTTGAAGTTTCGATGGTTCAGCTGAACGCAAAGTAGACGAATTTAAGGCGAGGCTAAATACCGACATTATTACTGAAGCCCTACATTATCGACTCAAAATTGCGGTCCAAACTTTTTCCAAAACCGGTGGATGAATATCAATTAAAGTTATGAATTAATGATGAACGAATTGCAAAATGCAAATGCGAGACATAAATCAACGTTTTCGTTAATTGCCACTGACTTGTCAGACAGTTTGGATAGAAGTCTGATGAAAGTAATGTTTATTTCATAGGAATTCAACATAGTGCTGCCCTCCTTCGCATTTCTGTGAACTTGATTTCGCCATTTTTTGTCGATAAAACACGAAATTTATCAACATTTATCTCGTGATTTGGATTCCAAACTTGCGTCGCGGTTTTTTCATAAAATAATTTCAAAGACGTATCGATATTCGTACTTTGGGGTTGGTTATGGAGCCCCACTCTTGGTTTTAGCCGAAATGCCGTAAAAACATTATAATTTAATAATTTCAATTACAGATTTTTGATGATAATCGGATCTGTAATTTTTTCTTTCGTTTTCCGAAAAAAATTTAGTGGGGCTCCATTTGTGCCATAATTCTGATGATACTGTCAAAATTTTATTGATTTTCATCCATTCGTACCAGAGCAAGTTTGGAATCCATTTTCGAGGTGCTAATGTCGGTATTTAGCCTCCCCTTCATTCATCATTCATAAATTTAAATGATATACATCCACCGGTATTGGAGAAAGTTTGGACTGCAATTTTGAGTCGATAATGTAGAACTTCAGTAATAATGTCGATATTTAGCCTCCCCTTAAGGGTTCTAGCGTCAAAAATTTCTTCATTTGATACATCAAATGATGAACCATTGGAATAAAGAATAAACTGAATGTATGGGATATTTCCAGGACATCTTGGATTTTCAGGAAAGCTGGAAGATTGTGCATTTGTAGCAGAGGGTTTTTTTCAAAATTCTTCATCGTGAACCCTAAAGATGCTTACCCGCCTCCAATGGTAGATGTACATGACATCCATAAGGGTGTAACTGTCGCACAGAGTTTCCTCTTTGTACATAACATCGACCCTGTGAGCCTCGCTAAGACCGTATTTTGCTCTGATGAGCTTTTGAAGATGAAATACCGTTACGGCGGCCGGACATCGAAGATATCTTTTCGGCAGAGGTTTTTGTTGAAGCTGCTGCTGTTGGTCTTTCTGATCCATCGACTGCTGTTGCTTCTTAGGTACGCCGGATTCTTTGGCATCGTCGATACCCGGATCCACCAATATCGGCTGATCAACGGGATTGTAGTACTCGAGGGAGAGACTCAGTGATTCGTCGGGCGAATAAATGTGCGATTCAACGGGTTCGCCACGTGCTTCCGGCGACGTCGTTGAACGCAGTGCTTCCGGATTCTTGGCATAAAAATCGCGTCGACATCGCATCTCGTCTGTGATAAAAGAATCGCATCAAAATAAAGCAAATTCGTTAGAGACTGATTTTTTTTTTAAACGAATTAAATCAATACAGTGATTCTTACTTTGATAACAAGCAGGCACCAATTTGTAGACTATGTCCTGAAGCGTGTGATCCGGCCTGATATTGAGCAGGGGTTTGCTCTTGTGTACCTGAACCTCGCATATCGGACAATACTTGTTGTTCTCCAAGTATTTTACTATGCAACTTCTGCAAACTGTAAGTGGACGAGAAGGAATAGATTTTTGTGGGATGTTATAATTTTATAATATCTTACATTATTATAGTAATTATGATTGTAATTATTAAATTATTATTATTATAACAATAACGTTATAATAATGTTAAAAACATTATTATGTTATAATAGTTCGTATATTTATTTTATAGTTAATAGTAGAATTATTTTTAGCTGCGCAAGTCTTTATCACATATTTTCCATTCCAAAATTTACTTTCTAGGTACATTTTGATATCCATTGATACAAAAAATTAATGAAAGCCAAATGAATCGATCGAAGACTCTATGAAATTTGATACAATGAAGTATTTTTTACAGAGAATTTTTCTTGGTTTTTTTTGGCACTAAGCCATTGAAGCTCATTTTTTAATGTATGAAAGCGTTTCCAGTAAAGCTTTTTGTGATCACAAACGAGAAAACTAAATTTTTTTTTGTTAATAAAATATAATTGATAGGTGGATAATTAATGTTCACTTAGTTAATGCATAAAAATTGTTTGCTCTCAATTGCTGTTAATGTAAACGCAATTTTGAAACCTATTTTCATTTTTCTACTTTCTCAAAAGGGGTGTTATTGATATTTTGTGTATTGTCAATTACAACGAAGCGCGATTCAAAATTTTAGAAATTTTTTAGAGAGATAGTCCCCTTAACTATAAGTTCGTAACGAGATATCCTTTGTTACAATATTTACTTCATAATCAAAATTAACATATTTTTAAAGCAAACTTCATATTGCATATTTCTGTGAAAAATTGAGATGAAAAAGTATTGCAAAAATGTTCATGCCGCATTATTTTCATTTTTTTGTAGTTGAATTGAAGTTCTCCATTTTCATGGAATTGAGCTCCAAAGATTGACGATAGGATTTTTCGCATTCTAATGCAAAAATGTTGACAGCCAACGTTTGTCAGCATGTTTATTTAACTTTTTCCACCAAAAAAAAGTTTAAAGGCCATTTATGTAAAGTATAACATTTATTGGGATTAATGTACTCAAATTTGACTTTGAATTCTTATTCCATGAAAGAAAACACTAGTCTGCGCATTTTCGGCATCTCTATTTTCTATCACCGATAAAAATCTCAGTTAAAGCATAACACGATAAGTTTTTATTCGAGCGGTTTTACCTAGTTTTTGAGAAGTTGTAAAAACACGTCTTTGGACAACAATTTTTTTTAAATGAATGCAAAATTGATGACTGTAAATTATGAAACGAATTTGTCAACTGCATTTCCAATTTTAAACACGTTTTTCAAAAACCTATGTTTTCAAAGTTAGTGATTGATATTTATCAAAAACTATCATTGCTGAAATTTCTTAACCATTTTCTGGATGTAAAAACTAGTGTTTGATCGAAATTTTGTTTCTATCATAGTTTCTTTCGCCTATTGTAAATGAAGAATATTTATAATAATAATATTATAAATATTAATAATATTAATATTATATAATATTAATATTATAAATAATATTATAATATTATAAATAATATTATAATATTATAAATAATATTATAATATTATAAATATTATAAATAAGAATATTCTATTTGATTTTTTAGGTATTCTTTCCGTCAATGTTAGAAATAATTCATTTACGAACAAAATTTGTGTGTTTTACTACCTGAGGTCACCTGGTTTGGATATACATTATAATTCAATTTTAATAATATATTTTTTCCCACAATATTGCAAAGTATTCAAACATTACCTTTTGAAATACAAAACTTCTATAGAAATATATAATTCTTGGATAGTTAGAATTATTACAATCTTCTGAATAACATTTTATTTTTAAATACACTTTTCAGCTGCCCGACTAAGTTCTTATTCACATAGTGCCATTTATCAACAACCGGATATCAAAACATTAATTTTTTTGGGTATATTTTACATAATTACAGAAATACCATCTTGAATGGCACAGCAAAATTTCCACCATGTATCTCCCTTTTTTCAAACGCAAAGTGCAAAAACGACATTCCAAAATAATAACACTATTGTGTTATTATAATAACCAAAATAATAACACTATTGTATTATAATAACAAAAATAATAATACTATTGTATTATTATAATAACCAAAATAATAACACTATTGTTTTATTATAATAACCTAAATAATAACACTATTATGTTATTATTTTGGAACAATTATTATTGTTATCATCCAACAATTGTTATTATTGTGCAACAATTTTTAAAAAAGATGTACGATACTTACAAGAATGCAGACATTCGATAATGGTGGTAGCGTCGATGAAGTAACCGCCGCATAGTTTGCACGTCAGCTGATCGTTCAGCATAGACAAGCGCAGCCGATGACCTCCGCTCTGCCCTGACATTCTGCAAAAATTCATGAAATCTCCATTTTTAACTTTCCAACTAACGGCGAATAAACCCCAGGAAATGACGATTTCAGCGCTAAGCCATTAAAAATATTTTAAAAACGCTAGATCTGAAAAAGATCAACGAATAATGATAATAGCGTGACCGCAGAGTTATTCAATTATCTCAGGATTAAATGGAGTATCAAAACAGCGATATTTAACCCACTGAGGGCCATCTGGGTCTACAGTGACCCGGTGCCATATTTAAGTAAGAATACGCGAAGGCCCGTGCTTTTGCTTGGAAAATTAGGAGAAAAATATGACATCTATCTCCGTCAGCCTCTGGTCTTCGTAAGAAACACTCATGTAGCGCTTTCTGGGTCGCCACAGACCCAGGATGGAAATTTTTCCAAAACTCACGAAAACGACCTTCACCATCTTGTTGCTGGGAGTTTCTAGTTTCCAAATCACTACAATTAAATCCATTTAGCGGGATAAACAAAGGTGGAATATATAAAAACGTTCGACAAGTCCTACAACCCAATTTTCAGACTTTTTTTTCATTTCCCTACACAGTTTTTTAATAAATGAAAATATCGATTGCGGCCTTGCATATTCTCATTCCTGAGGTTACGACGTTTCGATTTCACTACTTACGAGCTTAAAAAGATTGTTTCAGACGTGTTTTACAAGCTAAAGAAGTTGCGGGTCGCTGAAGACCCAGGTGGACCTCAGTGTGGTTTAAAAACCACATTGAGCAGAATCTTGTCAGAAAAGTATCGCATATTCTATACAAATCACAGTAAACAATCAAATAGAAGAAACTTACGTGATAAGTGTGGCCTCGTTTATTTCACCTCAGTGATTATTTCGTACTGGCGACGCAAACATCGGGTTTTAAAGAGCCACGCGATGAATAATAATCGTCGAGTCAAGATCGTCGAATATCGGACGTGAACGACGAGAACGTCGACGACGAAGAGGAGAAAAACACTGAATATTTATCGTTTGTCATTTTTGTTGGTAACGTACGAAGAGCGACGAGCGAATGAATACGCGCGGGACGACATATTTGACCCTGCGAATGAGGCTTTATATTTCCTTGCAGGACGTTATTATATATAGATTTTTAAATTATACGATTAAATAGTACACACACACGGTGTAAAATGTATTAGTCGTGGAGAGCGTCGACGGGGCGAGGCGTGAAAAGCGCCTCAAAGCGCCTCTCGGCTTATCACATCGCGCTCTCTCACTCACTTGTTCACTCTCACGCTCTCTCTCTCTCTCTGTCTATCTTTCTCTCTCTCTCTCTTCCGTTCGTTCGCTGAAAGATGTCGCGAGGCCCCCCCCCAACACACACTTTTAATTTGCGCGTCTCTGTCGTAACCGCGGACAATAATCGAGACGTTAAATGCCCCGTGAGAGCCTAACTTCGTTGAAAAGTCACTGATTCGAGCACTCCGGAGCCCACCCACTCGATAAAACCGTAATCATCGTTTAATCCGGGCCCCAGTCTGCCATCGAAAACTGCGCGTACGGCAGCTTAACAAAATGGCGGATAAACAATCGTCGTTCGTACGCTCGACGCTCTCTGTGTAGGTGCTTATTGTTCGCTTGTGTGTGCGTGTTTGTGCCCGCGCGCGCGTGTGCCACTGTAATTCGAAGCGACTATCCGTTCGAAAAACATCGAACAGCAGAACGCAACGCGATTGGTCGCCGAGGAAATTCGACCGCGTGTCGCCTGTTTTCATTGGTCGCTCGAGACGCGAAGCGCGCTATCCCCGCAAATAATCTGCGGGCCGAATCGATTTTCATTTTTTTCTTCTCTCTCACGCTGCTTAGTTCCGCGTTTCGATCATTGGCAGCGGGCGATGTCAAGTTCCACTATTCGCGCGTTCCCACGACGATGCGCTTGCGAATTTCAATAGCAGATGGCGCCACTACGACGTTCCGAATTAACCGCCAGATGAAAGGAAATTTCGGAGAATTTAAAATTTAGAGGGTAAAAAAACTTCTCTAGTTATAAAATTAAATATAAAAAATGTTATTTCATTTGAAGCTGAAAAGAAAACGAAGCTTACTTGATAGAAGAGCAAATAGTCTCGGAAATAGATATGAATGAATTTTTTTTCACTTTTTTAAAACGCTTTTCAGCATGATGAAATGATAAATAATAATTTTCCTTGTTTATATGCAAATATTTGAGATAATAATCGTTAATCTTGATTATAGTGATAAGCGCGCATATTAACGAAGTATAAATTTCTTTCCGCTAAACAAATGATACGTTTTATGCTTGTGTCAATATAAGATTGATTATTGTTAGATTGAAGATTATTCGATCTTGAAGTTCATTGAATTTGATGTTATTGTTATTTTCCATTTGCGAATATAAAGATACCGCCGCGAGAAGATATACAGTGGTCGCTCCCATAATTTGAATCATCGGAACCGGAAACGCAAATTTTCCCCTCATTTTCCCACTTCCGTGACTCAGCGCATGCGTACTGTCTGTTTGCGCGGGAAATTCAAACTGTGATTTGTGCTTACGCATTACAGACATACATTTGAAAATCCGACACCGATATTATTGCAAAATTTTATAGGTTTACCAGATATTTTTGTTGTTTAAATTCTTAACGGAAAGAATCAAATATAAAATCAATCTATTCGTCGGTTAAAACACGATACAACATTGAAACAGACGTGTAAAAATTCCTTTTTCGATGAGAAATATACCTTTTAAATGATGATAACATTTGATTCATCGTGTTTAATTGCGTGGAAAGGCGCCACTTTGCACTTTGCTACTTCCAACGAATTCAGACGTACTACATAGAAGCACAGTTCCTATACCTTCGGACGAACTGTGCTTCTATGTAGTACGTCTGAATTCGTTGCTACTTCCGGCGCGACTTCCGTGTTTTCAAGATGGCCGACGGGCTTTGCGAAAAGTGAGGTTATGTTATGTTTTTGCTCCGTTAAACAATAACAATCACGATTTCGACGAGAATTTTGCGTACAAACGCAAAAATATCGATTAATATATCACTTCGTAAGAAGATATATTGGAATTGACAATAATGCTGTCTCGAAAATTGGAGTTTTTCGAAGCCTTCGCATTAACGGTAAAATCAATTGTTTGGTAATCAGAATACTTTCGCAGGATGTTTTCTTTATGCTGACGACACATTAGATCGTATATTGGATCGCTCTCAGGATTAAAATAGTCGAAACTCGATCAATAATGGGAAATATACTGAAAATGAGTTCGTCTTATTGTCGGAGCAACGCTTATCTCATGATCGGCATTTGTCTCGGACTGAGTCTGAGCCTCATTTTTGCTCCGAATGACATTGACGATTGTGCAGAATGCGGTGGCGTCGAATCCTCGTGGTTCGCGACTTCGCCGCTCGCGCCGTTCACGGACGAGTACGAACCCAAAATAAACATAGAGGGAAAACCTCGAAAGGCTCAAAAAACTCCCAAAACGTTCGTACGCCCTCGATATTACTCCACGGAGCTTGGAATTCGTGATAAAATATTCGTCGGTGTTATCACGAGTCGCGAGTATCTTCACAGCAGGGGCATAGCGATAAACAAGACCCTGGCTCATCTCGTGGACAGAGTCAGATATTTCATATCCGTTCCCGAGGGAGCAAAGCCGAATGTTACGCTTCCGGGTATCGTTGGATTCACGGACACTCGAGCCATACTAAAACCCTTTCACACTATGAAATACATCACCGACAATTATCTCGAGGATTACGACTATTATTACATCGTCAAAGACGCGAGTTACATCAACGGCAGAAGATTGCTGGAACTTGCCGAGAAAATAAGCGTCAGTCAAGATGTTCATCTCGGAGTTAAAAATGCAAATGAGAGCCATTGCACTCTCGGTGAGTTTTTATGAGCAGTTTCTCGATGGAAAAAGCATTGTTTTTATTTTTACAAAAATATAGCTTGCTCTGCTGCAAAGTCAAAATTTGCTAAACTGGTCATTGAAGAAGCTTTTTCAATGGTGAAGCATTCGGGAAGCAATTAACTGCAAAAAATGTTATTAAATTTAATATACTTGTTATTGAAATTTCATATTTTTTTGTATATTATATTTTAATAAGAAGTATACGAAATCGAAATCAATAGGTATCGATTGGAAAATTAACAATTTTAACTTAAATTCAGTATTTGTATATTGAAATTAAAAGAATAAACTCCGAAAATTAAAACTTATATTAGAATATAACTGCACACATGTACATGAAATTTAATATATTGTTTATGAAATTTAATATGGGTCATTCCATGTTAAATCGACCAAAAGTTGGAATCGACCCTTTTCAATTTCGATGAAAATTGGTCAGAAGTTTTCGTTTATAATAAAACGAAGTTCTATCAAAGAAAAAAAATAAAAATAAATTTTTTCGAAAGTTATGCAAGATTCGAAATTTCACAATTTTTCAAATCTTTCAAGTTTATTTTTTAAATGTCCCGAAAACTATTATAGTTTCGAAAAAATCGTTTGGCGTTCGTCTTGAAGACTTGTAGCTACAAAAAAAAATATTCCGAATTTTTTTTTTGAAAAATGATGAATTTGGAGAATTTTGAATTTTTTAAAATCGTGCAAGTCCACGATCAACATTAAATTTTTCGTTAAATTTTTTTTTATATCATACCTTGTACTGATCTTAAAAGATCCTGTAATTTTCAGGATGGTGTTTTTTTATTTAAAAAATATAAATTTTTTAATTTTGCTAAACAAATTTTTTGTTCTACCTCTCAGTTTAGTAAAGTTGAGCAATTATATAGTTTTCTAATTTTTAGCCGTAAGAATTTTAATTAATGATATAAGAATGTAAAAAACAGAAACATAATTTTAATTTGCGTTTTTATTTATTTGGTAAAGCGTTTTAAGCGTAAACTTAATATACATGTATATTATTTATACATTCATACATAAATAAATGCAAATTCAATTATGTTTCTGTTTTTATATTCTTATGTCATTAATTGAAATTTTTACTGCTTAAAATTACAGAATTACATGATTGCTCAACTTTATTTAACTTAGAGGTAAACATTTTTTTTTTTTGCTGAAATTCAAAAATTCATATTTTCGAAAAAAACATTCTGAATATTACAGCATTTTTTAAGGTCAGTACAGAATATTATACAAATAAATTGAACCAAAAATTTAATGTTGATTGTGGACTTGTGCGATTTTTAAAAATTCAAAAATTCATATCTTTTAAAAAGGAAACACTTTTTTGAAAATTTTAGGATCTTTTAAGATCAGTACAAGGTATTATATAAAAAAAATGGAACCAAAAATTTAATGTGGATCGTGGATTTTAACGATTTTTGAAAATTCAAAATTCTCCAAATTCGTCATTTTTCAATTTTTTTTTCAGAATATTTTTTTTTTCGTAGCCCCAAGTATACTCTTTCAGACGAATTCAGAACGATTTTTCGTAACTATAATAGTTTTCGAGATATTGAAAAAATTGTGAAATTTTGAATTTTGCATAACTTGCCAAAAAAAAAATTTTTAATTTTTTTCCTTTGGTAGAACTTTGTTTCATTATAAACGAAAACTGCTGAAATCTTTTACAGTGAATGTGGAAATTTTTATTTACATTATTTTGTTTGTTTTTTCTGTTTTTTCTAAATCAACAAATAAAAATATGAAGATGCAGGAATATTACTGAGCAATTCGCTCGTGAGGAAATTGAAGACGAGTCTCGACTGGTGCGTCAAGAATACATTCTCCTCGTCGGACGATGTGAATTTCGGCAGATGTGTCCTTCAAGCCTCGAATGTACCGTGCACGAGCCAAATTCAAGGAAAACGATTTCGTGCCTACGAGCTCACGACGGTCGTCGATTTTCACGAGGATTTCGCAAAATTCGCGCGAAAGGACGATTTCACGAATTCCATAACGATTTACCCGATCTACGATCATCGAACGATTTATAAAATCAACGCCTACTTTGCTGCGGTAACTCAACAAATCATAATTATGCTACCTTCGATATAGACACGAATTGTTGATTAACCCTCCGTCTGTACACTGGGTCTTTTAAGGCACAAGCCAAATTTTCAATTCAAATATTTCTGCAATTAGAAAAATTGAAGAAAAAAAAATTTCTTACTGTGGATAGTTCAATAAATGATTGGATCATGGGGGAAAAATGTTGTAAAAGTAATTCAGAATTTTTTCAGATTTTGTTGACGTTTTTTTCTTAAAAAAAACATCAGCAGGACTTTAACGACCCAGAGTACAGAGGGCGTCCCAAAATTTAAAGAGGGAGAATTTAAAGTTAAGGGGAGGCTAAATACCGACAGTAGCACCTCGAAAATGGATTCCAAACTTGCTCTGGCACGAATGGATGAAAATCAATAAAATTTTGACAGTATCATCAGAATTATGGCACAAATAGAGCCCCACTAAAATTTTTTCGGAAAACGAAAGAAAAAATTGCAGATCCGATTATCATCAAAAATCTGTAATTGAAAATATTAAATTTTGATGTTTTTACGGCATTTCGGCTAAAACCAAGAGTGGTGCTCCATAACCAACACCAAAGTACGAATATCGATACGTTTTTGACATTATTTCATGAAAAAACCGCGACGTAAGTTTGGAATCCAAATCACGAGATAAATGTTGATAAATTTCGTGTTTTATCGAAAAAAATGGCGAAATTAACTTCACAAAAATCCGATAGAGGGCAGCCCCATGTAGAACTCCTATGAAATAAACATTACTTTCATCAGACTTCTATCCAAACTGTCTGACAAGTCAGTGGCAATTAACGAAAACGTTGATTTGTATCTCGCATTTGCATTTTGCAATTCATTCATCATTAATTCATAAATTCAATTGATATTCATCCACCGGTATTGGAAAAAGTTTGGACAGCGATTTTGAGTCGATAATGTAGAGCTTCAGTAATAATGTCGGTATTTAGCCTCTTTTTAAATCATTGAAATGTTTCAGAACGAGATAAGGAAAATCGAGCGTGATATTGGCACGCTTCGTCAATTGATCCTGGAAAGTTCGAATCTGAATCCCGAGAAGTATCGAAAAGTCTCTTGGCCCATTGGAAATCAACCGGGAAATCGAGCTATCGGACGTTTTGATTTTCTATCTTGGATGTATTTCAACGAGACTCACAGTTTCACGGACACGGATATGGAAAATGTGCGGGAATCCGTTGGAAGTGAGAAAATCGACGTATCGAGAGTGCTAAAAAGCGCGGCTAGAAGAATTGAAAACGAATATGGAAATGGCGAGATAGTCTATCGAAGAATGATCAACGGATACAAAAAATTCGACGCGTCACGAGGAATGGATTATATACTTGATCTTGAATTTTTGCTAACCAAAAACGGAAGGAGAATCGTGAAGAGAATTCACGTGTGTAAACCACTCGGAAAAGTGGAGATACTTCCGGTTCCTTATGTAACGGAAAATTCACGAATCAATATGGTACTCGTCGTAGATTCGTCGTTGCAAAAGAAAAACGAGGGTCTCGATTTTCTCGAACGTTATGCAAAATCGTGCATGGAAAAGAAGGACAAGACTTTTCTGATGCTCGTAAGTTTTTCGGTTTATGAAAAAAATGCATCTAATTTTGGTAATTATTGGGAAGTGCTACTCATCGTAAAGGCGCAGCCTAATTTTTTTATTATTATATTGTATTAGATAATGATAAAAAAATAAATATCAGCTCGGGGGAGGTCAACGTTTTATAATTTTTTTTCTTTTTTTAAATAAAATAAAAGAATTTAGCTATTAGAATTTTTTTATCAAACCCCAAAAAACGACAGAAACTCTGCAACGGGGATATCTTTTCAAGTAACTAAATTCCTTTTTTCTTTAAAAAAGTTATTAATCCTTTAAAATAAAAAATTTGCCTCCCCTGAGCTAATATTTATTTTATTATCATTATTTAATAGAATATAATCAGAAAAATATTTTGGGATGCGCCTTTCCGATGAGTCGCATTTCCCGATAATTACCCTAATTGTAATTATGGTGTTGAATCAAGTCGCAAAATTTAAAAAGAATTTTTTTTTAATTCCGAATTCATAATTATCAGTCAAGAAATTTTTGTAAAAGTTATGGCAAAAAACAGAAGTCAATGAATATAATTCCAGGAATTATTTCTAAATGTGTTTTTCTAATGTTCCGGAACGTTCTAAGTTTTCATGGCATTAACTCTCCGCCTGTACACTTCAATTTTGAGACACCGTCTGTACTCTGGGTCATTAAAGTCCGGCTAATGTTTTTTCTAAGAAAAAAATGTCAATAAAATCTGAAAAAATTCTGAATTACTTTTATAAGATATTTTTCCATGATCCAATCATTTATTTAACCATTCATAGTAAACAAATTTTTTAAACAATTTTTCTAATACTAGAGATATGCGATTTGAAAATTTGGCTCGTGCCTTAAAAGACCCAGTGTACTGACGGAGGGTTAAACTATGAAAACCAAATTCAAGAGAATATAGGTAGAATCAAATTATTCTATTATCAAAATTAGCCTATGAACCAAGACATTTTTTAAACTATTGGGTTCCGTTTAGAAACTTTCATAAATAAACAATAGAATAAATTAAAAAATAAAACCCTTGAAGCTAGCAGTATAAGATTCAATTTTCCTTTATTCTTGAGGGTTTTACATATTTCCGTACAAGTTTCAGTCTTAACTCGGACTTTTTTGTCCTTGCATCATTAATCCTACTTTAATTGGTTACTAATATTTTTTTTTCTAAATCCTCTCCAATCTTTTTTTCGATAAGGAAAGATTCGAACGACAATTCATTTTTTTTTAAGATTGTTATAATATTAGAATTGGAATATTTCAGAAAAATAACATTTCCTGACAATGTACAATTTTTTTTAAGGTTCTTCTTTACGAGCCGGATTCCCCGTCGAAGGGAGCAAACGACATTTTTTACGGCATTAAACAGCGAGCTCTCGAACTCACGGAAAAATATAAGAAAGATCAATCAAAAGTGACTTGGCTCTCGGTGCGTTTGCCAACTTCCTCGCAACCCGTGCAAATTGATCCAATGATGAAAATCGCCGTTGCCGATCTTGTTGCAAAGAAATTCACGACGGAGAGTCTATTGCTCTTTGCGGAATCGAGAATGGATCTTAGAGCCGAATATTTGAATCGGGTAAGGGACGAAAAGTTCCATATTTTAAATTAACCCGCTGAGGGCCACCTGGGTCTACAGCGACCCAGTGCCATCTTGAAAGTCCTGAGTGCAGTAAGAGGAATGAGCGAAGGCTTTTGCTCGGTCAATTAGACGAAAAATATGATCTATCGAGCAACATCTATCTCAGTCGGCCTCTGGTCTTCGTACGAAACACTAAAGTAGCGCTTTTTGAGTCGTTACAGACCCAGGGTGGAAATTTTGCAAAAACTCATGAAAACGACCTGCACCATCTTGTAACTGGGAGTCTCTAGTTTGCAAATCACTATAATTAAATCTATTTAGCGCGATAAACAAAGGAAGAATCGTTAAAAACGTCCGACAAGTCCTACAGGCCAATTTTCGGACTTTTTTTTGCATTTATTCACACAGTTTTTGAAAAAATGAAAATATCGATTGCGGCCTTGCATATTCTCATTCCTGAGGTTATAACGATGCGATCTTACTACTCACGAGTTAGAAAGTTTTGTTTCAAACGTGTTTTACAAGCAAAAGAAGTTGTGGGTCGCTGAAGACCCAGGGTGAACCGGTCCAGGACGCCGGACAATGGTGGGCCTCAGCGGGTTAAGTGAAAAAAATATATATTTAAACAATGTTTATCTTATTTCCTCAGGTGAGGATGAACACGATAAGCCAATGGCAGATATATAGTCCAATTCCATTCGTCGAGTACGATCCGGACGTGGCCCAACAATCGGAAAATCCAACGAGCAAACAAACTTCCCCGACGGATTTTGACGTTAATCGAAACGTCGGTAGATACGATCATTTGAATTACGAAAGTATTTCGTTCTATGCCAAGGATTATATCGCTAGTGAGTATTGAGGGTAGTGATGGAAAAGTCAGAAAAAAATTCTCGACCTTTCCCGGATCAAATGGTCCAAATAGACAATTTTTTCTAGCCGAAATGAAAATAGGGATCTCGTGGACTTTTTTGTCCATTACAACAATTATACCTTAATCCAAGTATCACATATTCCATTTTTATCAAGATGAGTATTGGATGGATCGTTTCAAGAGAAAAAAACCTGTTTTTATTCCTCATAAGAAACGTTTAAAAAATGCAGCATACATTTTTATTTATATTTTTATCAGCGGCTTTATTCGCTCTTTCGGGAAAGCTTCCCACTCTTTTAAAGCTTCGAATGCGATGACGCTTTTTTATTTTTTCAGGAGCTCATTTTTAAGCTCCTCTACTTATATTTCCCACATATTTGCTTTGTCTCGTTTCGTTCAGTACTTAATTTCTACAGCATTAATTTTTTTTTTACAATTTACAACAAATTTAATTTTCTACAACACTAGAAATTCTTTTTTGTCATGACCGACGAAAAAAATGTTAAACTAACTTCATAATCCCTGATATTTTCAGGATTTTCCATTTATCCCTGACCCTTCATACGGGTCATTCCATGTCAAATTGACCAAGAGTTGGAAACGACCCCTTTCAATTTCGATGAAATTTGGTCAGAAGTTTTCGTTTATAATAAAACGAAGTTCTATCAAAGGAAATAAATAAAAAAAATGTTTTTCGAAAATTAGGGAAAAATCCAAACTTTTGAAATCTTTCAAGTTTATTTTTTAAATATCTCGACAACTATTATAGTTACGAAAAATCGTTCTGAATTTGTCTGAAAGAGTATAATTGGAGCTACGAAAAAAAAATATTCCGAATTTTTTTTTGAAAAATGATGAATTTGGAAAATTTTGAATTTTTTAAAATCGTGCAAATTCACGATCAGCATTAAATTCTCGCTTCAATTTTTTTTATATGATACCTTGTACTAATCTTAAAAGACCTGAAATTTAGAGAAAAGCGTTTCTTGTTTTTTCAAAAATATGAATTTTTAAAAATCGTGCATATGCACGATCAACATTAAATTTTGGATAACATTTTTTTTCATTTAATACTTTGTACTGATCTTAAAAGATCCTGAAATTTTCAGGATGGTGTTTTTTTGTTTCAAAAATATAAATTTTTGAATTATGGTAAAAAAATGGTTTCTTACCTATCAGTTAAGTAAAGTTGAGCAATTATGCAGTTTTTTTGCAGCAGTAAGAATTTCAATTAATGACATAAGAATGTAAAAAACAGAAACATGATTTTAATTTGTGTTTTTATTTATTTGGTAAAGCGTTTTACCAAATAAATAAAAATGCAAATTTAATTATGTTTTTGTTTTTATATTCTTATGTCATTAATTGAAATTTGTACTGCTAAAAATTACAGAATTACATGATTGCTCAACTTTACTTGGCTTAGAGGTAAAACAATTTTTTTTTTACCGAAATTCAAAAATTTATATTTAAAAAAAAATACCATTCTGAAAATTTCAGGATCTTTTGAGATCAGTACAACGTATTATTTAAAAAACATTGAACCAAAATTTTAACGTTGATCGTGGATTTTCACGACTTATGAAAATTCAAAATTCTCCAAATTCATAATTTGTCAACAATTTTTGTCGTCATATTGTTTTTTTTTTGGTGGCCCCAAGTATACTCTCTAAGAATAATTCAGAACGATTTTTCGTAACTATAATAGTTTCCGAGATATTAAAAAAATAAACTTGAAAGATTTTAAAAATTGTGAAATTTTTTATAACATTCGAAAAAAATGTTTTTAATTTTTTTCCTCTGGTAGAACTTCGTTTTATTATGAACGTAAACTTCTGACCAAATTTCATCGAAATTGAAAGGGGTCGATTCCAACTTTTGGTCGAATTGACACGGAATGATATGTAAAAATTTTCAAAATTCGATTTTGGAAATCAATCGATTTGCGCAATTTTTGTTTGTTCGCAGTGCGTCGTCGCATAGCCACGGTAATTCCACAAGTTCGCTCGGACAAGGATATCTCGACGATTCTCGGACTGTCTCGTCGAAATATGGTCGAATCGCTGTTCGAGCTTTTCGTCTCTTTCAGCGAAATGCACGCTTTTCGCGCTGTCGAGCCGGCTCTAAAAATTCGTTACGGCAATCTGAGCTGCGACGGTACATACAGCGAGAGCGTGAGAAAAATTTGTGAACGCAGAAGATGTTTGCGTCTTGGACATCGGGGCCAATTGGCAAAATTGATATTGGATTATCACAACGAGCGTTGATTTTTTTTTTCGACATATATTTTATATTGCATTCCTATATATTTATATATTTGAGCTGTGCTGACAATACGTAATGTAATATTCGCAGATAAGACACGGAACAGAGGAGAGAAGAAAAAAAAAAAATTCTCGATTGACTTTTGGCAAGACCTTTATTCGTCCGACGTTTGTGTTTCCTCTTCTCCCAGCGGATTTCAATTCATTCTCTTTTCTAACAATCAATTATGCTACAACGCTTCACAAGTAAGAAAAGAGGATAATAATAATAATAATAATAATAATAATAATAATAATAATAATAATAACAATAATAATAGTAATAGTAAGTGAGAAGCCCCCATACCTTGATAAATTTATGAAAATGATACGATGCTCACACGGCTTCTCATTTTTCGTTTTGTTCACTGCCGTGTTAGGCGCGGAGTTCGATAATATATATATTATCTATATGTATATTAAGGGGAGGCTAAATACCGACATTAGCACCTCGAAAATGGATTCCAAACTTGCTCTGGTACGAATGGATGAAAATCAATAAAATTTTGACAGTGTCATCAGAATTATGGCACAAATGGAGCCCCACTAAAATTTGTTTGGAAAACGAAAGAAAAAATTACAGATCTGATTATCATAAAAAAATCTGTAATTGAAAATATTAAATTATAATGATTTTACGGCATTTTGGCTAAAACCGAGAGTGGGGCTCCATCACCAACACTAAAGTACGAATATCGATACGTCTTTGACATTTTATGAAAAAACCGTGACGTAAATTTGGACTCTAAATCACGAGATAAATGTTGATAAATTTCGTGTTTTATCGAAAAAAAATGGCGAAATTAAGTTCACAAAAATCCGAAAGAGGGCAGCCCCATGTTGAATTCCTATGAAATAAACATTACTTTCATCAGACTTCTATCCAAATTGTCTGACAAGTCAGTGGCAATTAACGAAAACGTTGATTTGTGTCTCGCATTTCTATTTTGCAATTCATTCATCATTAATTCATAAATTTAATTGATATTCATCCACCGGTATTGGAAAAAGTTTGGACAGCGATTTTGAGTCGATAATGTCGGTAGTAATGTCGGTATTTAGCCTCGCCTTAATATGAGAGATTCAACAGAAAACTGAAAAATTTTACAGTCCGATATTTCGAAAGTTCAAGATCCCTATTCAAGATCTCAAAACGAAAAGATGATAATTTTCGAATATCCGTGGAATTTTCGTCCGAATTCCGGAATTTGTGGAACAAAGCTTTTTCCAAAATGCCGTTTTGATTATTTTTTAGGCGAAAAGGCACAAAAATCTCGATGAGGAGGTAAATCGTAAAATAATGTTTTTTTTTTTAATCACTTTGATAGTAAAATTTGAAAAAGGCTTCGGTCCAATCTTTAGGGATTGGGAACACAAAATATTTCAGTTTTCTCTGGAATCATCCTTAAATATAATGATCGAGTGTTTTACTATTCAATCACTGTCGGACTCGGATTCGGACAGTTGAAGATCGTCGTTCAATATATTGTCCGGCATATTCAGTAACGGAGAGGATGTCGCACCGTTCCCGTGACCTTGAATAGAAACATAAAAAAAAATTAATGACGTTATAATAAAGAAAAAAAAAATCCTGCAAATTGGACATTCGCACATTGCTTCCTCATCTTTATAAATCCTCATAAAGAAAGCTTTGTTAACTATCGAAAAACATGAGTAATCAATGTGCAAATTTTCCAAATTCTTTCAAATTTACTTCTTGTCAAATTTGACTTTTGCCAAATTCAATATCGTACAACCTTGATCACGATTTTGAATGTGAACAAAATTTCAGTACAATATCTCGCAAATAGCCGAAGCTAGAGTACATTATTTTTCAAAAAATTAAAAATTTCATAAAATTTTAATCCCTCGATGGATTTTCGCCAAATTCAATAGCGAACAACCTTGATGGCTATACTAGTTCCTTACAAAGTTTCACTGCAATATCTTGAAAATTGTGCAAGTTAAAGCGTTTACGCTATTTTTCGAAAAATTCTAAATTTGATAAAAATTTAATCTTCCGGTGGATTTTTGTCAAATTCAATATCAAACAACCTTAATAGTTATACTAATTCTGCACAAAGTTTGAGTGCAATATCTTGAAAATTGCAGAAGTTAGAGCGCCATTGTTGCAAAAACGAAAAAAGTCGATAAAATCTGAACACCCGTTAGAATTAAAACAACAAATTTTCATAATGAAGGGCAATTCGTGTTGGACAAGCGTGCCAAATTTCAGCTTGATTTTGCGAAGCGTTCTGGAGTTATTAATTATTTACTTCAGAAACTCAAGACACACACACACACATCCATCCGGATATTTTTTCTAAATATGATTTTTCGATGTTTTGATACATTTTGAACACATTGGCATAAAAATCTCGAAGAAAAATGTTTTTCACGAAAACAAAGCTTTATGAGGAAGAAAAAGATAGAAAAAGAAATCAGAAGAGTAAGAAGCCATTTTTAATGATGTTGGAATTTGCATCATTGCAATTTGATGAAAATTTTTATTTTTAGCACTGCTTTTTCTATTCTTGCGCCCTTGACGTTCCGAGTTATTAAAAGAGATTCAAAAATAACGTTCCAACGAATTGTTCATTTTAAAAATTCCTTGAGAGTAAATTTTATCAAAAATAATTGATTTTTGCCAATGATGAACGATGCAAAATCCAAATTCGTAATTTTTTTAAATCGAGACCGATATTCACCGTTCGTTATAGACGATGGCATCGGTACGGGAATATTTTCAGCGTCGGAATCGCTGTCGGAACTATCGGAACTCGAGCTGCTCGAGCTTGAATCGCTCAGAGCTCCAATTCCGGGATTTGCGTTATCACGAGGACGCTGAGGACCTTCAGTCGACCCGGTGAACTTTGAAACTTGGGAAGTTTCCGTTTCACGAATTACAGGCGACGATCCAGCGATCGGTCTCGCGGATATCGTCGAGTGGTGCGAAGCGCTTGGAGCGCTCGGAGCGCTTGGCGGCGTCGGAGCAACCGGAACAGGTACGTAGTCATCAAAATCTGCGCCAATCATCGGCAGACTCGCCAAGGTTGAGCCTCCTATCGACAATTGTCCCGGAGATCTTGAAGGAGAGAAAAAAGAAAAATGAAAATTTAAGAAAATGTTATTTACCAATGAAAATCTTGGATAATTTTTATTTTGTCTACTGATATTTTGAATGCGCTGTCAATTTTGAAATTTTTGAAATCCCCCTGAAACTTTTTCATGCTTTTAAATCCAACTGTTTTTATACTGCATTATTTCAAGCAAATACATTTTTAAAAATATGCGTAGCAGAAAAAAAATTCTCTAAAATTAAAGCTGCAATGTCTTTCTTTGAAAAATCGTTGAAAAATCGTTATTTGTGAGAATTTAGTTACAAAGTCTAAGTTGTTTTTGGAGCTTCATTTATTTCAGTCGTTCAATGAAAATGAATTGAGTTTGTAAGGCTGATTGAAAAACTTTTATCAAAGAAAGAAAAAAATTCGAAGTAAATTTGAAACGATTTGGAAAATTTATATATTGATTACTCATGTTTTTCGATAATTAACAAAGCTTCCTTTATTACAAAGTATGGCCATCAAATTTCGTTTCCTCATAAAGGAAGTTTTGTTAACTATCGAAAAACATGAGTAATCAATGTGCAAATTTGCCAAATTCTTTCAAATTTACTTCTTGCGAAATTTGTTTTTCTTCCAAATTCAATAGCAAACAACCTTGATCACTATTTCAAATGTGTACTAAATTTCAGTACAATATCTCGCAAATAGCCGAAGTTAGAGTACGATTAAAAAAAAAAAAAAAACAAAAAAAAAAAAAATTTGATAAAATTTGAATCTTTCGATCGATTTTCGCCAAATTCAGTAGCTAACAACCTTGATAGCTATACTAGTTTTGTACAAAGTTTCAGTGCAATATCTTAAAAATTGCACAAGTTACAGCGTTTACGCTATTTTTCAAAAAATTCAAAATTTCATAAAATTTTAATTCCTTGATGGATTTTCGCCAAATTCAATACCAAACAACCTTAATAGCTATATTAATTCTGTACAAAGTTTGAATGCAATATCGTGAGAATTTCAGAAGTTAGAGCGCTTACGCCATTCTTGCAAAAATGAAAAAAGTCGATAAAATCTGAACACCCGTTAGAATTAAAACAAAACTTTTTCATAATAAAGAGCAATTCGTGCTCGACAAGTGTGCTAAATTTTAGCTCGATATTTCGAAGCGTTCTCGAATTATTCATTATTTACATCCGAAACTCAGGATACATGAATACACACACACACACACACAAATGTTTCTCGAAAACAAAGCTTCCTTTAGGAGGAAGCAAAATTATAACTTTTACATCAGACGGTATTTTTTCCTGCGATTTATATACTTCGATATGCTTATTCATGAAAAAATATGGTACTTCTAAAAAGGTTTGACTAAAAACTTAACATAACTTACGGAAAATATTTCAAAAAAATACTGCAAGCCATCAAAACTTCAATAATTTCCGAAAGGATCACAAAATATAGTGCTCAGATAAAAGATCTAAAATAATCCACAATAGATTTTTTCAACTTTAACCATAAACTCCTAAAATATAAGGACTCTCCAAGACGATAAACAAAAATTGGCAGAATTCGTGCATAACTCGAGTCATACAATTTTTAAGTTTCCATCATAATTTTGAGTTTCTTAAACTTAAACTTAAATTTAACCCTAAATTTTAGATTAAATTAAAAATTAAAATTTGAAGAAGTTTTAAGTATTGGGATAAGTCAATACAAGATTTACTTAAATTTTTTTTAAATTGAATTAAATTAAAAATTAAAATTTGAAGAAATTTTATGTATCGGGAGAAGTCGATACAAGATTTACTTCAACAATTTCGAGTCCTCAAGATCCAGCGAACTACGCATTAAAAAAATCAGTGAAAAAATTGCTTTTATACCTGTTGCTCCCCAAATTCGTTGGACTTTTTGCATGATATGGCGATACTGTCAACGGACTGTGCAACTGCTGATGATGATTCGGAGGATGTTTCGAGTGAAGCTGCACCGTTGGCTCCCTCTTCTTGCCACTCGCTACTTTAGTCCTGCTCGTCGATCGTCCGTGGGACGAATCCGTGGGACTCGTTCTAGGTTCCACCGGTGTGTTCGGCCTATTTCCACTATTTGCGCATGGCACCGTCAGCAAGGACTGGGATTTTGGCTCGACACGAGTTTTCTTTACCTGCATATTCGAAGAGAGTCTCTCGAGCGTAATCTCACCCGTTATCCTGTCGATTATAAGAACGCACTCTTTGCTGTAAGGCCTCTGCGATCCCTTGAACACCGTGTGTGGAATTCCAGCACCGTCCAAGTGCGGCACAGTCACGGTCATCGTGTTGTTCGTACCAACGTCAACTTTCGCCACTTTGGCAACATCAACACTCGCTGGCTTAAAATCGTCTGAAACATTCGTGAGTGAAAAAATTTTTTTTTCAATTAAAAAAAAATTTTCTCCAATTTTCAAAGTTCCTGACCGCTTTCAAGATTTGTTTTTGACGTCAACTTTTTGATATTCATCAAGTTTCAAGACTTATTGTACATTTTCCATGGATTTGAGGGATTACGGCTTGTTCCATTTCTTTTAAATCCAGATTTTCCAAAATCTGTTACAATTTAAAAAACCATAATGGCTATTGCATATTTTTAAGGACCTTGCAAACATAACAATACTCATTGACTTTTTTGTGTACACATTTTTTTTTTTTCATCAGTGAGGTCAGAATGCTGTTTTTAATGAATATTGGTGCAGAACGTAGAACTGCACTCATTTCTTCCACAAATTAATGTAGTGAAACATGCTTTGATCAAGGATGAGATAGTATACAAAAATGTACTCAATTTCGATTATGCCCTTTTGATAGGCTTTGAAATTGTGAAAAAAAGAATTTTGAGTGTTTTATGCAATTGTATAAAATATAGAATCCAGATAGGTATTTATAAAATAAATCTTGATATATGAATTATATTATATTTGAACTGGACTCATTTCTTCCAAAAATTAAGGATGTTGAGTCCCTATGAAATCTTTTAATGTTAATTGTTCAATAAATAGCTTCTTAATCGTAGTGAAATTTTTACACGACCTCCTGAATACTTCATGTAAAAACATATTAAATTTTCAGAATTCTATCATCATTACTTCAACCTCCTTAAGGGTTAAAATAAAAAATGATGAGAAAATTCTGAAAGTTTGGTATATTTTTGTATGAAGTATTTAAGAGGTCGCGTAAAAATTTGACGATTAGGAAGTTCGTTATTAAAATATCAACATTTTGTTGAGAACAATTTTTTAAACAAATTTAAAAAAAATTTATCAATAAACTTCGTTTTGTTTCCGTTGCTTTCAATATAGTGTAGATATTAAAAAATTGGGAGGTCAAAAAACAAACTTATCACAAAGTTAAATTAGTTTCCATAAGACTACATTTAAGTTAATTTAATTTGTTAATGTTAATTGTTCGATAACGAGGTTCCTAATCGTCGAGAAATTTTTACACGACCTCTTAAATAATTCATCCAAAAACATACAAAATTTTCAGAATTTTCTCATCATTTGCGATTTGGAACACAACATCCTTAATGTCGTGAAACATGCTCCGATTAAGGATGAGATATTATACAAAAATTTACTCCATTTCAATTATGCTTTGCCCTAGCGATAGGCTTTGAAATTGTGAAAAAGAGAAATTTTGATTGTTTTATGCAATTGTATAAAATATAGAATACAAATAGGTATGTATTTAATATATCAATTATATCATGTCTGATGTCTAAAATGGCTAAAAATTATGTTTGTATAGTATGAAAGAATAGGAAATACTGATCAAACCGCAAATATGCTCCAAGGATTCTCCTTTGCAAAAAAAAAAATAGGAAAAAATCTCAATGAAAAAAAAAAAATTCCAAAAGAAGTTGATTAAGGGCCTCTGGCATTTGCAAGCAAATTATCTTCTGAACAATCGGCTCAAAAAATATGAAACAATTTACAAAGCGTTGTTCATTTTAAGATGCGGAAACTTTATAAAAAATATCAGTGAATAAAAAAAAATTCAGCTTTGCAAAATGTTTCTCTCTGAAGAACGAATAACGAATCCAAGATTTGTGAATTTTCTTACATTTCAGGGTATGAAAAGCCATAGACTTTCATAAGATCAGATTTAATGCTTTCTTAATTCAAACCACATATATTTTCCAAGGGTTCTCCTTTGCAAAAAAAATTGGAATAAATCTCAATGAAAAAAAAAATTCCAAATTAAGTTGATAAAGGCCCTTTCTATAAAATAATAATAATAAAAATACCAGTGAATGAAAAAAAAATTCAGCTTTGCAAAATGTTTCCCTCTGAAGAACGAATAACGAATCCAAGATTCGCGAATTTTCTTACATTTCAGGGTATGAAAAGCGGTAGATTTATTGCTGGTGAAGGTGGGTCCGAGTTTGAGTTCTCGAACTTCAGGTCCGAGTCCGAGTCGTTGCGCCATTTCTGCGGAACTTTACTCAGGATGGATGGAACCGAAAAAGCTGATTTTTCAGAGTGCTCGAGCGGCACGTTGATTTCTTCTAAATTCGCCAACCTAAAACGGTCTTTCATTCCCACACATTTTGAACCCAGACTGTGTCATCTCTACGAATTAATGAGAAAGAAAAAATGAATTTAGCGACAAATTTTTCCAGCTCCAAAATAATTTCATGCGGACGACAAAGCGTATAATTTGTCTCACCTTGAAACTGGAGTAAATCTTGAAGTTTTTTCTCAACGAAACTTCAATCGACCTTGGGCCAGCCCCAGGAAACCTCTGAATCGTAAAAATTCTCGCGAGAGGCACTTATTTCATTCGAATAAAAATAATTCACGTTTCACACCGACCATATTGCACACGTTCACGGTAGAGATATGTTTCGATAACGAAAACCGCAGGAAATAATCCACTTTTTTTCACTATATATATATAACCGAATAACAGCTGTCGAAACTATAAAATTGTACTAAAAAAAAACTAAACTTCCGATTCATCGGAAAAATTCACTAAACTCATTTTTTTCTTCTCTGTCGAGTCAAAAATTTGTTCAACTCATCGAGAATCATATCGGAGTGCGTTATGTATTTTTTTTTTCCAAATTTTCTTCAACAGCTGTGGACGAGATTGTAAAGTCTTGATGACGATTTTAATCGATTATATCGAGGCGCACACAATCGCGAAATGCACGCAATTCTTTCTGCCAGAAAGAGAAAGACAGAGAGAGAGAAAAAAAAGTGACGTTAAAAATTACATACATGAAAAGAAGAGGAAAAAAAAAATCTTGGCACTAATATAAACGCTCCACGGAAAAGGAAGCCCGACTGAAGATATATCTATATTTATGTATATAGGTGTGAATTGGTGTGAACGGTGCTTAAAGCCCTTGTGAGTTTACGTCGGCGCACACGATTACATCTGCAAGTGCCGCAAGCGTGTTCAGTGAGCCTATATATGTATATATGTATACATATATATATATTCGTATATATATAGATACACTTTCTAGTGAAAAAAAGTCTAGTGTTGGAAGTGGTTGGAAGATCACAGCACTTTCACCGCGTTCTTTCGCTGCGGTCCGCGATATAAGAGCGCTTTACTTTGAGTGTAGAATTTTACAAGTTTTTCCTCCCCTCCCCCCCGACGATCACGCGAGAGAGTGGTCAACCCAGTATCTCCATTATTTTTCTCGAAAATACATGCAGGGTTGAAATCCCTGCACCGAGGAAAGAGGCGGGGGGAAGGGGCGGGAGGGAGGCGGGGAGAAGGAGAGCGGCCGCGCAAAGTAAAAGGAGGAAATTTGAAACTTTCCGTATTGTCAGATGGAAAGAGGAATATATAAAATTTTGAGAATTTAAAATTTTTGGAATGAGAAATGAGAAAACGTGACGCGATATTTCGACCGATTATACCTGAATTTGGGGTGGGGGAAAAGCGCGCCAAAAACTTCATAATTTGAGGACGTCTAGGGAATTTTTTATTTTTTCCAATGTTTCGGGATTTCGCGAAGCGATCAGTGAAAAGTTGAATATACTTAGGCCCAGTTCAACAACCATAATTTAAACCTGGTTTAATTTTTTTAACATACACATACACTATGTAAAAAAAAAATTACACCAGGTTTAAATGATGGAATTGTGGAACTGGACCTTAGAAAGCAGTCTTGTGCAGATTCGAGTCGAGTGTAGAAGGGTAAAACGTGTTTGTGCTTCCGTTGCAATTACGAGCATCGATTTTGCCGAGTTTCTGTGATATATTTATTGATCATCATTGTTGATACCTTCCGAGAAGGAATTCGCAACGAACGATTTCAAATTTCCCGTTTGTCATAAGCGCTTATCGCGAATGTCGATTGAGTTGAGAGTTGAAAAAAAAATACGTAAAAATTGAACATCGCGAGTGCAATGTTTTTCAGTAAAGTAACTACTTTTCTCGGCTCCAGAGGCGCTTCATGCACTTGTCGTCTGCACACCTCAAAAACCCTGTACGTGTATATATGGGGCGTTCCATCCCAAATCGGACAGTTTACAAAAAAAATTTCCTCAAATTTTTTATTTTTTTTAGTACCCATCAAAAGACCCTTCCTGTGAAATTTTGAAATTTTTTTGACTACCCGTTCACAAAAACAATATTCGACGTGTTTTTGAATAAGTTTTTTGAGTTTTAAGCTTTGAATGGTGTTATTAAAAGTGAGTGCATATTTTGATTTTTTAAAAAAATTTTCGTTTTAAATTTCTATCTATTCAACAACTTTTGAGACTAGTTTAGTGGTGGGTCCTCCATAATTACAATTTTTTTCGATTTTGGAAAATAAAAAAAAAATTTCTACAAATCATTATGAATATCAATTTTTGTTACTGTATACAGTGTTTAGTCTTTTTTCATTATTTAGAATTTATTTTGACACTTATTATTGCTAACAGGTTCTTAAAATTAATAATTAATCGGTAAGTTTGTTTATGAACAAAATTAATTCAAATTTATTTAAAAAATACTATACAGTAACAAAAATTTGTATTCATAATAATTTATTGACAAAATTTTTTATTATTTTCAAAAATCGAAAAAAAAATAGTAATTATGGAGGGCCCACGACTGGACTGGTCTTAAAAGTTGTTGAACAGATAGAAGTTTAAAATAAAAAATTTTCAAAAAAATCAAAATATGTACTCACTTTTAAAAACACGATTCAAAGTTTAAAACTCAAAAAACTTATTCAAAAACACGTCGAATATTTTTTTTGTATTTTTTTTCTGAAAAGGCCACAAAAAACAAAATTTTTGAAAAAAACCACTTAATTCGGACCATTATTAAAGAAGAAGACCAAAAAACCGAAAAAGAGCGGTTTGAAAAAAAATGTAATAACGGGTAATAAAAAAAATCTCAAAATGTAACAGGAAGGGTCTTTTGATGGGTACTAAAAAATGTAAAAAATTTGAGAAAATAAAAAAAAGTGTTTGAAACTGTCCGATTTGGAATGGAACGCCCCATATATATTAAGGCCAGAGAAGAAACCGCGTTTTTCATAATGTATTTTCATAAAAAAAGAAAACATTTAATATTTCTCTTTTCAAGTTCTCTAGACCTAATTCATTCAACCTTGGCCTTTAATCCTTTCATTCTTCCCCTATTTCGATGTCTTGTACAACATTTTTTTTTTTCAGGAGCAGTGCAAAAGTCATCGATGGAAAAGCGATAGCCAAGGAAATTCGAAACGAGGTGAAGAATTCGGTAGACGTTTGGCTGTCGTCGGGAAAGCGCCGACCAAAACTCGTGGCGATACTCGTGGGAAACGATCCGGCGAGTGAGGTTTACGTCGGTCGCAAGGTCAAAGCGGCTCAATCGATCGGTATAGAAGGACAAACCATACGTTTGAGCGAGGGGGTAAAACAGAGCGAGCTGATAAACGAGATAGAACGTTTGAACGATGATTCTTCGGTCGACGGTGTTCTCGTGCAATTGCCATTGCCAAAAGGGCTCGACGAGAGGGAAGCTTGTCACGCGGTCAACACGAGAAAGGACGTCGATGGATTTCACCTGGAAAATTTGGGCAAACTTTGTACCGACAGTCGGGGCTTCGTTCCGGCAACGGCTCTGGCCGTGAGAGAATTGATAGTCCGATCGGGCATCGAAACGCGAGGAAAAAATGCATTGGTAATCGGCAGATCGAAACACGTTGGATTGCCGATAGCTCTGTTGCTTCACGCGAATTCACAAGGTTCAAAATCAAGTCTTTTGCTTATATTCTACATTTTTTAAGGCGAGGCTAAATACCGACATTATTACCGAAGCCCTACATTATCGACTCAAAATCGCTGTCCAAACTTTTTCCAATACCGGTGGATGAATATCAATTAAATTTATGAATTAATGATGAATGAATTGCAAAATGCAAATGCGAGACACAAATCAACGTTTTCGTTAATTGCCACTGACTTGCCAGACAGTTTGGATAGAAGTCTGATGAAAGTAATGTTTATTTCATAGGAATTCAACATGGGGCTGCCCTCTTTCGGATTTTTGTGAACTTAATTTCGCCATTTTTTTTCTCGATAAAACACGAAATTTATCAACATTTATCTCGTGATTTGGATTTCAAACTTACGTCGCGGTTTTTCCACGAAATAATGCCAAAGACGTATCGATATTCGTACTTTGGTGTTGGTTATGGAGCCCCACTCTTGGTCTTAGCCGAAATGCCGTAAAAACATTATAATTTAATATTTGGATTTACAGATTTTTTATGATAATCGGATCTGTAATTTTTTCTTTCGTTTTCCGAAAAATTTTTAGTGGGGCTCCATTTGTGCCATAATTCTGATGATACTGTCAAAATTTTATTGATTTTCATCCATTCGTGCCAGAGCAAGTTTGGAATCCATTTTCGAGGTGCTAATGTCGGTATTTAGCCTTCCCTTAAATCGAGAAAAAAATCTCTGGGTGTTCCGGACTCAGTCGGTAAGAAAAACTGCAGAGAATGGCAGTCATTTTATGGAGTTTTCCAGTAATAATCCCTGTGCTGGCAAATAAATTCCTTTTCGTGGCAAATTGCCAGCTAAAACTTACTGAAATTAATGCTAAAGGACAAAGACAACATGATGAAATAATCGTTGAAGAAATAATGTGTCCATTCTGTTGTACATATTCATAAGTAATTCATAATTGGAGCTGTAGTTTTATCAATATTTTATTTTTTGTATAGTTCACAAAACTTCATTTATGTGGAAGCCAGCGTTGATCTCTGTACCTTTTTATTTTGAATAATAGGAAAAGATGAGACAATGAGATGTGAACTTTCGATTTTCAGTTTATTATAGGGAAAATTGAGAATTACAATGATAACACCTTAATGAAAAGCTCTGATGGCTTTTCATCTTTTGACATTTCCTTTATTAGTGGACCATGCATATTACTTTTGCACATGTTACAGTACCCGGTGGACACGGTAATGTAGTAATGTAACGGCAATGTTACCGATTGTAACATGTAATATTACATGGACGTTACATGTAAGTTACAATTTCCTACTGAGCAATATACCATTGATATATAACATGTTATATAACAGTTATGTAACTGCAATATTGGAATGTAATGTTACATTAATGTATCTGTTATATTGCATTTATATAACAGCAGTATTGCAGTGATATCATTGTAATATTTTGGTTATATTACTGCAATATTGCAGTGATAACACTTTAATATTGCAGTTATACAACTGAAATATCAAAATTATATTACTGCAATATTATTATTATATTACTGCAATACTGCGGTTATTAATTTACCGCGAGTCCTTAATTTCAGGACAAATAACGACAAATCACTTCGTTACAGCCCATTAATCTGACATGAATATAACCAAAGCTACACTCACATCGTTACAAGCATGTTACATAACGGCTACAAATTTTTTTTACATTACTGTAATGTAAAAACGTTGTATACCAGTAATGTAACCTGCATATAACAAATGGTACATAACATGTTACTTCCACGTTATATACCAGTTATGTATCACAAGAATAACATTGTAACATTACATGTAACTTCCATGTTAAATTGTCGCAATATAACATATGTTACATTACTGTAATGTTACTTCGTTACAAGCATGTTGCGTAACTGCTACAAAACTTTTTTACATTACTGTAATGTATCAAAGTTATTTACCAGTTATGTAATCTCCATGTAACAAATGTTACATAACACGTTACATGCACGTTATATACCAGTTATGTTACACAGGAATAACACTGTAACATTACATGTAACTTCCATGTTATATTGCTGCAATATAACGTGATCACTGGGTAGTTATCAGAGTTGTGAAAATAGTAATTTAAAAGTAATGTGTAATGGATGCATGTGCCATTACAAATAAAAAAAATAATGTGTAATGGATGCGCGTATCATTACAAATAAAAGAAGTAATGTGTAATGTATGCATGTTCCATTACAAATAAAAAAGTAATGTGTAATGGATGCATGTCCCATTGCAAATAAAAAAAGTAATGTGTAATGCATGCATGCGCCATTACAAATAAAAAAAGTAATGTGTAATGGATGCGCGTTCCATTACAAATAGAAAAATAATGTGTAATGTATGCACGTTCCATTACAAATTACAATTTTTAAAAGAAGTCATTTGCAGTGGAGAATATTCCATTACAAATAGAAAAATTACCGTGCTCATATTAAAAACTTGCACATTGCTGTCTCATCATTACATCACACATTACTTTTTTTTTTATTCGTAATGGGACATGCATCCATTACACATTACTTTTTTTCCTTTGTAATGGGACATGCATCCGTAACACATTACTTTTTTTTATTTGTAATGGCACATGCATCCATTACACATTACTTTTGTATTTTTAATGGTACACTTATTTACTTCATATTATGCAGTGTAATGGGTAATAAATACAGTAATCCATTGTCAAAGTAATGCATTATTTACAACTTTGGTAGTTATTACTGACCCGTCCATGAATTATTGTTATTTTTTGTTTACTGTATGTGCCCATTTTTCTTTGTTATGACGCTCTTCTTTTGGGGCCGGAGGAAGAGGGTTAGTTTTTTCATGCTTATGCATTTTGGGGCACCCTGTTACCAAATTGTCTATCCAAAAGGGCGAATATACATTCTGGCAAAATTTCATGGAAATTTCGGATTGACCTCATAATCTTGAAAAAAAATTGAGAATAGTGAAATTTTATATTACATTATACATTTTTGTATTTTAGGACAAACGGGAGCCCTCGATATGACAACGACAATCTGCCATGTTCACACGCCTTCGTCGGAGCTGGAAAAGCTCGCGAAACTCGCGGATGTCTTGGTCTCGGCTACCGGAGTTCCTGGACTCGTGAAAGAGGGTATGATAAAGCCCGGTGCATGTGTGATCGACGTCGGAATAACGAGAATCGTTGGAAACGATGGAAAATCGAAAATCGTCGGTGACGTCGATTATGAACGAGTCAAAGAGGTCGCTGGGTACATTACACCTGTTCCAGGAGGTGTTGGACCGATGACGGTCGCGATGCTGATGAAAAATACTTTCTTGGCTGCTCAGAAAAAATTTTCCTCCTGATTCTACTGCATAAATCATATTTCTCATTTTTCATATAAACATTCAGTATCGATTGAGTATTCATAGTTTTTATAATATATATAATTCACGTCGAGAGACTTAAAAGAGTTACGTCGATTATTCATTAATTTTGTATTATTTTTCATGCTTAATATATTATATACTTTAGGGTGGGTCAAATAAAATGACTAATTTTTTTTTCCTCGATGTAATGAAAAATATATTCTTTGACATATCAAAAAAACCCTCTGCCAGTATTAGCCCTTCATATTTAAATTAAGAGGTGCCTCATCGCAAATTTTTATTTCCCACTTAAATAACACAGGATTTTTTTTCAACTCCGGAATCTTATTAGACTTTAATCGTTGAGGTTAGAAGAGTTTTTTTAGCACATTTTTGTAGAACATTTGATGCTCGACAAAAAAGCTCGGTTAGTTTTATCGATTAAACACAAGAGAGCTTTTTTGTAGAGCATCAAATTTTCTACAAAAATGTGCTAAAAACACTCTCCTAACCTTAACGGTTAAAGTCTAATAAAATTGCAAAGTAAAAAAAAAAAAAAATTTCCTATGTTATTTAAATGGAAAATAAAAATTTACGATGAGGGACCTTTTAATTTAAATATGGAGGGCTAATACTTGTAGAGGGTTGTTTTGAGATGCCAAACAATACATTTTTCATTATATTGAGGGAAAAAAAAATTAGTCATTTTATTTGACCCATCCTAAGGAAACCCCCCCCCCCCCCCTCGGTGTTCACACCTAGTATATGCCAAGACCCCCACCCCCCTTCCCCTCTAGTTTTCACGTAGTAATTCATAAATATGGTTTTAAACCATTTTTTGCAAACAGAAAGTTAAAAACAAATTAATTTGGCTCATATTTGTCTTTAAATATTAATACGGCGCTTGCCGCGTGACGCCAAGAGTGCGTGCATACCTACACTCAAAATCAGTCAAAAAATTAAAGGAACAGACAAATTTGTAAGATTTTTCAGCGATTTTCCAAAGGCTGTAACTTTGTTAATTTTGGTTGAAATTAAAAAAAAAAAAGCACGTTAAAGCTTGAATCCACTAGTTTCGGAATATTGAGTCCAAAAAAATTTTTGGGTCTCACCCTCGACGTAGTCGAAAGAAATATGGCAAAAATTTGCTCGAAATTTTTGCTTTTTTCAAAACAGTCGTTGGGCTCTAAATTTTTTTTTCGATTTTAACCAATCTATGGATCGTTTAGCTGGGTTCTTTGGCTTCAATTTGCTTTTTGAAATTTTTGTTTTACGATCATTTTTCGCTGAGATATCGGCCATTGAACAAAAATTCGTCTTTTTTTTATAATTTCAATATCTCTAAAATTAATGATCGTGCAGCGAGTAAAGGGTGGGTTTCAGAAACTTAAATCTACCCTTTATAAGTTCCTGTTAGTGTCATAAAAGAAAAAACAAATTTCGATGCTTAATTTTGACTTGAAAAAGTCCAAAAAAATAGCTTTTTTTCTTGTTGTAGAAATTTGGCACAACTTTACAGATATAGCGAATGTTTTTAGGTTTTTTTTTTAGCTCAATATATACATACCTTAAAAACATGTCAATTTTTAAAACAATCGGTCGAGCCGTTTTTTGTGACCGAATCATCGGACTTTTTAAAAAAATTGAAGGAACACGTTGATTGATTCTTAAAGACCAATTAATGGTGTTAAAAATGAAAAAAAAGTTTTTCTTTTTTGTCTCTCAAATTTGCATTTATTTAATGAGCGTGAAAGCTAAGAAAAATCTAAATTTAGAAAAAAAAATTTGTTTGGAGCCCAATGACAGTTTTGAAAAAAGCAAAAATTTCGAAAAAAATTTTGCCGTGATATTTCTTTCGACTGCGTCGAGGGTGGTGCCCAAAAAATTGTATTGCCTCGAGATTTCGAAACTAGAAGATTCAAGCTTCAAAATGCTTTTTTTTTAAATGTTCGATCAAAAATAACAAAATTACAGCCTTTGGAAAATCGCTGAAAAATATCGCAAATTTTTCTGTTCCTTTAATTTTTCGACTTAGTGTATATGAGTTCGAAAAAGTGCGAGATTTTCCTAGAGAATATTGACTACATGACAAAAATCTAAGCCCCCCCACCCCTGTGACCAAGCGTGTCACCTCCCCCCCCCCCCCCCCCTAAACAGGTCACGTAGTATGGGTACGTTCCCTAATGTATATCTATAGTTTTAGTGAGATATATATACTGCTATATCGGGCAGTCGACAATGTTCGTGTCGTCTAAACTGTCGATTTGCCTGAGGCTTATTCCAACACGTATTTCCAGTTATCAACGTCGATTGATCGGTTTAGAGCCTGAAAAATCAAGTACAATAACATTCGGCGTGGCAAATAAAAAACAAACTATAAGATTCATAACAAGTAATACGATGTCGTGTCCGCCGAAGGTTTTGGTTACTCGTGGTGATATTCCGAACGTGGGATTAGATCTTCTGCGTTCAAAGTACGTTTTTGCAAGCATAGATAAACATCTACAAATTGATTGATCTTTAAATTTTTTTTTTGCCTAATTGGCTCGCCCTCTATGGAAGGCCTTGCACTCTCTTCAATCTTAAAAATTATTAATAACTAGTAATTTGTACATTCCTTCAATTTCAAAATTTGATTACCTGTACAAAAATTATTGTTAAAAATGCATCAAGATTCTACAAATCTATGAAAAATAATTCATCATGTTCAATTACGACCTTCCGTTCTCATAAAATTGGTCAAAACGCATTAAAAACCTCTACTGAAAAAAAAACAAGAGATATCCAAAACTTTCTTTGAAGGAAGACCTTAAAATAGTACATTATTTTATTGCACGAGTGCGTAAAGTGTGGCTTTTACGTCCGGAGTGCAATAAAACACATTTTTTCTAATAGGACGCATGTTTAAATTTTTTTTGTTGAATTTATCGACGATGCGAAACAGGTGCGAATTGATTGTCTGGAATGGTTTATCGCCGATTCCACGATCCGAGCTGCTGAAAAGAATAGCGGGAGTCTCGGGAGTCTATTGTTTACTGACCGACAAGATAGACGATGAGATACTCGCTGCGGCGGGCCCGCAATTGAAGGTCGTTGGCACAATGTCAGTGGGATACGATCATCTCGACGTCTCGTCGCTGAGAGCACGTGGGATTCGCGTGGGTTACACACCCGGAGTTCTCACGGACGCAACATCCGAATTGACGGTCGCATTGTTGCTCGCGACCTCGAGGAGACTCTTCGAAGCCGACAAAGCAATGAGAGCGTGAGTACAAAACGAAGCCGTGCAGGTGGCGCCACTCGGAAAATTCAAAATGACCGCCAAAGACGCGGGAAATATTTCAAGATTTGAAATTAGCATTGTATTTCTGAATAAATTGGCAGTAAAATACGAGTAATTATTTTGAAAAAAATGTTAATGAAGCCAAATTGATATTTCGCGTGACTTATATGTTTTCATTGTTGTTTTTATATTTCAGAGGTGAATGGAAAGCGTGGACACCGTCTTTCATGTGCGGACCGGGTCTTGCCGGGGCCTCGGTCGGTATTGTCGGACTCGGTGCTCTCGGCGCCAGAGTCGCCGAATACCTGAAGGTTTTTCGCGTTAGTAAAATAATGTACACGAGTAGAAGCGACAAAAAAGAGATTGCCAGTAAATTCGATGGAGAACGCGTCAGCTTCGATCGGTTGCTCGGTGAAAGCGATTTTGTCGTCGTTACGACAGCGTTGACTTCTGAAACGCGCGAGATGTTCAACGCGGATGCTTTTCGAAAAATGAAAAAAACCGCTGTATTCGTGAATGTCAGCAGAGGTCAGGTGGTCGATCAAGAAGCACTGATCGAGGCGCTGAAAAATGGTACCATCCGAGCAGCTGGACTCGATGTTATGACGCCTGAGCCCATACCGCTCGATAACGAGCTTCTAAAACTCGAAAATTGCGGTATTTAAATTGTTGTTGTAATTTTAATGTCCAAAACGCTTTTTTTTTTTTTTTTTAATTCGTACGATTTTCTTTTTTTTTTGGTTTTTTTTTAGTTGTTATTCCACATCTTGGTAGCGCAACGATCGAGACCAGACAGGAAATGGCGAGACTCACGGCGAGGAATATTCTTTCCGTTCTAACTGGTGAACCGGAGAAAATGCCAGCTGAACTTGATTTAGGAGCGTTGTAACGTTTATGTTTAATCTCTTGTGCGATACATGGAGCGTTCCATCCCAAATCGGACAGTTTGTAAAACTTTTTTTTTTTTTCCTCAAATTTTTTATGTTTCTTAGTACCCATCAAAAGGCCCTTTTTGTTAAATTTTGAGATTTTTTGATTACCCGTTCACATGATATTAAATTTAAAAAAAACCACTTTTTTCGGTTTTTGGTCATAACTTCTTTAATAATGGTCCAAATTAAGTGTTCTTTTTTTCAATGTTTTTGTTTTTTATGGCCTTTACAGAAAAAAATACAAACAAAAATATTCGACGTGTTTTTGAATAGTAGTTTTTCTATTTGAATAATAGTTTTTCGAGTTTTAAACTTTGAATCGTGTTTTTAAAAGTGAGTGCATCTTTTGATTTTTTTGAATTTTTTTAGTTTTATACTTCTATCTATTCAATAACTTTTAAGACGAGTCCGGTCATGTGCCCTCCATAATTACTATGTATACGATTTTTGAAAATTAAAAAAAAAAAAATTTCTACAAATTATTATGAATATCAATTTTTGTTACTATATACAGTGTATAGTCTTTTTTTTCATTATTTAGAATTTATTTTGACACTTTTTTATTGTTAACAGGTTCTTAAATTTAATAATTAATCGTTAAATCTGTTTATGAACAATAATAACAACAGTTTTTATTTTTTCACGTATTTTCACGTATAAAAGTTGTTGTTAAGATAGAAGTTTAAAATAAAAAAATTTCAAAAAAATCAAAATATGCACTCAATTTTGAAAACACGATTCAAAGTTTAAAACTCAAAAAACTTATTCAAAAACACGTCGAATATTTTTTTTGTATTTTTTTCTGAAAAGGCCATAAAAGAACAAAAATTTTGAAGAAAAATACTTAATTTGGACCATAATTAAAGAAGTTATGAGTAAAAACCCGAAAAAGAGCGGTTTTAAAAAAAATTTAATATCTTGTGAACGGTTAATAAAAAAAATCTCAAAATTTAACAAGAAGGGTCTTTTAAGATTACTAAAAAATATGAAAAATTTGAGGAAAAAAAAAGTTTTTCAAACTTTCCGATTTGGGATGGAACGCCCCATATATATAAATTTTTACTTCAATAAACTAAAATGACTTTGCAGAACCAATTCTTGAAAAATCGCTTTTTTCCAGCCTCTTGACTTCGTAAAACCCCTTAATTCACCTCTTCTAAAACCCTTCCTTACCTACCGAGCGTCGCTGCTAGAGGGCGCCACAGTATAAAAGACGTACGCGCGCGGAAAGATGGGAAACAGAGAAAGAACGAGTTTCGGCGTGTCAACATCTTTTTGAGCGGCTTATAGCGTTTGTTTATATTCCGATTATTCCGAAATCTTCATTTATTGGCGTTATTCAGTCTTCGTTTATTTTTTAATGAGTCAAATAGCGAAAAAGTTACATTCCTTAACGTGTTTATGAGTTTGAGGTGCGAAAATTCGATTGTCAGTTAAAACAAAATTTTTGATGGTTCCCCTTGCATCTTCTTGCTTGAAACTTATAATACTAGATTGAAAAGAAACGTGGGAAGTTTTCGGAGAGAAAATGTCTAGCAAACATAGCTCACCGTTGTCGAGAAATGGCTCGTCCACGTCGACATCGTCGCGGTCTCCGATGGAAAGAAAGGAGGCTCTCAGGATGTACCTCAGGAGGACTCGAGCCCTGCGTAAGTTATTACATTTTCATGGCCAAAATTGACCTAACTCACTAACGTTAATTATTCTCAATGGCCACTTTATTCGAATGTTATCATTTATTCTATTTTGTTCCATTTTATTCAAACTTCGTGAAACTTTTTATCAGTGCATTTCACTCGCACAGCGGCATGTTAGTGACGAATGTAACGTCTGCGCTAGCAGACTTTGTTTTTATGCAATAAAATGCGATTGAAGAATATGCGATGATTTCAGATGATGTGAATCAGCAAACTGTTCAAAGTCTGGAGGAGATAATCAAAGATACTGATTCTATTAGTTTGGAAGTTCCTATCGACGACAAAGGTTTGAACGTCTTTACCTTTCAAATTTTTTAGACATATCTGGTCAAGCAATTTTTCGATATCCTAAAAATGTTCTTTTTTTTATTCCTTTTTAAATTTTCGATATCCTAAAGATGTCCCTTTTTTTTATTCCCTTTTCAATTTTCTGAGAAATATTTTAATACTTTGATATCCAGATATTTTGAAATTCATTATGATTGTTTCCTTTATTGTGAACCGAGACTTCGGGTTAATTCTCTAATTACACAGCCACACAAAATTTAAAAAAAAATTCTGCCTGGGGGTCTCACTATGTATACTGTACGTTTTTGGGATCGCTGAATTCGAATCCGAGGTTGGTTTAATCCCAGCACGTCAGGGTTTGGCTATAACCACAAAAAATAACACTCCAAAATCGAGATTATTTTTTTAATATTTCGAAAACTATTATAGCTTCGAAAAAATCGTTCTGGGTTCGTCTTAAAGAGTATACTTGTGGCTAGGGAAAAAAAAATTCCGAATTTTTTTTTGAGAAATCATGAATTTGGAGAATTTTGAATTTTTAAAAATTGTGCAAATCTACGATCAACATTAAATTTTTGGTTCAATTTTTTTAATATAATACCTTGTACTGATCTTGAAAGATCCTGAAATTTTCAGAAAGGTGTTTTTGTTTTTTCAAAAATGTGAATTTTTGAATTTTTAAAAATCGTGTAAATCCACAATCAATATTGCATTTTTTGTTAATTTTTTTTTACACAATACCTTTGAGTGATCTTTAAAGATCTTGGAATCTTCGGGATCTTTTAATTTTTGCAACAAAAAAACACCATCGTGAACATTTCAGGATCTTTTAAGACCAGTCCAAGGTATTATATAATAAAAATTTAAGCAAAAATTTGATGTTGATCGTGGATTTACACGATTTTTTAAAATTCAAAAATTAATGGTTGTTAAAAAACAAAAAACACCTTTCTGAAAACTTCAGGATCTTCTAAGATCAGTACAAGGTAATGTATAAAAAAAAGATTTATAAAAATTCAAAATTCTCCAAATTTGTAATTTTTCATAATTTTTTTTCGGAATATTTTTTTTTAGTAGCCACAAGTATACTCATCAAGACGAATCCAGAACGATTTTTTCGTAACTATAATAGTTTTTGGAGATATTTAAAAAACAATTTAATTTTTGAGTGTTTTTGAGGTCATAGTTAAACCCTGACGTGTTGGGGTTAAACCAACCTCGTATTTGGATTCAGCGATGCCAAAAACATACTATGTACATAGTGAGACTCCCAAGCCGATTTTTTTTTCTTTTTGTGTGGCTGTGTTATCTGCAATTTTCAAATCCTAATGAGAGATCATTTTTGGAATTTTGGGAAACTCGCACATTTTAATTAATTTTCCATATTTTTTAATGCTCTTTTAGCATCTTGTCAAGATGAGGTACTCATGGATTCTGAAATTATGACTGCTTCGTCAAAAGTATTGAAAATGGGCACAACAACGCTCACAAAAGAATTGAGTCCTTACGTGTCTCGCGATTTTGCTGAAAAATTGGTGAGTCGTGGATTTTTTGTAAAAACAACAACAAGATTATTGGTATAAAATAGTAATATTTTTGTAAAATGACGCAGCTGACTTACGTACACATGCTGCCGGATACCACTTTAGACAAACCTAATTGGGAGATGCTCGAAGATGAGGTGACAAAAATCTTCAGAAGAACACCCAATTTCTCGACTCTTTCAGGTATGATGGAAAAAAAAATTTTCCTTTCCGCAAAAAATATGTATAACGGGGTGTCTGACACCTTGAAGCTTCAAAAATTCTTAAACGACATAAAATTTTGTTATGTCATAAAAACTGAGCGCAGTAACTGAAATTTCATTATTTCTGGCAGCAAGTTCACTGATCCATTCGCTTAATCTATGTATATTTCAATATTTCAAGATTTTCGGGAACGTTTCAGAATTTCAAATAGGTATCATCTTAGATTTATACAAAATTTACAGACATTATCGCAGTGTTATTATTTTTTCAAGAATAATCTATAGAACTAATCAAATCATGTCAATCTGTGACCCTTTTTATTTATTGAAAGATAGATTAATTTATTTTTAAAAATCAGAAGTATACTTCCTTCTGATGAAAAATAAACGACTTTTCAAAAAGATGACAAATTATTTGCATGAACTACGGGCGAAAAGTTTCTGGACAAAACTTAAAAAAAGGTCTGGAACGTTTTCTTATGCTATTTCGCCGGAAGTCAACGTAAACTAATTAACAAACGGCATTTTAGAGGGGAAGAATTCGGCTTAATTTCCTGCTTTTTAAATTATTTTTACAATTTGTTTTTAGATTCGGACTTTATTTTGAAGAGAACGGGATTTCGCCTTTTCCCCCCCTTTCTTCAGGTGCGCCCATCATCTAGAGGAATTTTTTTTTTTACATTTTTACGATTGGATTGATAAAAGGGATAGTTTGAGTTTCAATCTCTTTTTTTTTTTTAAACTTTGAGCGATTTTTTTTCCAAAGTTCTTCTGTTTTTGTGAAAAAAGAGGAAATTTGAAAAATCCCGTATAACACGAAAACAAAGAGGATTCATGAAAAACTTCAAGTTAGCAAAAAGTTGCGTCAGTTTTTGTTGACTTAAGAGGATCTTTTTCCGATTTTTTTTCCTCAAATGTTTTTTGCTTATTTTCTGTGTCGGAGCTCGGATCATTCAATTACCATAACTCGAGAACTAAGGGATTGTTGATATAATTTCAAGAGTGGAAAATACTTCATCTTACCATTTTCAACATATTGGAATTTTTTTTCAATTTTTTTTCCAGCCTCAACATGAGAAAAAAAAAGTTGGACAAAAAAATCTGAAAAATTCGTCTGAACTCAACGAAAACAGACCCAACTTTTTGCTATCCTGAAGTACTTCATGAATCCTCTTTGGTTTCGTGTTATACGGGATTTTTCAAATTTCCTATTTTTTCACAAAAAACAGAATAACTTTGGAAAAAAAATCGTTCAAAGTTTTTTAAAAAAGGAAATTGAAGCTCAAACTTTCCCTTTTATGAATCTAATCGTAAAAAATGCATGAACAACATTTCCTCTAGAAGATGGGTGCACCTGAAGAGAGGGGGGAAAAAAGGCGAAAAACAGTTGTTTTCATAACAGAGTTCGAATGAAAAAACAAATTGTAAAAATAATTCAAAAAACAGGTAATGAAGCTGAATTATTTCCCTTCAAAATGCGGCTTTTAAATTATTTTACGTTGACTTCCGGCGAAATGGCATAAAAAAGCGTTCCCGACCTTTTTCGAAGTTTTGAAAATTCATATGTATGACACCCTGTGAAATATTTATCATTCAAAGATTTATTCTTTCATTCTAGGATGTCTCGTCCCTCTGGAGAAGAAAGTTGTAGTGAAACGTCAGCCTGTGAAGAGAGACGCTCAAGCACCAACAACAAGACCAAAAGCTATCGTGACAATCGAGAAAAATGAAGACGGCCTCGAGCAAACGGTCGAAAAAATTCGACTTTTGATATCACGAACCTACAAGAATGATCGAGAGCCCATAGATTATTTCCGTCTCATTTTGCATCCGAGTGATTTTAGCAAAACGATTGAGAATATGCTGCACGTTTCGTTTCTCGTTCGTGACGGTATAATACAAATAATGCTGGACGATAATGAAAATCTCGTTATCAAACCGGCCTCCAAAGATTTGCAGGCTGCGGTCAAGAAATCGCAGAAAAGGGTCAACATTCAGAACATAATGTCCCTCAACATTCAACAATGGCGGGTATGTATTTTTTTGTTCTCCCTTCACCAATTTGTAATATTCAAGTTTATCATTATCTCACGTCTTCGCGCGCTTTTAGATTCTCAAGGAAGCCTACAACATCACGAGTCCGATGATTAACTTTGAGTAAAACGATTTTCCAGCTGAATGATGAATTACCAGAGATGTGTGTTCATTGCACGAGGGGCCTTCGGTACAATTAGGTATAATTATAAATAAAAAGCGTATCATAATGAGTTATTTTTGTAACTATTGAGAGTTTAAGATTTGAAATATATTCGAACCATTTGTTAGCGAGCAAAAACTTCGTGATTGATTGAACAGGAAATCTAACTGAACGATATCGATTTGAATTTGCTGGGTTGAAAATATTTTCCTCAAATATCACCTGAGGGGAGGCTTGAGGCTCTTTTCTTGCCTTTCCTCATTTGGAGTAAAAAAATTGAGCACATTTTTTATCAAAACGATTTAGCTGAATGAATTAGTAATTTTAGGGTCTCTTGAACTCCTTAATTATGCAGATGATCCCATTATTCGTTATATAAATAAGTACTAAAGAAAAACTTTTACAAAAGTTTTGAGGTAAGATTACCTTTATCCTCCCCTTAAAGTCATGCAAAAGAAACGCTGATCGTAGCTAAGTCGAATTTTGCTAATTATTCCGTTGGTATAGCGATGAATTAATCAGGGCTGCAAGTAATGCATTACTTTTTGTAATGCATTGCCATTTTCATTACCCATTACAATGTAATTTGTACTGGAAAAAATTTCCATCACCCATTACAATGTAGTATGTAATGGAAAAAAATTTCCATTACTCATTACAATGTAGTGTGTAATGAAATAAAAATCCATTACCCATTACAATGTAGTGTGTAGTGGAAGAAAAATATATTACCCATTACAATGTAGTGTGTAATGGAAAAAAAATCCTTTACCCATTACAATGTAGTGTGTGATGGAAAAAAAATCCATTACCCATTACAATGTAGTGTGTAATGGAAAAAAAAATCATTACCCATTACAATGTAGTGTGTAATGGAAAAATTTGTCATTACTCATTATAATGTAGTGTGTAATGGAAGAAAACTTCATGATCCATTACAATGTAGTGTGTATTTGAAAAAATTTGGATCACCCAATAAAATGTAGTGTGTAATGGAAAAAATTTTCATTATCCATTACAATGTAGTTTGTAATGGAAAAAAATTTCATTACCCATTACAATGTAGTGTGCAATCGATAAAATTTTGCTTGTTCATTACAACTTAATGTGTAATGGAAATTTTGGAATTTTTTTAAATTATATGCTAGAGTTTTTTGGCCTGGGTTAAAATGAGCCAAAACTAGTAATTATGCGGTCGCGTGATCATTTAGAACGGCAAGAAAAATTTCATGCTTAGTGCCCCACACTCTATTCTTATTCTTTCCTATTCTTCATAATTGACACTTTTATAATTTTCATCGATGATGAACGCTCCTAAATTCAATAGGCTCACAGAAAATCACTTTGAGCAAAGGATATTGGCCAAAGCAAACGCTGAAAAAATTATATTTGGAAGTGCAGTTCAACGTTCAACTTTTTGTATTCATATAGATGCTTTTTATAATTTAAGGTATCCAAGTCATTAAAATGTAATGCAAAATTGCAATAATTTATTCATTATATTTTTCCATTCCCAAAATTGCAATCAAATTTTTGTTTATTACACGTTACATTGCAGTGGGCAATGGAAATTGTTTCTATTACACACTACATTGTAATGGGTATGAAATTTTCTTTCATTACACACTACATTGTAATGGGTAATGAAAATGTCTTCCATTACACACTACATTGTAATGGGTAATGAATTTTTTTTCATTACACACTACATTGTAATGGGTAATGGAAATGTTGTCCATTACACATTCTAAAAGTAATGCATTACCCATTACTTTTAACAATGTGTATTGGATAAGTTTTTCGTTACAAATTACAAAAGTAACGTGTAATGAATGAATGTTCCATGACTAATAATAAAAATGTGTAATGGATGCATGTACCATTACAAATAAAAAAAATTACGTGTAATGAATGAGTGCTCTATTACAAAGTACAATTTAAAAAAAAGTAATTTGTAGTCGAGAACATTACATTACAAATTACAGTAGTCCATTAAAAATTAGTGTGTTTCTACAACAATTTGTAGCAGGTACTATTTTGCTCAAAGGTAAGTCTATTAATTTTTCAATGAAAATAATCTGTATGTATCAAGTTTTTGTTAACTTTACTATCGTAGTGATAAATGTATGAACAGTGATTTTTTGGAGTAATTTTCACTGTATTGTTGTAAAAATTAAAATTGAAGAAAAACTTATAGGTGTCAGTGTATATTAACTCAATATACACTGTTAATATACATTTACCACTACAATAGTAATGTTAACAAAAACTTAATCCACACAAACTAGTTTCATTGAAAAATTAATAGACTTACCTTTGAGCAAAATAGTACCTGCTCCAAATTTCGGTAGAAATACACTAATTTGTAATGGAATATTCTCCACTACAAATTACTTTTTTTTCAATCGTAATTTGTAATGGAGTACTCATTCATTACACGGTACTTTTTTATTTGTAATGGCGCATGCATCCATTACACATTACTTTTTTTATTCGTAATGGCGAATGCATCCATTACACATTACTTTTTTATTTGTAATGGAACGCGCATTCATTACACATTACTTTTGTATTTTGTAATGGTACACTTATCCATTTCACATTATGCAGTGTGATGGGTAATGAATACAGTAATGCATTATTTACAACTCTGGAATTGATGAATGAAAACTTTTGATCCATCAACATACTCCAAGAAAATAGATATTAAGCTCGCAGATTTAAGAAATAAATTTTTAGAAAAACGCCTGCAATTTCTCATCAAATTTACCCATCAGTAAAATTCGTTCTGACCCATACAATTCCGTCAACAATATAAAATAATTTTTTTTTCAATTCTCAACTCTACCAGGTCCTTTAATTAGTAACCATTCGCAAAAGTAATGATCTCAAGTTCAGAACAATTAATTTTTCCGAAATAGTTCCAAAAAGGTTATTTTCTCTGGAATTAATTCAAGAAAACATAATCAACATTTTTTCGTTTTTTTTATTAATTTTTTCCGTTTTGTTTCTGATGTATTACTAATGTATAGCACGGCCTCGAACGTGCAAAGTACATATTAATATTCAATGATAACAGTGTATTACGACTCGTTTTCGGTATCGCGTTTTATATTTTGTGTACATAACTTTGAATATAAACCTCGAGGATTTCGTTGGTGCAACGAGCTCCTCTCTTTCGCCCGGATGAACAAGAGAAAAAAAATAAAAATTAAAAATATCGGGAGAAAGAGAAGAGCCTGAGCACCGATCTTCCAACATTTTGAGTTTTATTAACGCGAACTATACTTTCCTAAATTCGATTTAGTTGGAAGATCTCGATCCTCGAGGTTGCGTCGAGCTTTCGGTATTCTCTTTATTACGCGTTGACTGTGAGTTTGTTTCTTTCCCATTTGTTGTTGTTTTTACTGCGTTTCAACAAACCGCCATGAAAAAATGGGGAGAGAGTGCGACGTTCTCATTTTCTTTCCGACGACGAGGCACGAGACGATTCGAGAAAACACCGCGCGCGATGAGGATGGTTTTGCGAGGGCGCGTGTCCCGATTTTTGGATGAGGAGCTTCTTACGACTTGGCGAGAGTCTCGGCCTTGGCGACGACTTCCTCGATCGGTCCGACCATGTAGAACGCTCCTTCCGGCAAATGATCGAGTTCACCGGCGAGAATCTTCTGGAAACCCTTGATCGTCTCGGCAAGAGGCACGAGCTTTCCGGGATGTCCGGTAAAGACCTCAGCGACCTTGTTGGTGTAATTTTGAAAAAAAAAGTCGAGGAAGCACCAGAATTAATTTTTGATCCATCAAATAAGTGCCAAGGAGAGAAGATGTACTTTTGCTTTATTTAAAAGAAAATGAATGTGAAATAAACATTTAAATTTAAGAGGAGGCTAAATACCATTTTCATTCAATCCCTACATTATCGAAGTATCATCGTCGTCCAGTCTTTCTCCGACAACCGTGGATGAAAATTAATTACATTTTGACAATTACGAGGGGGATAAATTAATTAACAATTAATTATTAATTGAGAGGCTAAAATGCGTTACAGCTAATGCCAACGAATTCATTCGAGCTCCCTAAATATTATAGGTTATTCGTCAGAATCCATGGTGCTGCCCTCACTCGCACGTCTGTGAACTACATTTCGCCATTTCGTTTTTCAATAAAACTACAATTTATCGATATTTGTCTCTTGATGAGTCATCCAAACTTACGGCGTGTCATTTTGATAAAATGTCGAAAATGTCTCGATATTTGTATCGTGGCGTTCTTCATGGAGCCTCACTCTTGGTTTTACCCGAAATGCAGTAAAAGTTTAATAATTTAAGTTTTTCAATTACAGTTTCTTGGTGGTAAGTGAATCTGTAATTTTTTTTTTGTTTTTCGAAAAAATTTTAGTGAGGCTCCATTCCTGCCATTGTTCTGATGATGTTGTTAAAATTTTATTTAATTTCATCTATTTGTATAAGAGCAAGTTTGGATGGCAATTTCGAGGTGTTAGTGTCGGTATTTACTATTTAGCTTCCTCTTAAGAGGAGGCGAAATACCGAGATTTTTCGTGCGAGTGCGAGAGAGAAAGGATGATAGGGGTCGTGTGAGAGCGAGGGAGAGGTCCGAATGTCGCCTTTAGCCTCCTCCTAAGAGGAGGCACTCGCACTCTCGCACTCGCACGAAAAATGTCGGTATTTAGCCTCCTCTTAAGAGGAGGCTAAATCGAAGGATCAATCCCTCTCACACGACCCCTATCATCCTTACTCTCTCGCACTCGCACGAAAAATGTCGGTATTTAGCCTCCTCTTAAGAGGAGGCTAAATCGAAGGATCAATCCCTCTCACACGACCCCTATCATCCTTTCTCTCTCGCACTCGCACGAAAAATGTCGGTATTTAGCCTCCTCTTAAGAGGAGGCTAAATACCGACCTTAGCACGTCGAAAATGGATTCCAAACGTGCTCTGGCACGAATGGGTGAAAATCAATAAAATTTTGACAGTATCATCAGAATTATGACCCAAATGGAGCCCCACTAAAATTTTTTCGGAAAACGAAAGAAAAAATTACAGATCTGATTATCATCAAAAATCTGTAATTGAAAATATTAAATTATAATGTTTTTACGGCATTTCGGCTAAAACCAAGAGTGGGGCTCCATAACCAACACCAAAGTACGAATATCGATAAGTCTTTGACATTATTTCATGGAAAAACCGCGACGTAAGTTTGAAATCCAAATCACGAGATAAATGTTGATAAATTTCGTGTTTTATCGAAAAAAAAATGGCGAAATTAAGTTCACAAAAATCCGAAAGAGGGCAGCCCCATGTTGAATTTCTATGAAATAAACATTACTTTCATCAGACTTCTATCCAAACTGTGTGACAAGTCAGTGACAATTAACGAAAACGTTGATTTGTGTCTCGCATTTGCATTTTGCAATTCATTCATCATTAATTCATAAATTTAATTGATATTCATCCACCGGTATTGGAAAAAGTTTGGACAGCGATTTTGAGTCGATAACGTAGGGCTTCAGTAATAATGTCGGTATTTAGCCTCGCCTTAAAAGAAAATGAAAGTGAATGTGAACGTAAGTGCAATATGTAAAATAAATGTAAAGTTTGAAATTGAAATCGAAAAAAAACCTCACCTGGAATGGCTGAGAGAGGAACCTCTGGATCTTACGGGCACGAGCTACTGTGATCTTGTCCTCTTCGGACAATTCATCCATACCAAGGATAGCGATGATGTCCTGAAGGGATTTGTAGTCCTGGAGGATCTTTTGTACACGACGAGCGATGTTGTAGTGCTCGGCACCGACGATGTTAGGGTCCATGATACGGGATGTGGAGTCAAGGGGATCAACGGCTGGGTAGATACCTGAATAAAAAAGAAGACGATAGTGATTAAATACTTATAACGGTGGACAAAATATTATATTTATATTATTGAAGCTCTCCAGAAATAGCAAAATGCACAGAAACATCTGAAATTGATACCTAATCTATATTTACTAGGGCGATTTTTTTTCCATTTTTTTAAATTTCTTTCACTCCCCACTCGAAATTTTGTTGCATATGTCTGAAAGAAAATTCCCTGAAAGTTACAGCCCTTGATATTAATGTTAAGTACTTTCCCTTCGCGTGATAAGTTTTTCCATCTAAAATACTCGTAAATCAAAAACTTTTTTCTTAAAAATTTTACCACTTCGCGGTTTTTTATGCTATCGCATTGATTTTGGTCGCAATTTACGCAGATTTGAACGATCTTTGAAAGTGTCCCCAACTGCGTAAGTGTAACTTACACTGGTGAGATAGTACGGGTCACTAAAGTTGATTTTTACCCAAAATTCTGGTCTTTTGCTTCAAAAAAACATTTCAAATTTTTTTTTCGAAAGTTATGCAAGATTCAGAATTTCACAATTTTTTAAATCTTTCAAGTTTATTTTTTACATATCTCGAAAACTATTATAGTTACGAAAAAATCTCTGTGAGTTTATCTTGAAGAGTATAGTTGTGGCTACGAAAAAAAAATATTCCGAAATTTTGAAAAATGATGAATTTGGAGAATTTTGAATTTTTTAAAATCGTGCAAATCCACGATCAACATTAAATTTTTTGTATAATGTTTTTAATATAATACCTTGTGTTTATCTTAAAAGATCCTGAAATTTTCAGAAAGGTGTTTTATGTTTTTTTGAAAAATATGATTCTCAAATTTTAAAAAATCATGAACAGCCACGATCAACATCAAAGTTTTGGTTAAATTTTTTTTATATAATATACCTTGCACTGATCTTAAAAGATCCTGAAATTTTCAGGATGTTTTTTTGTTTCAAAAATATAACTTTTGAATTTTATTTTGACCTTTCAGTTAAGTAAAGTTGAGCAATCGTGTAGTTTTGTAATTTTGAGCAGTAGAGTTAAAGACTTAGAGGTAAAAAAAAATTGAACCAAAAATTTAATGTTGATCGTGGATTTTCACGATTTTTGAAAATTAAAAATTCTCCAAATTCATCATTTTTCAATTTTTTTTTGTTTTTTGTTTTTTTTGTAGCCCCAAGTATACTCTTCAAGACAAATTCCGAGCGATTTGGCATTACTATAATAGTTTTCGAGACATTTAAAAAATAAACTTGAAAGATTTAAAAAATGGTGAAATTTTGAATTTTGCGTAACTTGAAAAAAAAACATTTTAAATTCTTTTCCTTTGGTAGATCTTCGTTTTATTATAAACGAAAACTTCTGACCAAATTTAATCGAAATTGAAAGGGGTCGATTCCAACTCTCGGTCGATTTGACATGGAATGGCCCAATTTATATTATCGAGACTCACTACGAATAGCAAAGTGCACTCGAAGATCTGAAATTTTTACTCAATATTCTATACTTACTTTTAAACTTTGCCTCAATTAATTTATAATTATCAACCTTAATTATGAGACATAAGTTTCTATGGCATTTGATTTCCCCGCTTATATCTCAGAAGAAAACGTTGGGTTCAAATTTTTTTTATAATGATGAAGGTTGAACAAAATCAGACGAAAATCCGTTTAAAAAACCGCATTTCGGCAGACCTAATGAGCCACCTTGAGCAAAAAATGTATATCTTAATATCAATTACCAAGCTCAGCAATGGCACGGGACAATACGGTGGTGGCGTCCAAATGGGCGAAGGTGGTTGCGGGTGCGGGATCCGTAAGATCGTCAGCGGGTACGTAGATGGCCTGTACCGAAGTGATCGAACCCTTCTTCGTCGTCGTAATACGTTCCTGCATGGTACCCATGTCGGTAGCGAGGGTCGGCTGATAACCTACGGCCGAAGGGATACGACCCAGCAGAGCGGATACCTGTAAAATAATTTTTTTTTACACTTATTGCAAAATTTTCTAAGAATATCGCAAAATTTTTCGAGTTCTGTGACATCAGAGACGGCGAAAGAGAGAAAAAAAGACATTCAACAAATGCAACGTCTTCAGGCTGAACCAGTAAAGTGTAGTGCCCGGTATTAGAAACAAATTGAAGGATATTTCCATCAAATTCAACAAATTTACAAATATTGACGATTTTTTTTTACCGTTTTTGCAATTAAAAATTGAACCAAATTTAAGAGGAGGCTAAATACCATTTTTATTCAATCCCTACATTATCGACGTATCATCGTCGTCCAGTCTTTCTCCGACAACCGTGGATGAAAATTAATTACATTTTGACAATTAAGAGGGGGATAAATTAACAATTAATTGTCAATTGAGAGGCTAAAATGCGTTACAACTAATGCCAACGAACTCATTCGAGCCCCCTAAATATTATAGGTTACTCGTCAGAATCCATGGTGCTGCCCTCACTCGCACGTCTGTGAACTACATTTCGCCATTTCGTTTTTCAATAAAACTACAATTTATCGACATTTATCTCTTGATGCGCGATCCAAACTTACGGCGTGTCATTTTGACAAAATAATGTCGAAAACGTCTCGATATTTGTATCGTGGCGTTCTTCATGGAACCTCACTCTTGGTTTTACCCGAAATGCAGTGAAAGTTTAATAATTTAAGTTTTTCAATTACAGTTTCTTGGTGGTAAGGGAATCTGTATTTTTTTTTTTTCGAAAAACTTTTAGTGAGGCTCCATTCCCGCCATTGTTCTGATGATGTTGTTAAAATTTCATTCAATTCCATCCATTTGTATGTATTCCTCTTAAGAGGAGGCTAAATACCGACACTAACACCTCGAAATTGCCATCCAAACTTGCTCTTATACAAATGGATGGAATTGAATAAAATTTTAACAACATCATCGGAACAATGGCAGGAATGGAGCCTCACTAAAATTTTTTCGAAAAACAAAAAAAAATTACCGATTCACTTACCACCAAGAAACTGTAATTGAAAAATTTAAATTATTAAACTTTTACTGCATTTCGGGTAAAACCAAGAGTGAGGCTCCATGAAGAACGCCACGATACAAATATCGAGACATTTTCGACATTATTTTATCAAAATGACACGCCGTAAGTTTGGATGGCTCATCAAGAGATAAATATCGATAAATTGTAGTTTTATTGAAAAACGAAATGGCGAAATGTAGTTCACAGACGTGCGAGTGAGGGCAGGACCATGGATTCTGACGAGTAACCTATAATATTTAGGGGGCTCGAATGAGTTCGTTGGCATTAGCTGTAACGCATTTTAGCCTCTCAATTGACAATTAATTGTTAATTAATTTATCCCCCTCGTAATTGTCAAAATGTAATTAATTTTCATCCACGGTTGTCGAAGACTGGACGACGATGATACGTCGATAATGTAGGGATTCAATGAGAATGGTATTTAGCCTCCTCTTAAGGATATTATCAGGATATTTGACCTTTTTTTAAACTACTTGAGACCGAAATACCTACAAATTTAATTTGAAGGACTCAGCTTGGAGTAAACAATGCTGAGATTTTGATCAATCAGAAAGTAGAGGATTGGATTGTCGAATAGCGTGAATAAGGTTGTTTGTACCTCAGAACCAGCCTGGGTGAACCTGAAAATGTTGTCAATGAAGAGAAGCACGTCCTGACCCTCCTCGTCACGGAAGTATTCTGCGACGGTGAGACCAGTAAGAGCGACACGGGCACGCGCACCGGGAGGTTCGTTCATCTGTCCGTACACGAGGGCTACCTTCGAGCTCTTGTCCTTCAATGATATTACACCGGTCTCAATCATCTCGTGATAAAGATCGTTACCCTCGCGAGTACGTTCGCCGACACCGGCAAACACCGAATAACCACCGTGAGCCTTAGCGACGTTGTTGATGAGCTCCATAATGAGTACAGTTTTTCCTACACCGGCACCACCGAAAAGACCTAGAAAAAACGTAAAAAAAACCTTATTATTTCGCATTTTCTTTTTAAGATTGAGGTCATTCGTTTTTGCTCTTAGGACAAATTTCCCATTACAAGGACAAAAACCCTGCAAATTGGACATTTGCACATTGCTTCCTCATCTTTATCTTCACACAGCTTTGTTCATCACAAAGTATGGCGATCAAATTTGGCTTCTTCATAAAGGAAGCTTTGGAAGCATAAAGGAACTATCGAAAAACATACAATCTATGTGCAAATTTTCAAAATTCTTTTCAATTTACTTCTTGCCAAATTTGATTTTTGCCACATTCAATAACGAACAACCTTGATCACTATTTTGAATATGTACAAAATTGGAGTACAATATCTCGCAAATAGCTGAAGTACGTATTTAGAAAAAAAAAAAATGGATAAAATTTCAATCATTCGATCGATTTTCGACAAATTTAATAACGAACATCCTCGATAGCTATATATTAGTTCTTTCCAAAGTTAAATATCTTAAAAATTGCACAAGTTAGAGCGTTTACGCGATTTTTCAAAAAATTAAAAATTTCATAAAATTTTAATCCCTCCCTTCAAAATTGTGCAAGTTAGAGCGTTTACGCTATTTTTCGAAAAATTCAAGATATGATAAAAATTTAATCTGTCGATCGATTTTTGTCAAATTCAATACCAAACAACCTTAATAGCTCCACTAATTTTGTACAAAATTTGAGTGCAATGTCTTGAAAATTGCAGAAGTTAGAGCGTTTACGCCATTCTTGCAAGAACGAAAAAAAAAAATAGATAAAATCTGAACACATGGACAATTTTTTTGTATAACGTTTCGATACATGTTCGGGTCCTCTTCAGATTTATCATTTCTGAATTTGTATGGGTGATTTTTGAACATTTGATGAATCTTGGATAATATTTAATATGAATTTGTTGACCAAAATTTTCATATTGTGTATTATATGTGTCTCATATGTGTGTATTACACAGCCACACAACAACAAAAATTTCGGCCTGGGGGTCTGACTATGTACACTATGTTTATGGGGTCGCTAAATCCGAATACGAGGTTGGTTTAACCCCAGCACGTCAGGGTTTAGCTATAACCTCAAAAATACTCAAAAATTAAATTGTTCTTTAAATATCTCGAAAACTATTATAGTTACGAAAAAATCGTTCTAGGTTCCTTCATGAGTATACTTGTGGCTACTAAAAAAAAAAATATTCCGAAAAAAATTTTGAAAAATGACAAATGTGGAGAATTTTGAATTTTTATAAATCTTTATTTTTTATATATTACCTTGTACTGATCTTAGAAGACCCTGAAGGTTTCAGAAAGGTGTTTTTTGTTTTTTCAAAACCATTAATTTTTTAATTTTAAAAAATCGTGTAAATCCACGATCAACATCGAATTTTTGCTTGAGTTTTTATTATATAATACCTTGGACTGATCTTAAAAGATCCAGAAATGTTCAGGATGGTGTTTTTTTGTTGCAAAAATTAAAAGATCCTGAAGATTCCAAGATCTTTAAAGATCACTCAAAGGTATTGTATAAAAAAAATGTAACAAAAAATGTAATGTTGATCGTCGATTTACACGATTTTTAAAAATTCAAAAATTCATATTTTTGAAAAAAACAAAAACACCTTTCTGAAAATTTCAGGATCTTTCAAGATCAGTACAAGGTATTATATTTAAAAAATTGAACCAAAAATTTAATGTTGATCGTAGATTTGCACTATTTTTAAAAATTCAAAATTCTCCAAATTCATTTCTAAAAAAAAATTTGGAATATGTTTTTTTTCGTAGCCACAAGTATACTCTTCAAGACGAACCCAGAACGATTTTTTCGTGGCTGTAATAGTTTTCGAAATATTAAAAAAATAATCTTGATTTTGGAGTGTTATATTTTGTGGTTATAGCCAAACCCTGACGTGCTGGGGTTAAACCAACCTCGGATTCGGATTCAGCGACCCCAAAAACATACAGTATACATAGTCAGACCTCCAGGTCGAATTTTTTTTTAAATTTGGTGTGGCTGTGTTATTAATTATTTACTTCAGAAACTCAGGACGCACATACACATCCATCCGGACATTTTTTCCAAATATGATATCTCGACGTTTTGGGATATTTTGAACACATTGGCATAAAATTTTTCACGAAAACAAAGCTTCCTTTGTGAGGAAACACCAAAAATTAAAAAAATTATGGTATTGAATTTTTTTTTTACTTTTAAAAACCAATTTTCGCAGAATTTGTGACAATGAAGAAATATAGAGAACAAAAGCAGAAAATTACTTTTTCGCAATGTTTTCTTCGATTATTTTTTCTGGCTCTGATCTTAAAATGAGAGAAAGAAGAATTTAGCGAATCACAGGAGAAAAAATTAATTTTTCTTTCCAGTATTTAAGGTTTTTGCTTTTACCGATCTTTCCTCCCCTGGCGTAAGGGGCAAGAAGATCCACGACCTTGATTCCCGTGGCGAGAATTTCTTGTTCGACGGACATGTCGACGAATGCGGGTGCGTCAGCGTGAATCGCCGCGAGTTTGTCGGTTTCGACTGGGCCACGCTCGTCGATGGGTTCACCGATAACGTTTATGATACGGCCGAGTGTCGCTTCGCCGACCGGGATTCTTATGGGGAATCCCGAATCGAGCACCTGCTGTCCACGCACGATACCCTCGGTACCGTCCATGGCGATCGTGCGCACCGTATTTTCACCCAAATGCTGAGCGACCTCGAGAACGAGACGAGGCGTGCGATTTTGTACCTCGAGGGCGTTGAGAATCGGTGGTAGGGCATCGTCGAATTGTACGTCGACGACGGCACCGATAACGGCGACAACTTTGCCCTGGGCGACACCGGCTTTCGGAGCTGTCGCCGCTTTGGCATAATCCCGGCCTGGAAAATAAAAAATAAAAATTGATGAAACTATATTGCATAAATAATATCTTCAACAAAATTATTTTTAACCCTTTGCAGTCAGGGTGGGTTCTATTGATCTGACATTTAACTTGGTATGTAACATGGGAAACGAGGAGTCAGGGAATTTATTTACATTGGACATGTAAGAAATTTTTTGAAAATTAAAAGAAAAATATATTTTTCCTTGTTTTTATGTATAACAATTATATTTCCTGAAAACTCTAATGTCCGCTCCCTTGAAAAATCAGAGTCAAAATTCTTACATTCAAAGATTAGGTGTGAATTATACCAGAAAACATGTACTTTGAATACATTGTTATTGACAAAATATATTCAACAGTCTAACTTCTCTCGATGCAGTGATATGCTTAACCCTTCATCTGTACACTTTAATTTGGGGACACCGTCTGTACTCTGGGTCATTAAAGTCCGGCTAATGTTTTTTCTAAAAAAAAAAACGTCAAAAACGTCTGAAAAAAATCTAAATAACTTTTATACGTTTTTTTTCCATGATCCAATCATTTATTTAACCCTTATAATAACCTTTTTTTTTTTACAATTTTTCTAATTACAGAGATATTAGATTTGAAAATTTGGCTTGTGCCTTAAAAGACCCAGTGTACAGACGGAAGGTTACAAAATTTGTCTCCCAGAATTTTATGAGCAAAATATGTGATTCAGGCATACGAATCAAAGATCTGAATTGTTCAAGTTTCATCTTGACATATTTTGAAAAAGAAAGTAGGCACCAATTGGAAGCAATAATAGAATTGGACTTTGAAAAAGTTGAGGGAAGAAAGTTGAATAAAAGAATGTGGTGAAATGTTGCAAAGGTTTGGTTTGGTATTGATTAGGCCGGTAAATAGTGAAAATCATATTATTTTAAGATAATAATAAAAACAAATGAGAAAATCAAGTGAGAATTGTTCAATAAAAAACTTTCAATGGCATTTGGAGTTAGATTTGTTTGGTTATGTTACATTTCAAATAATTTTAATTTAACAACGAGGTATGAATTGTTTTTGATCATTCCTTGAATCGTGATTTTTCGTCGAATTTGTCAATTCGTCTATTTTGGCAAACATTGAAAGAGGAAAATAACGAATCATTAGGTAATGTCTCAAAGTTACATAAGGCAAAGAGAAAGACGGATGGATGAATATAGGGGCATGTTCGTCCCAAGGGATAGTTACGAATGAATTAAATTATCCATAAAATCTTGATCGATCATAAAAGTGGATGTGAAAGAATGCCACGTTATTCCGCATTAATCGCCGAAAAAGAGGCTGTTGAGACAAATTTTGTGAGAAAGGAAAAGAAAAAAAAAGTAGGCAGCAGCACCGGGCGATCGATCGTTGCCCCGATGGCACGAGCTGATGCACCGCGACGAAAAATCATTTTTTCAAATTCTTCATGACCTTGGAAGACTATCAAGTAAGAATAAAAAAAAAAAGTTCATTTTCATTGAGCAATTTGATCGTAAGAACGAGTCTCTGAAGTGACGTATCGTCGTGTAAGAAGCAGTAGAGTTTTCGAGGTGGGTCACGAGAGACGAGAAGCCGCCATATTGGAACGAGAAGAGTGTGTCTCGTCAAACCGTTCGGTCGAATAATGCGATTATATAATCGTACGAAAGTATGAGCGTGAAAATCTTTGCCTACAATCGTGTGAATGAGGATTAAATAACCGCGAAAGAGTATTACAGATGAGAGAAATCAATTGATCGATGACAAATTCCTCGTTGTATGTGGGTTCGTCGCCGGATGAACACACACAAGTGCACTTTTTCCCCTCCTATTTCCTGCTTGATTCTATGTTCTCGCGAACGACAATATATGAGAATTCGTTTACTCACTGTTGACGGAGAGAGAGCCGGATATTTTGGAGACTTCGTTTTGCAGAAGGTTCGGTTTGACGGCCCTTAGGGCGCCTGCGGCAGCCTTCGATACGGCGTTTAACATCATGGCCGGTCAAGTGAGGTAAGGCGACCGGAATATACTCGACTGACCCCGGAGCAGACGCTCCCGTCGTACTAAACTATATATAGATATACGTTGCTATAGTCTCGTCATGCGCAGTACAACAATTCTGACATTTGTGCGCAATCGCCGTCACCGCGAGAGTCATTGATCGTCTCTTTTGACGGGGTAATTGTACGGTGAAGAAAGCGCGGGAATATTTGATTTTTAGAATTTACAAACTTTGTTTATTCACGTTTTTCTTTACTTTTTGACTTGAGGGACTATTGGGATGGGCATTTAACCATAATTAGCATCAGTGCCATTCATCTCTCTTAATCCGCAGAGACCCACCATTTTCTGGCGTCCTGGACCGGTCCACCCTGGGTCTACAGCGACCCACAACTTCTTTTGCTTATAAAACACGTTTGAAACAAAATTTTCTAACTCGTCAGTAGTTAAATCGAATCGTTATAAGCTCGGGAATGAGAATATGGAAGGCCGCAATCGATATTTACATTTAAAAAAAAAAATGAAGGTGAAGGTGAACAAAATTTTCAAAAAATTCTTGTAAGCGTAAAATCATATTTAATTTCATAGGTAATGTAGTGTGTAAAATTTTTGAAATCTTTTTTCAAAAATTCGTTAGTATATGCTACAAAGTTTTTTCGTTTGGAAAATGAAGAATATAAATTAAAAAAAAAGTTTTCGAGCAGAAGAACCCCTTGAAATAATAAAGTTGTCTATTTTTTGAACGGACATTAGAAAATGTAATATGATTCGAATAAAATCTTTTCAACTATAACTACTATATATTGATTGAATTTGAAACTTGAATTGAAATTGAATTGAAATTTGTAAATTTTAATTGATTGAATTTCAGAAAAATCTTTCGGGGTCGACATAAAGGAGTGGCTGGGTTTATGTAGAATGCTTTATACTTTTGTTTAAGATTACAAGAGACGTTTTTACGACGATAACGATTTTCGCATTCTAAACCAAGTTTCACTTCTTACCGACGGAGTAACTCCGGCCTTCTTCTTATCTTCTTTCTTCTTTCCCTTTCTCGTTCGTTTTTATATCTTCTCTGATATTTGCCGTTGACCATGTTGTTTCCAGTCCACAGTGTGTATAAGCTCAATGTATGAAATATATGTGGACCAAAATGCCGTTATCTAGCGCGTCGGCAAAGTGGGACACGCCGATCTCACGATATTGGATGCTCCTCGATCTTTAGATTCGCCAGACTCAAACTATATAGCGAATTTTACGTACCAATATACTACACAGACGTTTAATGACCTCTTATTTATTACATCTTTTCTAAAGATACTTATTCTCTTTAACGCCTTAAGTCGTAAAAAAATCCTAATAAAATCAGCCTTCATTGCATTATAATCACATTTTCGCGCCTCCATTATTTCTTCGCGACCTTGAAATGACCGTGAAAATCATACATCGACCGTTGAGCTACATTTCATAATCAATATTATTATATTATATATAATTATATAATATATAATATTATACAAGAGGTCACAAAAGTAACGGGATTAAGATATTCCTCAGCTAAGATATTTTTCAAAAAGGTCAAGGTCATTCTTCTAGTAACATATGACGAGGAATTCAATGGTGAATCAATTTGCCCTTGACGATTACCTTCAAGGTTATTTCAAGGTCAACTTTTGTTTTTCAAATGGAAACCCGCTTTTTTGACATCGGCAATCCATACAGCGGAAAATTTTACGTTCAAATATGTACCTAGGTCATAGGTATATTTTGACCTTGAAGGTCCTCTAAGGTCGATTAAACTTAAATTAGGTATGGATACCTGCAGGAATAGAAGCTTTTCAATTTTTTTCGTAACGAACAAAAGTTATTAATTTTAACAAGGCGCATTAAGTAGTGACCGCAACGATGACCTCTAAGGTAATTTCAAGGTCAAAAGTTTTTTTTTTTGGAAACCTGTATTTTTAGTTTTGAAATCAAAATTATTCTCAAAAAGTTTTTTGGTCTTTTTCGAATCTTTCAATGTAAATGTAAAACTGTTTGCTCAATAGATTTCAGAACTCGAAATTACAGGTTTCCATTAGAAAAACAAAAGTTGACTTTGAAATGAACTTGAAAGTCATCGTCAAGGTCACTACGAAATACGCCTTGTTAAAATTAATAACTTCGCTCGTTACAAAAGAATTTAAAAAGCTTCTATTCCCAGAGGCATCCACACCTCGTTTACATTCAATTGACCTTTGAGGACCTTCAAGGTCAAAATTTACATATGACCTAAGTACATGTTATAACATAAAATTTTCCGCTCTATCGATGTCAAAGAAGGAGGTTTCCATTTGAAATAACCTCGAAGGTAATCGCCAAGATCAAAATTAATTTCACCATTAAATTTCTCGTCAAAAATTACTACAAGAATGACCTTGACCTTTTTAAAAACTATCATAGCTGAGGAAATATTCAACCATCCCGTTACTTTTGTGACACCCTGTACAATTATATAATTGTATAATATTATATATTTTTTTTATTACATAATATTATGTTTTATATTTTATAATTAACTTATTTCGTAAAATTTACTCTAACGATTTGTCGCGGTTTATAGGAGAGAGAATAGTTAATTTAAGCATCTTTTTTTTTTATTTCTTCCCAAACATTTTTCATTTTTCTTCTCATCCGAACCATCCTTTGTCGTCGTCATCGTATTCGTCCTTCATGTGAGGATAAAAGTGTTCATGATGCTGCGGTGGCGCTTGATGGACCAAAACAACTTCCGTTGGCTGCTGATTCCTCAGCATATTGAATAGCATCACAAAAAGCGCCAGTTTTCCGACAGCGATTGTTTTCAGCAGTGACATTTTTATTGAAGCTATTGCTCCCGGAAGCGACAGCATCTAAATGTTGGAATACAAAAAGAATACAGATATTGGAAATAAAAAAAATAGTGGATCGCTTCCCTACCCAGTGGACACAGTAATGTTGCAGCAATGTAACGGCAATGTTACCGTTTGTAACATGTAACATTACATGGACGTTACATGTAAGTTACATGTAAGTTACAATTTCCTACTCAGCAATGTAACATTGTTACATAACAGTTATGTAACGTTATGTAACAGTTACGTAACAGTTATGTAACAGTAACATAACAGTTATGTAGCAGTTTACGTAACAGTTATGTAACTGTGTTACGTTACCGTAACTAGAATTAATTGTTGTTAAACATGTTATAAAAAATATATAGCTCTTGCAAAATAATTTAATATGCATAGTTTACCGGCCCGAAGAAGATTCATAGAAAAAAAAAATCTGCACGAATTGTCTGATCTAACTTTTCTCAGAGACTGGGAATCGAACCCTCGACCCTACCTACCATCCTACCTATCTACCTAACACGCTCCCGATTACGCTACCGACTACTTATGAATTCTCTCTACTTGTATAATATATGAATGCTGGAGTGCCGAAAAAATAATAGTAGTATTATAATGGTAGTAAAATAATAATAATAATAATAATAATAAAATAATAATAGTATATGCATTTGAATGAGTAATAAACCATGAAAGTTGGTTTTTTTATTTGCGAATTCGAATCCCCTGAACCCTCATAAGTTATGTAAACTTTATTCCAGAACACCTGACCTCTCATAACTTATGTTACCCTTCATAACTTAATTTCAGAGCTTCTAACCCCTCATAAGTTATGTAAGCCCTCAAAACATGTTTGAAAGAACTGTGACCTCTCATAACTTAATATGGGGGCCTCTGACCCCTCATAAGTGTCATGTGAACTCTCAAAACTTTATTCCAAAATACCTGACCCCTCATAACTTACGTCATCCCTCATAACTTGATTTCGCGACTCCTGACCCCTTGTAGTAAAAATGTTTACCGTGTGTAACTTCTATGGTATATTGCCTCAATATAACATATGTTACATAAATGTAATGTAACAAGGTTATATAGCAGTTATGTAACCTACATGTAACAAATGTTACATAACATGTTACTTGCTCGTTATATAACAGCAAAGTTACATGGGAATAACATTGTAACATTACATGTAACTTCCATGTTATATTGCCGCAATATAACATATGCTACGTTACTGTAATGTAACAAAGTTATATTGCCGCAATATAACATATGTTACATTGCTGTAATGTAACAAAGTTATATTGCAGTTATGTAACCTACATGTAACAAATGTTACATAACATTGTTACTTGCATGTTATATAACAGCAACGTTACATAGGGATAACATTGTAACATTACATGTAACTTCCATGTTACATTGCGGCAACATAACGTGTTTACTGGGTATCTTTCTTTATAGATTTCAAAGTCTCCTTGAGCCATTAGTTGATCAATTTTGATTTGGATTTTGATTTTGGGATTTGAATAACAATATTTTGATCGAGGCTATTGCATTGAGAAAACAATATACCAGGATTTGTTAACTGTTGACAAATGTAAAGTTGAATAGGTCGAAATCAATTATTTTTTAACAGTTAATGAATAAAATAAATGTTTTTTAAGTTAAATAAATATTTCTTTACTAGAAATAAAATATTTTCTCAGGGTGCCGGAAACTATTGAAGCGGAATTAACAGCATATGAAGAGAAAGGAAAGAACAATAATACTGAAAATTAAAAATTGGCACATCGCTTCTTTTATCTTCCTTTATAACGTTTCCAAAGTCTACTTTGCGAGTGAGTATAGTTGGTTAATTTTTGTTTCGTTAAGGAGAAAGATTTATGGAGCTGTGGGAAGACAAAGAAGCGATGTGCAAGTTTCTAATTTCCGGGATTTTGGGTTTTAGTCAGTGATCGATTCATTGATTTATTTTGTATTTACTACTTTATTTGTTTGATATATTTATTGTTTATTTATTGTTTATTTTTTTAATTTATCAAAAGTTGAAACTTCAAGACATTTTTTGAAAATTGCTTCATTTTATAAAATTGTAATTCCTTGATTAATTTCAGCAAGATCTAATGTTAAGAATGTTTACAACATTATATTGAGTGCCTGGAAAAATTCTAAAAATTAAAAAAAAAAAAAACAAAGCTTCTTTTACGTTTTAAATTGTGTAATGGAGTACCTGCATTATCAGAGGGATCATTGCAAGCATCGAGCCGAATTTTTCCATCGATCCTGATCCGTGCTTGTCGTTGTCATTTCTGTCGTCGTTGTGTTTTCTGCTCTGCATGTCAGTGACTGCAAATCCGAAAATTGTCAATCACATGTATGAAAAAAAACTTGCACCTCAGAAATTTTGTCCATTATATCCATTTCCTTTCCCCAATCGTAAAAAAAAATGTACTGGAAGTGCGAGTCCATTCTGGCCCATTGTTGGAAAAATGCAATTTTTTGACCATTTAAAATTTTGCTCTTATCACTAAAACTTTGTTAAAAGACGTGTCAACACCGATTTGTTGCATATCTTTTTTTTCGGTCAATTTAGTTTGGAGATTTTTTATTGTATATTTGGGTTAATCATGTTCTTGGTTGAAGTACAACTTTCATAGTTGTGGTTATACTTTTATAGTTGTGGTTTATGATAAAAAATACTATAATGGTTAACCGCACGATAATATCCATCATAAATTATGACAACTTGAGGAGCTTCTATATTTTGTACAGTAATTTTAACTAAAAATGTCATAATGACAAGTTGAATTATATCTTCTGTATTTTTTGAAATTTTGGAAATTCGATTTTTACTTCTAAAGTTTCGAGTTCCAAAGATTTGTGACAAAGCGAAATGGAATGGACGTTTCCGGTTGGTAAACGGAAAGAGCAGATTTTACAACCTTTTTTTTCTTCCGAGTTTTTCTCAAAACTATGTTTTATAAAAACCAGGAATCGCATCTTAAACTCTTTTTCGAGTCAATTCAAATTTAACCGAAGAATAGTTTGTAACATTTTTTATCGTATAACCGGACGATTTTTTTTAAATATGTTCCTTCATTTGTTAATAACAAATAATTGAAGGTGTTCCTTTGCCTAAAAATAAATTTCTTATTTTACAGCTTGCCATTTTTGTAATTTTTAAAATTTCGACAAAGTTTATGTGAATTTTTTTTGAATTATATTAAAGTACATTAGTCTCATTTTTCATTTTAGATCACCACTTTGTTTAAATAATTATAACTTTGTTGTTTGTCAATATTTTTCAATTAAAAAAAAACTTGACGACATTGACTATGTGTAAAATCGATATATTTTCTAGACTCCAAGTTTATGCAGACTTCTTGAAATCAAATGCATTTTTCGAAATACATCACGAATCATTTTATTGAGTGTAAATAAAAAATCCAGTCTGGAGAAAATAATTCCAGTTATCCTAGTGATTCCCCATTTATCTAGTTAATTAGTTTATCTCGTTAACCTTTATCTCATTATTATTATTATTATTATTATTATTATTATTATTATTGTTATTATTTTATTATTATTTTATTTATGCAACTTTAGTGAAATTGAAATGATTTTCGTAATAATTTGAGTAAAAAAAATAGTTTTAGTTATAAATGGTCATAGTTATAGTTATAGATACACACCCGCTCAAAAGTTTGGATACAGCAGTCGATTTTTTTTGCTGCACGAGAAGTTGCACAACTCCGTCAAAAAAAAGATAATCAAATTTGAAAAAAAGCGTTTTGAAGGGAAGAAATTCAGCTTTGTTTCGCTTTTTTGGAAAGAGAATCAATAATAATTATTCCTCATTGTTCATCAATAATAATATTGTCCAAAAGTGATAAGCAATTAATTTAAACAACTGTTTAAACTATTTATTAATAACTTTTGGGTAATATTATTATTGATAATTATTGTTTATAGCGTGCCGAATGTTACTGAATTTTTTCAGATTTTTATTGTTTCACGAACTACGAAAATTTCAATCGGATATAATTTTTTGCTGGGACGTCATCATCAGAGTTTCGAGCGAAAATAGTAAAAAAAAAAAAAAAAAAAAAAAAATTTCATAGGAATATTCCGAAATAATTCCAGGCGATTCCGTGTATACGTACGCTACTTTTTTGATACTTGACATTTTCTTTTACGCTCTATATTTTTTGAATAACATTGCATCTTTCAAAATTTGTCTTTTTTAGCCAAAAGTGAAATAACTTTGCGAGAAAAAATCGTACAATAATTTTTTAAAAACGAAAATGGAGCGTCTGCTAAACCTCTCAAATGTACCGTAGATAAAAAAGATAAAAAAAAAATGTCCTCAAACTGTGCGCCCAATTCGCGATGGTCGAAAAAGGCTAAAAAACGGTCTCGTACAAAAGTGTACACAGCGGGAAAAAAATCATAAAAAATATTTTTATAAAAGCGAAACGAAGCTGAATTTCTCTCCTCAAAAACGTTTTTTTTTTAAATTCGATTATCTTTTTTTCCGACGGAGTTATGCAACTTTTAGTGCGGCAAGAAATAACGACCAGTGTATCCAAACTTTTAAGCGGGATCGTATATGGGGCGTTCCATCCCAAATCGGACAGTTTGAAAAACTTTTTTTTTTATTTCCTCAATTTTTTAATATTTTTTAGTACCCATCAAAAGGCCCTTTCTGTTAAACTTTGAGATTTTTTTCATTACCCGTTCAAAAGATATTAAATTAACAAAAACCGCTCTTTTTTTGGTATTTTAGTCATAACTTCTTTGATAATAATCCAAATTGAAAGTTTTTTTTTCAAAATTTTTGTTTTTCATGACCTTTTCAGAAAAAAATACAACAAAAATATTCGCCGAGTTTTTGAATGATTTTTTTGAGCTTTAAACTTTAAATCGCGTTTTTAAAAGTGTCATTTTTTATTTTACTTTTATTTTTTTGCTTTAAGCATCCATCTATTCAACAATTTTTAAGACTAGTCCGATCATGGGATTTCCATAACTACTATTTTTTTCGATTTTTGAAAATTAATTAATTTTTATTTTTTTTAAAAATAAATTAATATGAATACCAATTTTTGTTACTGTATAGAATTTTTTTCAATATTTACAATTTATTTTGACATTTTTTTTATTGTTAACAGGTATTAAAAATTAATAATTAATCGTCCCCCTGTGATTGAATTCGCAATATTGTATCGCAAATAAAATCTTTCTTTTGCATCTAAATAATGTTTCTCAGGTGAAAATTTGACAGCAATATTCGGTAGTCTGTTGAACTGTTGTTATTTGCTCATCGATTAATTATTAATTTTAAAAATCTGTTAACAAAGAAAAAGTGACAAAATTAATTCAAAATGATTACAAAAATACTATACAGTAAGTATTCATTCATAATAATTGATGAAAAAAAATTTCAATTTTCAAAAATCGAAAAAAAATAGTAGTTATTGAAATCCTACGATCGGACTAGTCTTAAAAATTGTTGAATAGATAGATATTTAAAACAAAAAATAAAAATAAAAAATAACACTCACTTTTAAAATGCGATTTAAAGTTTAAAACTCAAAAAACTCATTCAAAAACTCGTCGAATATTTTTGTTGTATTTTTTTCTAAAGGCCATAAAAAACAAAAATGTTGAAAAAAAAACTATTAATTTGGACCATTATTAAAGAAGTTATGACCAAAATACCAAAAAAGAGCGGTTTTTTTTGTTAATTCAATATCTTTTGAACGGGTAATAAAAAAAATCTCAAAATTTAACAGGAAGGGTGTTTTAATGGGTACTAAAAAATATAAAAAAATTGAGGAAATAAAAAAAAAAGTTTTTCAAACTGTCCGATATGGGATGGAACGCCCCATATAGTTATAAATTAGAACGAGATTCTTTGGGATAATCTAAATTTTCAATTAACTTCTGAAGTTCAATGATCTGTCCATAAATTCTCCAAAGCCTGGAAACTTCGAATATCAAGAATTTTCATCGCCAATGAAGATCAATAATTTGTAATTCCCTGTTTTCCATCTAAATTCGTCAACAAATGCAAGTGTCATGAAAAAAAACCATGACTGCACTTTCCATAAAAAATATTCAAACTCAAAGTATTACACCCACCGGGAAACATTTTCCTCAAGTCCAATTTAATTAGCAAATCCTGGTCGTGAAGGGTCAATTGAAATCCCGAAAATATTTCGAAACTTTCAAAAACATTTTTCGTCTCGTTCGTCGTGACAACATTCTTATCATCAAGTCCAAAAATGCCTCTGGTACTTATCAAAAGCAATACCAGCGTTTTTGAAGATAAGGCCATCCTTGTAATTTGCCTTGTGCAGTGACACTTTTAACGATTTTTTTTTTTACAATATTCGTTGAAACATCAGAAGCACTAAAAACGTGAGAATTGAAAAAAAAGCTCAACCGTTCAATTATTTAATCATGGCTGACCGTTGAGACGCTGTGCTCGATTTTTTACAACTCGCGAAACATTGACCGCGTGACAATTAGTATTTTCTTCTTTAACGATCAGTGTTTAGAGAGAAGAAGAGAAAAATTACAAGATAAATGTTTACGAGGGAATTCGCGAGTCCGAAGCTTGTCTCCGTCGCGTTTTCTTCGCACCGCTATATCTGGATTAATGGTCAAGCCGAGCTCTCGTGTACTCTTCTTCTGCTCCTCTGGAGCAGAAAAACCACTTTATTTTCCCTATTTCAAACTTCCCTCCCCCGAACGCATTTTATACCCCACCTAGATATTTCTTCCACAACTGGATCGTTCCCTCCCTCTCTTCGCACTCTTTCTCTTCCTCTCTCCTCCTCTTGGATTCAAAGATGCGAATTTTATATTAACAAGCTACTTTCTGCTTTGGCTAGGTTGATCACTTTACAGTCTTTGATTCGCGAGTGCGCATCGTCTCTCGATTTGCTCACGTAGGAAAAATTCCATGGTCTGGGAAAAGGGGATTTCCAGTGCAGCAAGTTTTCTCGCTGCACTTGTATTCAAGTTTAACCGACTTATCTTGGTCATAGCACTCATCCGTAGCTTCTCTCCGGCCATCCAACTTTCAACTACCGAGAATTATACTTATCTACAGAGTTGTAAATAATGCATTACTTTGATAATGCATTACTGTATTTATTACCCATTACACTGCATAATGTTAAATGGATAAGTGTACCATTACAAAATACAAAAGTAATGTGTCTTGGATGCGTCGTCCATTACAATGAAAAAAGTAATGTGTAATGGATGCATGTCCCATTACAAATAAAAAAAGTGATGTATAATGGATGCATGTGCCATTACAAATAAAAAAGTAATGTGTAATGGATGCGTGTTCCATTACAAATAAAAAAAGTGATGTGTAATGGATGCATGTGCCATTACAAATAAAAAAGTAATGTGTAATGGATGCGTGTTCCATTACAAATACAAAAAGTAATGTGTAATGTATGCATGTTCCATTACAAATGAAAAAGTAATGTGTAATGGATGCATGTGCCATTACAAATAAAAATAATAATGTGTAATGGATGCGTGTTCCATTACAAATACAAAAAATAATGCGTAATGTATGCATGTTTCATTACAAATAAAAAAGTAATGTGTAATGGATGCATGTTCCGGTACAAATAAAAAAGTAATGTGTAATCGATGCATCTCCCATTACGAATAAAAAAGTGATGTGTAATGGATGCATGTGCCATTACAAATAAAAAGTTATGTGTAATGAATGCATGTGCTATTACAAATAAAAATAATAATGTGTAATGGATGCGTATTTCATTACAAATACAAAAAATAATGCGTAATGTATGCATGTTCCATTACAAATAAAAAAGTAATGTGTAATGGATGCTTGTGCCATTACAAATAAAAAAGTGATGTGTAATGGATGCATGTTCCATTACAAATAAAAAAGTAATGTATAATGGATGCATGTCCCATTACAATTAAAAAAAGTGATGTGTAATGGATGCATGTGCCATTACAAATAAAAAAAGTGATGTGTAATGGATGCATGTGCTATTACAAATAAAAATAATAATGTGTAATGGATGCGTGTTCCATTACAAATACAAAAAATAATGCGTAATGTATGCATGTTCCATTACAAATAAAACAGTAATATGTAATGGATGCATGTGCCATTACAAATAAAAAAGTGATGTGTAATGGATGCATGTGTTATTAAAAATAAAAAAAGTAATGTGTAATGGATGCATGTGCCATTACAAATAAAAAAAGTGATGTGTAATGGATGCATGTGTTATTACAAATAAAAATAATAATGTGTAATGGATGCATGTTCCATTACAAATAAAAAAGTAATGTGTAATGGATGCATGTCCCATTACAAATAAAAAAAGTCATGAATGGATGCATGTGCCGTTACAAATAAAAAAAGTGATGTGTAATGGATGCATGTGCTATTACAAATAAAAAAAGTAATGTGTAATGGATGAAAAAAGTAATTTGCAGTGGAGAAATTTTTATTTTTTTATTACACATGAGATTTTAAAAATTTATTACACAAAAGAATTTAAAAAAAAATTGTTCAAAAGTTGAAAATAATGATTGGCCATTGTCCTTGTTGTAATGGACTTTGCTCGGAATCTAAGGAATCATTGATCCAGTTTAAAAATTGTAAGGGATAGTCTCATGATCGTTATTCCGACGAATATATTTGTGATAATTGTGAAAAGCAATTTATTACATTCTTCACGTAATTTAATGTTTCATTGAAAAAAAATTATTTTTGTTACGTTTTTAAACCATTATCATAAATCATAACTAACGTTATTGTTTATTTGTTTAACATAAAAAATATATAGATTAATTAAAAATTCGTTGAATAATAAATAACTTCTATATTTTTCAACTTTTATTTTTTAACCAAACAAAAAAAAATTTTGAATTTTCAGATAATATATAATTTCGTTTTCTAATGGAAATGTTTCAATTTTGTTAAAAATTAATTTCTTTCAAATTTTTTTTGATGGTTCATTTTACTCCGGCATCGGTCTAAATGGATGAATATATCACCCTCATCATAATTTAAAGAAAAAAAAACACACCTTATTTTTTAAGGTGGTCCGTTATGCCCCAGGTATCGCGAATCGGCGTAAAAATGAATTAATACATCAAATTTATGATAATTCGACGAGAAACCAAAAAACTGTTTTTTGACTACATTTTTGTTTTTTGACCAAATACTGACGATGAGATTTCAAAATTTGTTCGTACATTTTTAGAAAGAGAAAATAGTGTGAATTGAAGTTGAATTAGATGAAACAAATGTTAGTTGATGAAATACAGCTAAAGATGATGAAAAATCAGTTTTAAAAATAATGTTTACAATGTAATGAATTAAAAAAAAAAAATTTAGCCGAAAATTGAAATAATGATGTAATTCGAAACGAACGAAAGAAATGAGAACGATTATCAACAATTCAGAAAAATTGGAATAAATTAAGAACAAATTGTAACAATGAAAAGTAATTGAAATACAATGGAGAATAATTGAAAAACAGTTTACATTTTTTCAAAACGATTACAAGCGTTTATAAATAGTTAAAAAGAATTGAAAGCTAAAGGTAACGTTTAAGAATAATTGAAAAAAGAATTTTCACATCGAAAAGAGTTTTTAAGAATTGAAAAAAAAATTGTGCAAACAAAAAATCAATGAAAACAATTTGGGTTCATATTTTTAAATTAATTCATGTTGAATATTACTTTATTTCTTTCCTACAATCACATAATTAAAAATATTCATTGGACGACAAACTGGCATAAAAATAATTCCTCGCTCTCGAGTCAATTTTTCAAAAGTCGTATAAAAACGCCATCGAAAATTCCTAACAGAAAATAAACAAACAATTCCGATGTTATTCTGCCTTTAAGTAGGAGTAACTTAATAATTTCGAATTACATGTGAAAAGATAAATAAATAAATACATAAATACATAAATAAAAGAATAAACAAGTGAGGTATGCGCGGTATATTTATCTTATTTTCTATTATTTTGGTCCGTCAGTTTGGTTGAATTTTTTGCTAGTTTTTTTTTCTCATTATCTCGGAATAATTATGTAACGAGGAACGTAGATTAAGAGAGAAAAAAATAGGAGGAAGAGAGTGGGAGAGGTGAATGGACAGTAGTTATGCAACGATCTGAATTATTTACGAATTCTAATTACAACGATCTTTTTTTATGGAAACTAATTATCAATCGAGTTTATGTGTTCCCCTGAGTTTTTTTTCAATAGTAACTGTACTAAATCAAATATGCGTGTTAATTATAGGAATTTTTTTGCGGAACAAACATACAACATGGACGCTCGAGTGGACAGATAAACAATAATGTAATTAATGGCATCGAGCTTGTGACGTTGCAATTGAGCTGAGTTATTTTCTTGGTTATTTTCTCACACTTGGACTTTGACGCATTGAGAATTTTCCTTGAAAATGGCCGAGGAGATTTTGGTATTTTAACCCATCGTGATGACACTGAGTGGAATTTATTCTGCTTTTGAATTTAGAGGTACTTCTGAGGATAGTGAATCTCTTGAAAGGTACTTCTGACGACAGCAAGCATTGGACAGGGTTCATTGGTACCTCTTCAGAAGTACTTCAATAACAGCCGAGAGTGGTACTTTTTCAAAGGTACTTCGGAGGACATCGAATGTTGGTATCTCTGTAAAGGTACTTTAGTAAACAGCCGACAGTGGTACTTTTCCAAAGGTACTTCAGAGGACATTGAAGCTTGGTACCTCTGCAGAGGTACTTTATTATAAACAGCCAACAGTGGTACTTTTCCAAAGGTACTTCAGAGGACATTGAACATTGGTATCTCTGCAGAGGTACTTTAGTAAACAGCCAACAGTGGTTATTTTTCGAAGTACTTCAGAGGACGTTGAACCTTGGTACCTCTGCAGAGGTACTTTAGTAAACAGCCAACAGTGGTAATTTTTCAAAGGTACTTTGGAGAACATTGAAGCTTGGTACCATTGGACAGGGTTCATTGGTACCTCTTCAGAAGTACTTCAATAACAGCCAAGAGTGGTACTTTTCCAAAAATACTTCAGAGGACATTGAAGCTTGGTACCTCTGCAGAGGTACTTTAGTAAACAGCCAACAGTGGTACTTTTTCAAAGGTACTTCAGAGGACATTGAACACTGGTATCTCTGCAGAGGTACTTTAGTAAACAGCCAACAGTGGTCATTTTTCGAAGTACTTCAGAGGACGTTGAACCTTGGTACCTCTGCAGAGGTACTTTAGTAAACAGCCAACAGTGGTAATTTGTCAAAGGTACTTTGGAGAACATTGAAGCTTGGTACCATTGGACAGGGTTCATTGCTACCTCTTCAGAAGTACTTCAATAACAGCCAAGAGTGGTACTTTTCCAAAAATACTTCAGAGGACATTGAAGCTTGGTACCTCTGCAGAGGTACTTTAGTAAACAGCCAACAGTGGTACTTTTTCAAAGGTACTTCAGAGGACATTGAACACTGGTATCTCTGCAGAGGTACTTTAGTAAACAGCCAACAGTGGTCATTTTTCGAAGTACTTCAGAGGACGTTGAACCTTGGTACCTCTGCAGAGGTACTTTAGTAAACAGCCAACAGTGGTAATTTGTCAAAGGTACTTTGGAGAACATTGAAGCTTGGTACCATTGGACAGGGTTCATTGGTACCTCTTCAGAAGTACTTCAATAACAGCCAAGAGTGGTACTTTTCCAAAAATACTTCAGAGGACATTGAAGCTTGGTACCTCTGCAGAGGTACTTTAGTAAACAGCCAACAGTGGTACTTTTTCAAAGGTACTTCGGAGGACATCGAATGTTGGTATCTCTGTAAAGGTACTTTAGTAAACAGCCGACATTGGTACTTTTTCAAAGGTACTTCAGAGGACATTGAAGCTTGGTACCTCTGCAGAGGTACTTTATTATAAACAGCCAACAGTGGTACTTTTCCAAAGGTACTTCAGAGGACATTGAACATTGGTATCTCTGCAGAGGTACTTTAGTAAACAGCCAACAGTGGTTATTTTTCGAAGTACTTCAGAGGACGTTGAACCTTGGTACCTCTGCAGAGGTACTTTAGTAAACAGCCAACAGTGGTAATTTTTCAAAGGTACTTTGGAGAACATTGAAGCTTGGTACCATTGGACAGGGTTCATTGGTACCTCTTCAGAAGTACTTCAATAACAGCCAAGAGTGGTACTTTTCCAAAAATACTTCAGAGGACATTGAAGCTTGGTACCTCTGCAGAGGTACTTTAGTAAACAGCCAACAGTGGTACTTTTTCAAAGGTACTTCAGAGGACATTGAACACTGGTATCTCTGCAGAGGTACTTTAGTAAACAGCCAACAGTGGTCATTTTTCGAAGTACTTCAGAGGACGTTGAACCTTGGTACCTCTGCAGAGGTACTTTAGTAAACAGCCAACAGTGGTAATTTGTCAAAGGTACTTTGGAGAACATTGAAGCTTGGTACCATTGGACAGGGTTCATTGCTACCTCTTCAGAAGTACTTCAATAACAGCCAAGAGTGGTACTTTTCCAAAAATACTTCAGAGGACATTGAAGCTTGGTACCTCTGCAGAGGTACTTTAGTAAACAGCCAACAGTGGTACTTTTTCAAAGGTACTTCAGAGGACATTGAACACTGGTATCTCTGCAGAGGTACTTTAGTAAACAGCCAACAGTGGTCATTTTTCGAAGTACTTCAGAGGACGTTGAACCTTGGTACCTCTGCAGAGGTACTTTAGTAAACAGCCAACAGTGGTAATTTGTCAAAGGTACTTTGGAGAACATTGAAGCTTGGTACCATTGGACAGGGTTCATTGGTACCTCTTCAGAAGTACTTCAATAACAGCCAAGAGTGGTACTTTTCCAAAAATACTTCAGAGGACATTGAAGCTTGGTACCTCTGCAGAGGTACTTTAGTAAACAGCCAACAGTGGTACTTTTTCAAAGGTACTTCGGAGGACATCGAATGTTGGTATCTCTGTAAAGGTACTTTAGTAAACAGCCGACATTGGTACTTTTTCAAAGGTACTTCAGAGGACATTGAAGCTTGGTACCTCTGCAGAGGTACTTTATTATAAACAGCCAACAGTGGTACTTTTCCAAAGGTACTTCAGAGGACATTGAACATTGGTATCTCTGCAGAGGTACTTTAGTAAACAGCCAACAGTGGTTATTTTTCGAAGTACTTCAGAGGACGTTGAACCTTGGTACCTCTGCAGAGGTACTTTAGTAAACAGCCAACAGTGGTAATTTTTCAAAGGTACTTTGGAGAACATTGAAGTTTGGTACCATTGGACAGGGTTCATTGGTACCTCTTCAGAAGTACTTAAATAACAGCCAAGAGTGGTACTTTTCCAAAAATACTTCAGAGGACATTGAAGCTTGGTACCTCTGCAGAGGTACTTTAGTAAACAGCCAACAGTGGTACTTTTTCAAAGGTACTTCAGAGGACATTGAACACTGGTATCTCTGCAGAGGTACTTTAGTAAACAGCCAACAGTGGTCATTTTTCGAAGTACTTCAGAGGACGTTGAACCTTGGTACCTCTGCAGAGGTACTTTAGTAAACAGCCAACAGTGGTAATTTTTCAAAGGTAATTCGTAGGACATTGGAACTTGGGACCTCTGCAGAGGTACTTTAGTAAACAGCTGGTACTTTTGCAAAGGTACTTCAGATGACATTGAACATTGGTACCTTTTCAGAGGTATTTTACTAAACAGCCAACTGTGGTACTTTTTCAAAGACACTTCAGAGAATGTTGGTATCTCTGCAAAAGTACTTTAGTAAACAGGGAACAGTGGTGTTTTTTCAAAGGTACTTTAGAAGATATTGAACTGTAGTACTTCTACAGAGGTACTTCAGTCAACAGCCAATAGTGGTACTTTTCCAAAAGTACTTCAGAAGACCTCAAAGATTGGTACCTCTGCAGAGGTACTTTAGTAAACAGCTAACAGTGGTACTTTTGCAAAGGTACTTTCGATGACATTGAACATTGGTACTTTTTCAGAGATATTACACTATACAGCCAACTGTGGTACTTTTTCAAAGGTACTTCAGAAGACATTGAACTGTAGTACTTCTGCAGAGGTACTTTAGTAAACAGCCAACAGTGGTACTTTTTCAAAAGTACTTTAGAAGACCTCGAGCATTGGTACCTCTTCAGAGATACTTTAGTATACAGTCAATATTGGTACTTTTTCAAAGGTACTTCAGACAACATTGAACATTGGTACCTTTTCAGAGGTATTTTACTAAACAGCCAACTGTGGTATTTTTTCGAAGACACTTCAGAGGACATCGAATGTTGGTATCTCTGCAAAAGTACTTTAGTAAACAGCCAACAGTGATACTTTTTCAAAGGTACTTCCGAAGCCATTGAACTGTAGTACTTCTGCAGAGGTACTTTGGTAAACAGCCAACAGTGGTACTTTTTCAAAAGTACTTCAGAAGACATTGAACTGTAGTTCATCTTCAGAGATACTCCAGTAAACATCTAACAGTGGTACTCTTTCAAAGTACTTCAGAGGACATTGAACATTGGTACTTCTTCAGAGATACGTTCCTTTTTCAAAGGTACTTCAGAGAACATCGCACATTGGTACCTCTTCAGAGACACTTTAGTATAATATAGTCAACAGTGGTATTTTTTCAAAGGTACTTCGAATGACATTGAACATTGGTACCTCTGAGGAGGTACTTTACTAAACAGCCAAAAGTGGTACTTTTTTGAAGAGAGTTCAGAGGACATTGAACTGTGGTACCTAATTAGAGGTACTTTAACAGTCAACATTGATACTTTTTTAAAGGTACTTCAGAGGACATTAACCAGTGGTATTTCTTCAGAAGTACTTCGTAAGACAAGCAATGTTGTTTTTATTCAGAGATACTGCAGAAGACATTCAACATTGAGACCCCTTCAGAGGTACTTCTGAGGGTATCGAATATTCGAACCTCCTCAACTCTAGAAACCAGTAAAAATCGGTACCTCGTGAGAGTTACTATAGAACATCGGTACCTTTACAGAGATACTTCATAACATAATGAATATTGGTACCTCTTCAAAAATGTTGTGAAAGAACAGCCATATTGGTACTTCTTTAGATGTACTTCAAAGAACAATGAATATTGGTACTTTTTTGGAAGCCAGAAGTACAACCTTCTCAGAAACCCTCACTGAGTCCTTTTTTTCCTCAAAAGTGCGACATTTCCCGACCATCACCCATAAATTTTATTCACCAAAATTGAAGTTCGTCATACTTTTTCGATAAAAAAAAATACTTTCCTACGAATTGACCTATCTACGATTGGTTTCAGCCCCGTTTTCTCTCAATTAGGTACACAATGTGACTTGTTGCACATTACGCCATGCTCAAAGTAGATTCACGATGCTTTTTCGTTAAAATTGGACCGATGAGTTTCATATGGCCATTAATGAATTGGTCGGTTCAATGTGACCCAGTCTAACTTTCGAGGAATTCCATCAACGTCGAACCAAGCATTAACTAACCAACTTTCGGAGTCTAAACCCAAATGTTTGCAACATGAAAAACCTGTTAAAGTAACTTACTTGATTAAATTTAAACTAATTAATGGGCCTCGAGTAATTCAACTAATACTGTGAATCCCAGAAATTGTAGAATTTCCATGGGATCTTTGAAATGGTTTTGCCTCCACATTAAACAAGTCATAAGAAAGAACGACTCTTCAGACAATTATGGCTATCGCTTATAATCACTTGTTTCGTCGTAATCGCGCAGAGAGCTTGATGAGAGCGAATGGACGTGTCCTTATCATCCTTTGTAATAATAATGTTCATCTTCGGAGGGATAAGCACTGGGTGTCTCCCACGCGTTGTAAGGTGCATGATGGTGACCATTGCCATTATTGTGAACGTGAAGATGAACCGGCTGTGGCGGAGGTGACCATCCGTGAGCTGGTCCATGCGAGTTTGCATAAAATTTGGCCATGAATGCGCTGAGCTTGAGAACGAGCAAGAGTACACCTGTAAAATGAAATGGAGATTGAAAAGACGCATCAAAGGCTTTTGAAGACTTTTCAATGATTTTTGGAGGCTTGGGTATTCTTCAAAGTGGGTCAAATGCCTCATTGGACATTTCGTGGCGATAATCAGTTAGACGATTTTGAAGGATTTTCAATGATTTTTGGAGGCTTGGGTATTCTTCAAAGTGGGTCAAATGCCTCATCGGACATTTCGTGGTGATAATGAGTTAGACGATTTTGAAGGATTTTCAATGATTTTTGGAGGCTTGGGTATTCTTCAAAGTGGGTCAAATGCCTCATCGGACATTTCGTGGCGATAATGAGTTAGAAATAGAGAGAGGAAGCCTATGTCTCTTCTGACTATCGACTTTGAGACCTTTACCGTTCCGAACATCGATGTTCGGAACGAAAATCGATGCCTTCATTTGCATAAACGACGAGGCGCCTTTTTCGAGGTTCCTCCTCTTTGTTTTACCACCTCTCTCCCTACAAAAGGCTTTGCAGTAAAGCGTGTCAGTGGAGAGCCATTTCATATTCAAACTACGTTCACACATGTCAGACCATTTTCTATTTTGGCACACTGACATTCGAACATTACGGTTAATTTAATGCGTTCGATTTGCCTCGATGCCATTTCTAACGCGTGCACAAAGTATAATATCGTTTTGTCTACGCGACTAATTATGGATGAAATGATAGATTTCACCGTGCAATGTTTGTCGTGCTATTTGATCTCATGTTTGTCCTGGAATTAATTCAATGGTTTTTAAATTGTAGAAATTAAAATTTGCACGTTGATTGCCTTGGTCTTTTTAGCAATTTAGAAAGATTTCATTACAAACACTGAACTTTATTTGGAGCAAAATTATTCTGGATTTTGAATGATTATATTGACATTTTGCTCATAGCAACATTTTTGGAAAATGTAAAATTTTAATGCAATTGTGCTTTAATAAAATTGATAGGGTTTTGTCTTTTTTCAAATTAATTGTTAACATTCTATGTGGGGATAAAATTTTAGGTTTGAGACATTGTTTTTGAAAATTATGGCACTCTTTAGAAAAATTTGGAATATCAGAAAAATTCAGATTTTTTGATGGGTCTTCAATTAGATACATTTTTCGTTCTTTGAAGTCAGTGAATGATAACTAGACGTTTTTTCCAATTGATTTTTTGGTTTAATCGTGTATTAACATTTTAGATATTTTTTGTACACGTTCTAAGATGTAAACTAAGGTGAGTCTACATTAGAGAGTTCCTACTGATGTAGAAAAAACTGTATATAAATAATTCTGCATAAAAATAACTCGCCAATGAATCTAGGAGCATATTCTTAGTCTTTTTGAAGTCAAATTTCAATTTAAGCTCGATGACATCGAATAAGACCTCATTTTGTATCTCGACAGATACTCTGTAAATTAATTCATTCATCATTCTCGAAATAGAGCCATTTGATTCTAAAAATTAAAAAAAAAATTACAAAACTACTGAATTATTTTTAATGAGGATTATAGACAAAGTAAAAAGTAAAATATTAGGTGAATTCGTAAAACGTATTTTAACAAATAAGATGAGTTGTCACTCATCGAAATCAAACTATAATTCCAAATTTGACTTCACTTCAAACCACGTAAAAAATTATTCATCAATGCCAATATTAATTATTAATTATTGATTAAAAAGTTATTTTGTTATTAAGGAGGTATTTTGGTCTAGAATTTTGAAATCAATTTTTTTTTTGCATATTCTAAAAGTTTAGACCTTGAAGAATATATCCTCGACAGGAAATTTTTTTTATTTCAATAATTTTCGGATTATAGCTATTTTAGTGAGGCAGCAACTAAACACGTTTTTTTTGCAAAAATAATTTTCTCAAAACGGCTGACATGATATCTCAAATTCTACTGAATCGATTTATTCCAAATTTTGAACCAATCTTCAATATATAACTCTCTATCGCCCCTAAAACTTTTGTATCAAAATTATTTTCTTTACTATTGTAAAAAAATTAAACACTATGAAAAAAGAGTCGAAAAACGCCTTTTTTCAGACAGCCACCATTTTGCGAAATTTTTTTTTTCGTTTTCTGTGACGTCAAGATTATAAAGACATTCTTATACTAATTAAGAATCTTTTTTTAAATTTTGTATCAGATTACTAGAAGGGTTGCAATCGTGTTAGCTAGCACCCTCTTTTTTTAGCCCCAACTTTACGAGCTTATAACTTATTTAATTCTCTTTTTTTTGATAAAATTTTTTTGTTTATCGTAAAAATATTAATAACTATGTTGTAAAAAAAATATTAAAAATATCGGGCATTCCATACCAAGTCGACCTGAGTGTGACCCTCGACCTCGCTGATTTCGTTTACGATTTTTTATATGATTCTTCCAACTCAAAATAGCATTCAGAATTTTTTTCAGATTTTTAAAACTAAATTCGAGTATGATATGATTTTTTGAACATATTTTTCGAAAACCTCGAGGGCCGCAATTAAAAAATCTGATTCTCGAAAATCCGGTGTCAAAAATGCAAATTTTTGACCCAAAACTCATGATCAGGATTTCCCTTCCACCTCGATTTTAGGTTTTTATGAAGAAAACGTAAAAAAAAAATAGATGCAGAAATTGATCTACCGTGAAAAGTGGCTTCAATATTTTTATCGTCAACCAAAAATTTCCAAAAATAGTTGGTTAATTTCTGCGTCTATTTTTTTTACGTTTTCATCATAAAAACCTAAAATCGAGGTGGAAGCGAAAACCTGGCCATCATGAATTTTGGGTAAAAAATCTTCATTTCTAACTCCGGATTTTTGAGAATGTTTTCAGATTTTTAAATTACGGCCATCGAAAAATATATTCAAAAAATCATAACGTACTCAAATTTGGTTTTAAAAATCTGAAAAAAAATTCTCAATGCTATTTTGAGTTGGAAGAAGCATATAAAAAATTGTAAACGAAATCAGCGAGGTCGAGAGTCACACTCAGGTGGATTTGGTATGGAATGCCCCATATATATTTTTCTTTATCCTGCTCGACAAAACGCTCAAAATGTATGTCTCTAGACCAGAACACAGCCTTGAGTCATGGTTGCACATTTGTTTCTGCACTCAGAAGGAACTCTATACGTCAAAATCGCCCGAGGTCGCCCTAGTTTCCTCTGGAAATCGGGTACAAACAATTTGGGGATTTCCGTACTCCATCAAGTTAACAGTATCGCACTGAGAAAACAATGAACCAGAATTTGTTAACCATTAACAAATGTAAAGTTGAATATGGCGAAATCAATTATTTTTTAACAGTTAATAAATTAAATAAATATTTTGACACAAATAAAATATTTCTTAACGACTAACAAATTTTGCAACAGTTAAGGAATATTTAAGTAAATTCAAAAAAATTGTTTTCTCAGTAGGTGAGGACTACTTCAACGAATTAGCATGTAAAACCTGAAGGAATTTTTTTCTCGTAAAATTTACAACTAAGCTAATACAGTAATAAAAGAGAAAATATGTAAAAAAAAAGTAGACTTACCGATCGCTAGACCCTTGAGAGAAATAACTGTTAGCACGACGAGCAAGGTCATCATAACACCCATTTTGTACATCATGGGCATCAACATAAATTGTAATCTCTTGAGACCAAAGGTTCTTCCCTCTTCGGGGCCAGGAGCTATAAAAAAAAAAAACAATGCGAGAAATAAGGCACCGACAAAAAAAGATACTAATTGTCGTCGCCTCAACTTTTCCAGGGTGTTAATGTTTACAAGAATGAGGAACTTTCTTCGATCAACACATTTTTCAAAAGTGTGTCACACGTGGAATATCGCACGTTGAATTCATTGAAATCGCGAGTTGAAAATGCTCGTGTCGGAAAAAAAAAATGCAAAGAGTCAAATTCTACTTTAAAAGGCCCAAAACAGCAATTTTTTTAGATTTTGGGGCCTTCTATAAATTGTTCAAAGAATCAAAATAATTTTTTTTTTTGTATTTTCGAAGGATGAAACAATTAATGTTGTAAAAAGAGTTTTATAGCCATATTTGATAAAGGAGCTAGGAAAAACCTAGCTCCTTTGTATTAATTGTATAATTTTCGATTTTGGCGTTTTCTATAAGAAGTATTCCATATCAAGCCGACCAATCCGCGGACCCGACCATTTTTGATCGTGTTGAAAATTTTCTATTTTTTTGTACGTACTAAAAGCAGTCTCTCAGAATTTTTTTTAGATTTTTGTCTCAACCCAATTAACGACAATAAATTGTTCAAAATTTGACACAATTTTTTTTTCAAATGCTCATAACTTTCTTAAAACCGGAGATATCAAAATAATACAAAAGATCATTTTTTTCCGTCTTGAGGTGCAGTTTTATAAAAAAAATACACAAAAAATATCGATATTTATTTTCATACGTTTTTTTGAAGTTTTAAACACTAAATATTTTTTTTTTCAACTTGGACTCTTTTACTTTTTTGAAAAAATTCACCAATTTTTAAAAGACATTTTTACAAATACTAAAAAATTGGCAGTTTGTGCTTCTCATAACTTGTATATTTTTTTCTATTTTTTATCGCGTGTGAACTAAGGAATCGTGTTTCCTCCTTGAATTAAAAAATAGAAAAAAATACAAGTTATGAATATCACAAACAGCCAATTTTTTAGTATCTGTAAAAATGTGTTTTAAGAAGTGGTGAGTTTTGTCAAAAAAATAAAAAGGGTCCAAGTTGAAAAAAAAATATTTTGTGAAGTTTTAAACGCAAAATATTTTTTTTTTCAACTTGGACCCTATTTATTTTTTTGAAAAAATTCACCACGTTTTAGAAGATATTTTTACAGATATGAAAAAATTAGCAGTTTGTGATATTCATAACTTGTACTTTTTTTCTATTTTTTAATTCAACGAGGAAACACGATTCCTTAGTTCACACGCGGTAAAAAATAGATAAAAAATACAAGTTATGAGAAGCACAAACTACCAATTTTTTAGTATCTGTAAAAATGTCTCTTGAAAAGTGGTGAATTTTTTCAAAAAAATAAAAAGGGTCCAAGCTGAAAAAAAAAATTTTTTTGTTTAAAACTTCAAAAAACGTATGAAAATAAATATCGATATTTTTTGTGTATTTTTTTTATAAAACTGCAACTCAAGACGGAAAAAAATGATCTTTTGTTTTATTTTGATATCTCCGGTTTTTAAAAAGTTATGAGCATATGAAAAAAAAATGTGTCAAATTTCGAACAATTTATTGTGTTTAGTTGGGTTAAGACAAAAATATAAAAAAATTCTGAGAGACTGCTTTTAGTACGTACAAAAAAATAGAAAATTTTCAACAAAATCATAAATGGTTGGGTCCACGGATTGGTCGGTTTGGTATGGAATACCTCATAAATTATTCAAAGAATCAAAATGAAGAATAATTTTTTTTTTGTATTTTCAAGGATGAAACAATGTTGTAAAAACAATTTTATAGCCATATCTGATAAAAGGAGCTGAGAAAAAAATCTTTAAAATTTGCTTTTTTGGCCTTTTTAAGTAGACTAATACGTTAATACATCTATACTCGTCTCTTCAGTACCTTCTACGCTAGAAATTCTTCGTGAGTATCATGCGGAAAATTATAAGTTTTCGAGCAATGACATAACGGAGAATTATTGTTTTATTTCTCTCCGTTAGAATATCATTTTGAAATAATAACAAAGAAGACGAATACCAAAAAAGACAAATAAATAATTTCAAAAAAAAAAAACAAAAGAGCCGAAAATTGTAAATACAATTTTGAAAATTGCTAAAGCACAATTGTAATTATTAATTATTATTATTATTAATTATTTACCTTGGGACTGATCGACGGGGTTGACAAGGTCGACCACGAATTTTTCAAAATTCTCAAAAACATTTTTTCCCGTTCGTTCAGTGACATTATCGAAAAGTGTGCTCTCCATCGTTGTTCCAGAGTCCAGGGATTGTTCACCGGCGTCGAGGCTCGTTGGAGTAGTAACGATGGTTTTCGAAAAAGCTCCGGCAATGAAATTTGCAACGAGTACGAAGCACAAACCGAAAAAGTGCATTTTGCCGAAATTTCGGATTTTAAACATGACTGTGAAGAAACTGGAGTCGGCAATGAGAAAACGATTCAACAGAGAGCGAAAAAAGCGCGAGGCATTTCTCGTAAATTCGATTTTTTGGAAAAAACTCGATGGAAATCAAGAAAATTGATAAAATGCAAATAAAGAATCCGAATAGCGTGGATTTTGAGGATCCGAAACGAAAAGACACGTGCGTATCGGAGGTGAACGAGTCTGTGATCGGGTTGAACGGAGTCTTGGAAGGTTTGGCCAGGCGATAAGTAAGCGAGTAAGTAAAAGGAGAAAGGAAAGCGCGCGGATGGTTTCAGAGGTGGAGGAACATCGGACGATGGGATATCCTCCCCGGAATTCGTATTCGTGCCTTGATCGCTTCGGGGACCGTTCGGGCCCCTCTCAAAGTCCCCTTCTCGAACGTGTCTCCTCGACAGTGGCACATTTACATCTCTACCGGTTGAAACTCTCCGTTCAAAAATTCTACTAAAATTAGTGTGGATTTCTGATATTCCAAAACTCTACCGGACAATACTCTAGAGAAAAATGAAAAAATCCTGCAAATTAAAAATTTGCCTCCTCATCTTTTTCCAGGGGAAGGCCTCTGTTCGACACATTTTTATTCTACCCATGACATCTTTAAGAGGAGGCTAAATACCATTTGCATTCAATCCCTACGTTATCGACGTATCATCGTCGTCCAGTCTTTCTCCGACAAGCGTGGATGAAAATTAATTACATTTTGACAATTAAGAGGGGGATAAATTAATTAACAATTAATTGTCAATTGAGAGGCTAAAATGCGTTACAGCTAATGCCAACGAACTCATTCGAGCCCCCTAAATATTATAGGTTACTCGTCAGAATCCATGGTGCTGCCCTCACTCGCACGTCTGTGAACTACATTTCGCCATTTCGTTTTTCAATAAAACTACAATTTATCGATATTTACCTCTTGATGAGCCATCCAAACTTACGGCGTGTCTTTTTGATAAAATAATGTCGAAAACGTCTCGATATTTGTATCGTGGCGTTCTTCATGGAGCCTCACTCTTGGTTTTACCCAAAATGCAGTAAAAGTTTAATAATTTAAGTTTTTCAATTACAGTTTCTTGGTGGTAAGTGAATCTGTACATTTTTTTTTGTTTTTCGAAAAAATTTTAGTGAGGCTCCATTCCTGCCATTGTTCCGATGATGTTGTTAAAATTTTATTCAATTCCATCCATTTGTACAAGAGCAAGTTTGGATGGCAATTTCGAGGTGTTAGTGTCGGTATTTAGCCTCCTCTTAACTCAAAAGTTTCTATACAAATTATTCTACACAAGAGAAGATGCGAAGAAATATTGTTCTACACAAAATTATTCTACACCGGTTTCGACACACATTATTCTAGACAGAGTTGCCGAAATTATAATGTAAAAATAATGCATTATTTATTTTAAAAATAGTGAAAATTCTATGATAGAAACGTTAAGCTATATTTTTGTAATGAAAAATGTGAAACCTTACGATTATGCATTGAATTAGTAATAAATAATGCAAAAAACGTAACATTATTCATTACAACGGTAATGGATAATGCTAAACGCTGCCATTGTCCATTATTACAGTAATGGGTAATTCAAAGTAGAAACAAATTTTCATTACTGTATAGTAATGAATGGTACAAAACCGAAGAATAATCAATGTAATGCATTACTTTGAGTAATGCATTACATTGAGTAATGCATTACTTTGAGTAATGCATTACATTGAGCAATGCATTACTTTTAGTAATGCATTACATTGAGCAATTCATTACTTTGAGTAACACATTACATCGAGCAGTGCATTACTTCAAATAACGCATTACATCAATAAATACTGTACTACTTTGAGTAATGGTTCAAAGGAATAAAAATAATTTCTGTATGTGGAGAGCAATATCAATGAAATCTTCCTTTTCGTATGATTTTTTATAATCGTAATGCGTAAGAATGATACATCTCAGACTGTATGTGTTATTCCCCCAAATTTTTTACAGGGTAATTCGTTTGCTTACATTTCCCTCTATGGAAATTCGTTTGTTTAGATTCCTAATTTTTTACTTTAAAAATATAATTCGGTACTTTGTTTTGTTTTTTTTAAATTTGTTAGATCAGATTTGAACCTACATCTTCTTCTTTTTTGTCTTTGACCGGAAATTGTCAAGAGAATAATACTTCCTGTTCATATACGATTGTTTACTTTTTTTTACTCTCGAATAATTTCATGTATTTTTTTTTTAATTTGTGAATCAACCAGAAGAAAAAATCATCATCCACTTGTGAATTTTGTAATTTGTCAGATCAAAGGGAAATGTGCAGCATATATGTATTTTATTCTCTTTCGACTCAAATTTTCAATTATAATTTGAAATTTCAAAATGGAAATTATTAGTTCGGTTGATATTCCCATGTTTACATTTTTGAGTTTTTTTACTTAAAAAAATTTTATGAACCCATACCATCGAGTCCCTGAACCGGTTTCATCGATCCATCTTTTCCTCTTTCGTAAATAAAAGAAAGATTTTATCGCATTGTCCTATTGGACTACGAATGCATAATAGTACATTACATCACGAGGACGTAAATTTTCTGACGAGTTTGCAGGACTCGCCTTCGGCTCGTCCTGCAATCACACTCGTCAGAAAATGTTTTTCCGCCGAGTGATGTACGATATTTTATATCACGAGGTGCAATATGTACGTTTTCACGTCCGCTTGCGGACGTAAAAGCGTCCATTATTGTACTCAGTGATATAAAATATTTTTATTCCGAATAATGCATTATTCAAAATATTCAGTATTATAGTAATGAAAAATTAACGCTACTTTGCAATATCTATTACTTTAATAATGGATAATGGAACATTTTTACATTACTCATTATTTCAGTAATGAGTAATGTAACTCTTTCCACATTATCCATTACTTCAGCAATGGATAATGTGATGCTTTTCCAATTACTCGTTAATAACGTAATACGTAATGTTTCATTTTTACATTTCCCAGTACTAATGGTCTGACATTTGCATTAGTAACTAAAAATATGATGCCATATTTTTTTAATCGCATTATTCATTGAATGAACAATGTATAATGGAAGTTAAGTCCCATTATTGAGTGAAAAAATAATCATTAATGAAATCGGAAATGCATTATTAATATAATGCATTTTTTGCAACTCTGATTCTAGACAAGAGGAGTGACAAGGAATATTATTCTACACAAAATTATTCTACACAAGAGAAGTGGCAGCGAATATTATTCTACACCACATTTTTATTATACACATGAAATTTTCTACACAACATTTTCTACACACAACATTCTACACAAGAAAAGGTGGCAGGAAATAATATTCTATTTTACACATTATTGTTCTACACATTATTTTCCTACACATTACAACCTTTAGCAAAATTTACTATACTCGAATGGATAATCACGTTGTTTCTGTCGTTTTTTGTGTTGGATAAAAAATGTCGTATGCAGAGTTTCGCTAAAGGCTGTAATTTGTAGGAAAATAACGTGTAGGATAATAATGTGTAGAATAGAAGCCTCCTGAATATTCCTTGCCACTTCTCTTGTGCAGAATAATGTGCGTAGAAGTCAGTGTAGAATAATATTCCTTGCCACTTCTCTTGTGTGGTATAATGTGTGTGAAAACCGGTGTCGAATAATTTTGTGAAGGTTAATATTTCTTGCGACTTCTCTTGTGTAGAATAAAATTCCGCGTCACTTTTCTTGGGTAGAAACTTTTGTGTAGAATAAAAAATATGTAGAATCGAGGCTTCCCCTTTTCCAGAGGAATCAGGCAGTACCTAATTACGAAGGGAGGTCTCTATTCTACACATTTTTATTTTACACGTAACATTTTCTACACAAAAGTTTCTACACATATTATTCTACAAAATGCGAGAACAATTCTACCAAACAACAACTCTTCTGAATTATTCCTTTACCAGGAAACATCCTTTCTGAAGAACTTCTTTCCAACAAATTCCGGGTAAATATTTTCTGGTAGAGGTGTTATTCGGTACAGTCATTCTCAAATGCCTATATCGCGATATATAGATGTCTTTCGACAGTGATTATTGGCAACACTTTTATTCAGAAAAATTGACACGCTCTAGGTTCGTTATTCGGTAGAGTTGGGTATGGAGGATTGTTTTCTGGGGCGTTTCTGAAATATCTGGTACAGATATTTTTGGGAGAGTTTGAAAATGATAGAGATTTGTCAGTGAGAGGTTGCATTTTGGTAGAGACGTTCACAGTGAAGTTTTAAACGGTAGAGATGTAAATGGACACTTGCCAATAGTGCAAAAACACGTATATGAAGCATTCTTCAGTAATTGAACCGCAATTTAAAATGTTTTTCTTTGTTTATAGAAAGAAAAACATTTTAATTGAATTCCTTGAATTTGAATCTCATGAATTTGGATCTGATGATGATTGAATTTGAATATGAATTTGATTTTTGAATCCAATCGTTTGGGAGATAGTTCGGTTTGAAAAAAATGGAAAAAGTATTGAATGGCAGGAGTAAATAATCTGTAATCATTCTTGAAGGATATTGCGCTATTTTTTTTTGGTACAAAATATGATCAGATAGCTGGAAAAAAGTTGCCAATTTTACAGAGAATGCTTTGTATATCGCCGACTTGCGTTTCAGTCGGACGATCATATCGCTTCTTTTTATTATTCACCGGTATTCTCTCGGTACAAGGACAAAATTGTTCTCGTTGAAACTCAGTTCAGTCACGAGTTTATGCACTATTATAATGTAACGGATATTCGAGCTTTTCCATGGTACTTTGATTATGCCAATTTTTAGACATTTCACTAATTAATGATAGTGAAAAATGGTAGATCGATTCTAGCACATTTTGCGACAGTAACCTTTTCATTCTAAAATAGTAACATCTATTTCTTTTTTGAAATTACATAAAAGGATAAATGAATTTGTATTCAAACCAGAGTTGTAAATAATGCATTACTTTGATAATGCATCACTGTATTTATTAGCCATTACACTGCATAATGTGAAATGAAGTGTACCATTACAAAATACAAAAGTAATGTGTAATGGATGCATGTGCTATTACAAATAAAAAAAGTAATGTGTAATGGATGCGTGTTCCATTACAAATACAAAAAGTAATGTGCAATGTATGCATGTCCCATTACAAATAAAAAAAGTAATGTGTAATGGATGCATAATGTCCCATTACAAAGAAAAAAGTAATGTGCAATGGATGCATGTCCCATTACACATTACTTTTTTTTATGTGTAATGGAACATGCATACATTACACATTACTTTTTTTTATTTGTTATGGAACACGCATCCATTACACATTACTTTTTTTTTATTTGTAATGGCACATGCATCCATTACACATTACTTTTTTTTATTTGTAATGGGACATGCATCCATTACACAATACTATTTTCATTTGTAATGGAACATGCATACATTACACATTACTTTTTAGGCACTCACTCATTTATGACAGAAAGTGCCTATTGCAATCGCCTCGAAATCTGTGTCGGATGTCCGTCCAGACCCAGATCTCAGAAACCGGTGTACGGAATTCAATTTCCTTTGGAGGGTAGTTGTGTATGGTTGTAATCTCTATGCCCAAGGAGTTTAAATCCAAACGGATATTGTAAAACAAAGATTTTTGAAAAAAATTGCCATTTTTGAGCAAAAAAAGACGTTTTATGATCATATGTAGTTGAAACTTGGAATTTCTCTAACGAATTGTTCTCTAACCCACAGAATGTGTCTATATGATTGTAAACAAATGTCTGACGAAGTATGAATCCAATCAGACACTATTAAGGTTGCAATTTGGCAAAAAACATGATTTTAACCAAAAAATGCTATTTCTATCTATATGCACTTGGATCTCCGAAGTTCACGGACGAATTTTTCTCTAACTCACACGATGTCTGTATATAATTGTAAACAAATGTCCCACGAAGTATTAATCCGATCAGAGACCATTAAGTTTATAATTTTTGCAAAGAAAACACAATTTTTAACGAAAAAACAGCTATTTCTGTCCATATGCACATGGATCTCCGAAGTTCACGGACGAATTTTTCTCTAACTCACACGATGTCTGTATATGATTGTAAACAAATGTCCCACGAAGTATTAATCCAATCAGAGACCATTAAGTTTACTATTTTTGCAAAGAAAACACAATTTTTAACGAAAAAACAGCTATTTCTGTCCATATGCACATGGATCTCCGAAGTTCACGGACGAATTTTTCTCTAACTCACACGATGTCTGTATATGATTGTAAACAAATGTCCCACGGAGTATTAATCCGATCGGAGACCATTATGTTTACAATTTTTGCAAAGAAAACACAATTTTTAACGAAAAAAGGCAATTTCTGTTCATTCGCACTTGGATCTCCGAAGTTCACGGACGAATTTTTTTCTAACTTACAGAATTTCTGTATATGATTATGAACAAATGTCCCATGAAGTTTCAATCCAATTAGACACTGCTAAGTGAATAACTTTTACACAAAAACAATATTTTTAACAAAAAAAATACTACTTTTCTCACTGACAGAATTTCTATATGACTGTAAACAAGCACATTAACACTCTCACGGTTTCACGTAAAGCATAGACCGGCGCACGCGACGTCGCCACGTACGTCACGACGCCGCTACGCCACGTACAGAGAAAAGAGGAACTAAACACGACCTGAGCGCGCCAAATTCAAAACCCATATTTCGCTCTTATAAAAAGTACATGGTTCTTTTGTGTGCTTACGCTCTATTGGCAATATGGCGATCACCCACGCGTTTTAAACGTGAAAAAACAGAATCTGAGCATTGATTAATAACCGAAAGCTTTTTTTACTTATTATAAATGGACTAATAATCATTAAATGATTAAAGTGTTATGATAAATAAGCCCATCTCAAATGTCACTAATATTCTTCATTACTGCCTAATATTGTAACAATTCTGTGAATATAATCTATCAAAACATTTAAATAATATGATTGTCTAGATACTTTTATATCATATTGATTATATTCAAATCTGTCTTTTTAATTATAATTAATAGAATTTATACGACTACTCGATGTTCACAATGAATCAAAGAGTTTAAATAACGGTGTGAGTGCCTATTAAAACGTCCCTAAGGGACATGTTAACCAACATTCAAAATATATCACAAAAACAAAATATATGATTATAATATTATGAAATTGTGAGTGCCTACTAATATAATTCTTAAAATTCGGTCATTACCTTTATGAATCATTGCCCCCATTGAGAATGAAAAATGTGACTCAATATTATCAAAAACAATGTTCAATAACATAAAAACAATATAATATTTACATACCGAATAAATTAAGATAATGGTCAAGAATACGGAGCGCAAAGCCCCCCAACAAAACGTTAAGGGGGGTTTGGGGGGCGGAGCCCCCCAATAAAACGTGAGCGCTCCGCGCGACGCAACATTGTCGCGCGAAGCGCGACAATGTTGAGTAGCGCGGAGCGCGGGGGGGCTTGGGGGGCGGAGCCCCCCAACGAGTACGCGAAGCGTACTTGTTTTATTTGTAATGGAACACCCATCCATTACACATTAGTTTTGTAATTTGTAATGGAAAACTTGTCCAATACACATTATTTAAACTAATGGGTAATGCATTACTTTTACATTACTATTTTCACAACTCTGATTCAAACAGATGAATACTCACAATGCTCAATGCATTTTGACAATTTTTTTCTCTGTATAATAATATAATTAGAAGACTGTCGAACAATTAGTTTATAGAAAAATTGTTTAAACGAGTATTTGTATAATGTTTACTAATAAACAAAAACTCGAAATCCAGACATGGTTTTAAGGACTCCTGTTTAGTTGATGCCTCGAATTTTTGGGATTTTTTCCTAAAAAAATCTATGAAGATTTTTAAAACAAATCTCTTCCCACTTTGAAGAGCGTTCTGAGTATTTGTCATTTTTTTTTTTTTCATTATAAAACGTTCACAAATTCCGTATAGATACAATGGTTTTTATGCAGAATACTCAATAAAAAATCAAATATGGAATTAAATGCCGTAGTGACTTGATCGCAAATCGATAAATTAAAAAGAAAAATTTCTATTGATTTTTTAATGAACAAAGGATTTCTCGATACGTTGATTTTTACGTTGACATTCTACAGAATCAATGATCCCGATAAAAATGCCCCAAAAATGTGTAGAAAAATTAACGAATGAATCGTGAAATAAATAGATGAGATTTAATTTCGTTATCGATAACTCGTTGGACAAAAATGATTGGGAAAAAAAAAAAAACAATCGACACACCAATGAATTTTGTGATATTTTACAAATCCTCAAAAGTAAAATATTCTATGATTCTTTGAAATGCTCGAGCGATTGAGAATTCTTATTTGCCAACGTATCGGATATACTTTCAAGTGCTCCGAGGATAAAATTTATCATTTTTTTTTTTTACGAACGCGGAAATAGGTTCGCAATTGGTGTAAGGAAAATTAAACAAAGCACAAATCGACGAGTAGAATTTTGACACGCATTTGCGGCAAAATGTGTGCACGAATAATGGACTATAAAAAGAACATTCCTCGCTTAAAATGCTTTAGAAAATGTCAGTTGTTAGGAGTAAAAAGGCTAAAACGTTCTCGACGCATTTGCTACTTGCGCTGATAAAAGAATCATAACTAATACTTTTTTCTTATTATCGAACGAGTTTTTGTTATTATCGAACGAGAATGTCCTCTGCAGGCAACACGACTTTTATTCTTGGTGTTCTCAGTTTGGGTGAGTCTAAAAAATTTATTAATCTGCCCTTTAATTTGGTCTAAAAAATTTGGATTAAAAAGGTTCGGAGTAAAAATCTTATTATCGAGCGAGAATATTCTCTTTAGGCAGCAGCGCGTTTCGAGTTCTCACGATTGTTCTTCTTATTGGTGTTCTCAGTTTGGGTAAGTCTAAAAAATTGAATAATCTGTAGTTTAATTTGATTCTTGAAGTACTTTTTAAGTATTTCAAGTATTTTACTTAAATTTTCAAGTACTTAAAAAGTTCTTCAAGTATTGTACTTGAAATTTCAAATACTGTACTTGAAGTGGAGAAGTACTTTTTCAAGTACAATTATCAAGTACTTTGGAATGTGTCTTGCTGATGGTTGCCTGTACAAAACCTTTGAATATGTAATTGAACATAATATTTCGTGACGTATGGACATACGGTCCCTCAACTGTCGTCTACGATAGTTTTTTGAAGACGAACACGAAGTTGCAGTAGTTTTAACAATCCATGTATTATATCAGAGCTAGGTAGTAATTAAAGTATCCTTGCGACGTACTTGAAGTACTTGCGACGTACTTCGAGTATTGCAATTAAATTTTGCAAGTTATTGGACTGTACTTCAAGTATTAATTGTACTCAAATTTCCAAATACTTTTCTCTTTCTGTACTTCAAGTACTTTTTCAAGTACAAGTATCAAGTATTTTTGAATGTTTCTTGCTGATGATTGCATTTATAAAGCATTTGAATATGTAATTGAAAATCATACTTAAAAAGTACTTCAAGTATTGTACTTAAATTTTCAAGTACTCAAAAAATATTTCAAGTATTGTACTTAAAGTACCTGTACCTTAAGTATTGTACTTGAAATGTCTAATACTTTTCTGTACTTCAAGTACTTTTTCACGTACAAGTATCAAGTAAATTTTAATGTTTCTTGCTGATGGTTGCATATGTACATAGCCTTTGAATATGTAATTGAAAGACGAACACGAAGTTTGCGTAGTTTTAACAATCTATCTATTATGTTCGTCATTTCTTCTTTTTCAAACGTGTATCAAAATAAATCACAATTACAATTGTCAATGCTATTTTTTAATTTTTTTTAATTTTTTTTTTTTAATATACTTCTGTTCCAATCAGCCTCAGCCTAATTTCAGTGCATCGCACAAGGTGAAAATATGTGTTGATGCAAAAAGTACTCGAATATGAGAATCAAATGAGAATGAGAAATCAAATGTAAGTACTAGAACTTACGAGGTATACCTGAAAACTTGAAAAGTACTTGATACTTGGTACTTGATTGTTCAAGTACTTGTACATCAAGTATTTTTAATCTCAAGTACTTCATGTAAGAAGTACGCAGTACTTCAAGTACTGCCGGTACTTGATAATTCAAGTACTTACGGCACTTTGTATTTTGTACTTGAAGTACTTTCCGGTACTTTGCCCAGCTCTGGTTGAAAGAGCCTTGCAGATTATAAAATATGGTTTTAGAATTTACAGTCGGACCTCGCTAACTCGATAACCTCTATAACGCGAAAACCTCGATAAGTCTGAGACTCAGTCTGTTTCCTTGCGAAAATCTCTGTAATTCGAAGAAAAAACAGAGAATAACTCGAAATTTTTCGAACTTATCAAGGACCGTTATTTCGCCTCTGTAACTCGAATTTAAAGATGCCCGACCTCTAAAAGCCGAAGTTTACCTCTATAACTTGAAGTTCCAATACGCTGACCTCTACAACTCGAAGCGCTTTATGCAATGACGTAAAACGCTACGCATTCTGTACGCATTTTTTAGTTCCTGTTTTACTCTGTACGTGGCGCTAGTTATCTCTTAAATGCGCTTTACGGCGTCCCGTGCGTCAATTTGATTGAGGCCCCGATCGGTTTTCCCTAACTTACTTCGGGCCCTTGACTGGAAGCCCAATAGGGCTCCTGAATGGACGGCCACGCTTTTTCGACAAGGGCCTTAGAAGGTTGCCAAATGAGGGCCTTTACAACCGCCTCACGTCTGCCATGTCGAATTCACGACAAGTCCATGGTCAAGCCCTATCAGGGCCCTAGTACGTACGTAGTATCGCTATACGTGTAGATTGTAAAATTGAATTATTTCAATAATAATAACAATATTATTATTATTATTATTATTATTATTATTAATAATAATAATTATATATTATAAGTATACATTATTATTATATATTATAAGTATACATTATTATTAATAATTATTAATAACAATATATTATTAATAGTTCTCCAAGAGAATTTTTACAAAAAAATAGTATAAAGCAGAGGATTTCTATGTAGAAATCTTGTGGGTATGACTTCCCTCGATACATGACTTCCTGAGGGGCCTGACTCCGCGGTGTCGAATACAACCCGTGCTCCTACTTCGGCTATATAAGCATACTATTTGCATATTCCGTATGCGAGAGAGCGCACGCCGTATGCGACATCTCATGGCGAGTCTCGGAACTAACTCCCCGTGAAGCCCGAATAGGGCCTCAAAGGGTTGCCTCGTCAGTGCCATGTTTGAAATAATTAGGGCTCCGATACTTTCGCCCTATTTGGGCCAGATTTGGTTCTGTTGTAATTATACCGACTTCTTTAAATATGGGTTGCCCGACCGAAGCCCGACAAGGTCCTCAACGGGTTGCTTCAGGTCAGCTATATTGTAAGTAAGCCTGGCAACCTTGGCATTGCCCTGTCACGGCCCAACCTGGCGGTGTTATGGCAATTCATGACCGGGCATCCAGACTTAAGCCCGACAAGGTTCTCAACGGGTTGCCTTAAGTCAGTCATATTGTAAGTAAGCCTGGCAACTTTGGCATTGCCCTGTCACGGCCCAACCTGGCGGTGTTATGGCAATTCATGACAGGGCATTTACTTTTAATCCCGACAAGGTCTCCAATGGGTTGTCTTGGGTCAGCCATATTGTAAATAGGCCTGGCAACCTTGGCATTGCCCTGTCGGGGCCCAACCTGGCGGTGTAAGGGGAATTCCTGACAGGGCATCCACGTCCAAGCCCAACGAGGTCCCGACTTAAGTCAGGGCTTCCCTAGAATTTTCACGCACGGGGTGTAAAAGACTACTAGCGCCACGAGTGATGAAATTTAACATCAAAAAATGCGGACTTCGAACATTCGAACTTTCATAGAAAAATCTATTAACATTGATGATAACGTATTCGTAGCTCTGTTCGCAGTTAAAAATGCAATTCGCAACTCTGTTCGCGGTCAAAAATGCAATTGACTGCCAGCATAAGTTAAAACAGAGTAAAATAACAGATCTTTTCCAAAACCCTGTAAATGATAGTGAATGACCAACCATTGCCTACCATGTACATATGTACTAAAATATGTTACATTTTGTATAACTTGTATGTACGTCCCAAAATAAAGAATATTTCCACTACATTTGGCGAATTTTTACGAGCCTCTACAAGTCGAATATTGTTTTGGTCACTCTCTATAACTCGAAAACTTCGATAAGTCGATACCTCTCCTACTCGAAGGAATGAACCCTGCTCCTGAGATTCGAGTTACCGAGGTTCGACTGTAATAAAATGGACTAAAACAATATCTTTTGGCTATTTTCTGGCGATAGAAGCGAGAAGAACAGGCGAGAAGCAAATGGATCAATTCAAATACCTCGTAACAATTGTTGAGGGCAAGTCGCGCACGAATAAGGGACACCGGATCTGCAGTGGCACAATAATAAGCGATCGTCACGTTCTTACAACTGCTGGAAAACTGTATGAATCGGCGCCAGAAGAATTGGTCGTTGTGGGCGGTGTTCAAGATTTTACTGACCCATCAGGCCTCTCTTACCTCGTGGAAGATTTAATTTTTCATCCTGAATACGTTCACTATTATGAAACGTTCACTTTGGAATACGATGTTGGAGTGATATTGGCGAGTAATAAAGAAAAAAAAAATCAATTTTTATCAGATACTAAAATGATCCCAGTTCGACCGAATATTCAATTCCAATAGAATCAAAATATTCAACCGGAAATTCAAGTGGTATTCGAATAAAAATTCTTTGCTAATTTTTCAAATTAAAAAAAAAAAAAAAAACCATGTCAATGTCGAGCTGATATATGTTTTTTTAAACTCGTTATCTATAATTTTAGACTCGGAGATCCATGATTCCTGCATTCAATAGGGGATTATTGCAACAACTTTTTTTGCCGTATAAACAACCGATAGTCGGTGAAAACTGCATGGTAGCGGTCCTGAATACAACTTTTCATACTACGCAATTGCACGCGATTCAATCGACATTGATTTCTCAAGAACTGTGCACGACTCGGTATTATGACAAGTTCGCAAGTACCAAGGAAATTTTTAAGGTACCCGACCACGTCCCAGTATACCCGACCACTTGAACCAATATATCAGCAAGTTAAGCGTTCACTTAAGAGAAATCTTAAACTGTGAATTGATTTAATATCCAGGATTCATAATCTACGTATATACGACACTACTTTTGATAGTTCAAGAATTGTCTGTAATTTAATTTTGGATAAATATGACAGCACGCGTACTATTCGGGGCACGGAAGCCATTATCTAAGCTGCACGAAAAAAAAGGAACAGTTAAAAATACAGGGGTTACCCAGTTCGCATTGAACTCGAGGAATTGCACAGCGATATTTACTGAAATGAACTGCTCAAAATGCAGTGAGCTCAAAGTGAATTATTACAGTTTCTGCACTGTCCTCTTTGGACCGGAGCCACCCCACAGTTTCTTTTACTGGAACGCATAATCCAAAATACAGTGTAGTCCGAAGTAAATACAGTTTAACACTGAAATATAAACTTGATGAAATCCATAATTTTACAGTATTAATGTGTATTATATACTATGAATGCGTTTATTGTATGGACAGTGCCCACGTAAGTGTTTTAATGCTGAAATCTTCTGTTGAAGAAAGTCGGCAGCAACTGATATAGTTTCAGTTTTCAACCGTTGCTTTTTACAGTGTGGACCAAGTGAACCCTCCAGTTTTGCGAACCCTCTAGTGAACCCACCGAATGAGGCATCGCCGAATTGAGCACATTGTCGATAGTTGCCATGTTCAAGATCGTTCAAAGACCTTGAGTCTCCGATTGGCAATGTCAAGCGTGAAATGAAGCCTAGTTGAAATGATAAACCAAGTGAGGATTGTAATACTCGAGAAGTTATTTGCGTGTTCGATTTTGACAAGGATGCTGCTGAATATAACTACGATGGTATTTTTTAAAATAGTTTTTGATAATTCGTGAATCACACATGCACAAAAATACGCAGAAATGATAAAAGATAAGCCCAATACACACATGACACATTCGATCATACGCACATACACATAAAAAGCAAAACTGTACAGATTAGCACATTTAAGTACATTAGGTTAAATTAGATTGAACAAGAACAACCTTTTTCTTTCCATCTCCGTTGAACTACTCACTACTAATTGCCACAGCGCTTGACGCCACGGTGGCACACGCGAGACAACTCCTTTGTTACCACCAATACGATCAAACACTTGATAAAATTCACAGCGTCACACTGTAATTTTGACTGTCTGAATCCAGTGGCGCGAAAATAAAAAGATATATATAAATATACAAAATGCACGTGCACGCTAGAAATTACTACGCCACACTGTAAAATTTAATGATTCACTCTGTATTCAATACAGTGTACACTGTGTATCTTGCAGTTTGTATATAGGAACAAATTCAGTGATTTCATGTAAATTCTACAGACAAATTTCTTTACTGGGCACACTGGTTTATCCACAACTCCAGCCTGTAAATAAGCCATTGTACACTGTAAAAATCTCAGTGTGCACAGATAATGTCATGAACTGTCGAAAGAAGAGTGAATTTACAGCGTCACACTGTAAAATTTAATGAATCACCTTATGTTCAATACAGTGTACATTGTAACCCTTGCAGTTACGTGCAAGAAAAAAAATCAGTGATCTCATGTAAATTCTACAGTAAAATTTTTTTACTGGTGACACTGAATTATTCAAATACCAAATTGTAATTAAGCCAGTGTACCCTGTCAAAATGTCAGTGTGTCACAGGAAAAGTCATCATTTTGGTAGGAGAGGATCTACATTACTCTGTTCTACTGAAAAATTAAATATGTCACCCTATATTTTATATCCAGTTTATGCTGTGATTTCCGCTGTTTCTGACCTCCCGAGTCCAATGCGAACTGGGCCCCCCTGTAATATTAACTGTTCCTTTTTTTCCGTGCATGAAGTACTAAGAAATCGCGATATCTTATTGAAGCTATTTCGAAGTGGTTTATATTGTTTTCGAACTGAGCCTTAGCTGTTTTTATTCGGAAACATACCACTAATTTGATAATGTTGTCTCAATTAGCCAAGAATGCGTTTTAAGTACTTAATTTTCATGTCCGGTTATTGGTACATACGAAATGTATCTTGTACCGATAACCGACCATCTGTCTGGATATCGGTACTTGCTCGCGACCATGTTCAGTCCCAGTAACCGGACATCTGCTGACATGTATATATTAATCGTACATAACCTCAAAATTTTGGTGACACATTCTCCGAGCAGTGACTCATTTTTCTCACCCCACCATAGAGATGAATGGTCGGTTATAGGGTCATAATGTGTGGTCGGATATTGGGTCATATAGAAAAATGGGTGATCGGGTACTGGTGCATTTACATTTCTCAGTATTTTCGGTTATCATGAATAAACGACTAATTATAGCAACAACTATACCCTGTGTTTTGGAAAATAGAGACATCAAGCTTTCCAATAGTCATAGTCGTTATAGAAAATAGTTTATTTTTGAACGCGAAAAACAAGTTAACTTTTTCGTCGCCTCTTAGGTAGCCGGGTATAACGACATTTACCTTTATCGTCGGTTCATTTGCTCTCATCATATCGGAGAAACCTACAGTTGCAAGGTGAGAGATGTTTGATCGAGATTCAAATATTTATAAAAAGAAGAAAATAAATTTCATGTATCGTGCATTCCAGGATAACATCGGAAATGCTCTGGTGTGCGACGGACACATCCTTGGGCTAACGTCACAGGGTGGATGTGACGTTGATGACATCACTCTCTACACAAACGTGCGATATTACAGCAATTGGACCTTCGAAGTGATATCACCTTCGTATCAGAATCCAGTGCCTTTTGAACGTTACTATAGAATGCCTGAAGCCTTGAACACTAACGATACACTGGAAACATTTAAATATATTGAGTAATTTTTTTTGGATAATTAAATTAAATTCTTAAATTAAACTTCGTTCATTTAATAAAAATAATGTAATTAAATAATTCAATTAAAATAAATTTTCTCGGCTTATTTTAATGCAATTTGCTTATACCAATGATGGAATTTCTACCTTCGCGGGTATCTGAAGATTTGGTCGTTGTCGCTAATGTCGAAGATTTTACCGATCTCAATCGTTTGGTTTACGCGATTAAGGAATTAATTGTCCAGCCTCATTGGGTTTCCAATCGTAGCGAATCGTTGGCGGACTACAACATTGAATTGATAGTACTAAGTCGACATTTGTTGATTCTCCATCAACGACAACGAGTGTAGAGGAATAGACATTTCTGAATATTTCAATCAATTGAAATTAAGACGATCTAATGGGAAGAGAAGAAAAATTCACCGGTTTTACGATAATTATTACTATTACGGTTACTATTACGGTTTTACTATAACTATTCACTGTAATTATTACAACAAAATTCAGTCGTTTTTCTTTGTTCTTCGGCTTTAACAATCCATGGTTTCTGGGTTGAGAGGTGGATCATTGCTGCGGCCTTTACTTGATTATGTTGGTACTTGGCAATGGAATTTTATTAATTATCCTTTATTTTAGTACCTGGTACCTGGTAATTTTACTTGGTATTTTGGTAATGGGTACTGGAATATAATCCATTAACTATTAATTTCATAGTGGATAAAGATATAGCGGAAATACGGCTAAATACCGCCATCATGGTTGAATCCCTACCTTATCGACCAAAAATTGTCATTAAACTTTATTAGCTGTTACGATCCTGCCTTAATAGTCAAGACTTCATTGAACTGTAGGGATGTTTGATTCCGATTCGGTTCCTTAAAAAATCGATTCTTTTGTTAAAAAAATCGATCTTGTGCATCGATTCTTTCTTTTTCGATCTTTAGGTGAATCGATTCTTGACACCGGCTTGGCGACGTCTTTTTCACATAGAGCTCTGTAAAGCCGGAGAAATAAGAAATAAGAATAAGCCATCCGATTGCCGTAGCTTCTCTAAAGTGCGCGGCGATTGGCTGATTCTTATTCGCCTAATTTCTTAATCTTGTCATTGTATCTTGGGCTTAAGAGGAGGCTAAATACCATTCTTATTCAATCCCTACATTATCGACGTATCATCGTCGTCCAGTCTTTCTTCGACAACCGTGGATGAAAATTAATTACATTTTGACAATTACGAGGGGGATACATTAATTAACAATTAATTGTCAATTGAGAGGCTAAAATGCGTTACAGCTAATGCCAACGAACTCATTCGAGCCCCCTAAATATTATAGGTTACTCGTCAGAATCCATGGTGCTGCCCTCACTCGCACGTCTGTGAACTACATTTCGCCATTTCGTTTTTCAATAAAACTACAATTTATCGATATTTATCTCTTGATGCGCCATACAAACTTACGGCGTGTCATTTTGATAAAATAATGTCGAAAATGTCTCGATATTTGTATCGTGGCATGCTTCATGGAGCCTCGCTCTTGGTTTTACCCGAAATGCAGTAAAAGTTTAATAATTTAAGTTTTTCAATTACAGTTTCTTGGTGGTAAGTGAATCTGTAAATTTTTTTTTTGTTTTTCGAAAAAATTTTAGTGAGGCTCCATTTCTGCCATTGTTCCGATGATGTTGTTAAAATTTTATTCAATTCCATCCATTTGTATAAGAGCAAGTTTGGATGGCAATTTCGAGGTGTTAGTGTCGGTGTTTAGCCTCCTCTTAAAGCCCATCACACACGCTTTTGCATATAGCATAGCATAAGAAATTTCACGTCGTTCCTACGCGTGACGTGGCGTAGCAGACGAAACTTCGTCGAAGGAAAAGATTCGTCGAAGGAAAAGAACACGTCGAAGTCGATGTGGCTTCAAACGAAAAAATAAAAGCCGATTTCATCGTTATGCCAATAACTACAGACTTCGTATTGGTCCGATTCGAAATAAGAGAAACAAAATCTTTTTAATGTGCATAATTAACGTCTCCAATATTCGATAATTCATAAGATATGATTAACGAAAACTAAAATTTGTGGCTAATTCACGTTGCGTGGTGTATAAGAGACTTGGCCCGTCTCGAGGTCCGTGAACTTTGCCGGTAAATGTACTTGTCTCGAGACGCTACCGCGTCTCTTGATAAAGAAGCTGAGAAAAACGTTTTCGAAAACAAACTTGTTTTTTCGCTCTCTAGACTAGACACCTACCTTAAATTCATTATCTATTAAAGATTAAACAGGTATAAAACGCATTCTTCAGTAATTGAACCACAATTTGAAATGTTTTTCGTTGTATAATCTTGAATTTGAATCTGATGATGATTGAATTTGTATCTGAATTTGGTTTTTGAATTCAATCGTTTAGGAAATAGTTTGACAAAAATGGGGAAATTAATGCATGGCACTAATAAATAATCTGAAATAATTTTTGAAGGATATCGCGCCATTTTTTTATATTGCGACTATATAATCTTTTGCTTCCAAGATAGTCAAATAAATTTACAAAAATTTACAAAAAATGGTTGGAAAAAAAGAAACAATCGACACACCAATGAATTTTTTGATATTTTACAAATCCTCAAAAGTAAAATATTCCATGATTCTTTGAAATGTTCGAACGGTTGAGAATTCTTATTTCCCAATGTATCAGATACTTTCGAGTGCTCCGAGGATAAAATTTATCATTTTTTTTTACGAACCCGGAAGTAGGTTCGCAATTGGTGTCAGGAAAATTAAACAAAGCACAAATCAACGAGTAGAATTTTGACGCGCATTTGCGGCAAAATGTATGCACGAATAACGGATTATAAAAAGAACATTCCTCGCTTAAAATGCTTTACAAAACGTCAATTGTACGAAGTAAAAAGGCTAAAACGTTCTCGGAGCATTTGATACTCGCGCTGTTAAATGAATCATAACTAATATATTTTTTTTATTATCGAACGAGAATGTTCTCTTCAGGCAACACGATTGTTCTTCTTAGTGTTCTCAGTTTAGGTCAGTCTAAAAAATTATTAATCTGCCCTTTAATTTCATACTAGGAAACTGCTTTAGGTGCTGACGGAATTTAAACTTGTTGCAAATAAAAACTTGGCGAATTTGGCAAAGATTTTGTCGAAAACCGAGCTGGGCAGTACTTGAAGTATCCGTTACTTGCAACGTACTTAAAGTACTTCAAAAGTACTTTAAATACGGTATAAACAATTTCAAGTGCATCAAAAGTACTTCAAGTATTGTACTTGAAATTTCAAATACTTTTCTGTACTTCAAGTATGTTTGAATGTGTCTAGCTGATGGTTGCATATACAAAATCTTTGAATATGCAATTGAAAATAATATTTGGTGACGTATGGACATACTGTCGTTTGAAACAGTTTTTTTGAAGACGAACACGAAGTTGGAGTAGTTTTAACAATCCATGTATTATATCAGAGCTGGGCAGTACTTGAAGTACGTCGTAAGCAAGTAAATATCTTAGGCTTGCCAAAGTTCGTCAAAGTTCAAAGTGTCGAAAAAAAAAAATTTCTCGGCTTATTTTTATTGGAAATTCAATTCTCTACAAAAAAGGTCCTTATACCAAATCATGTAGGATTGATAGTTTCTACGATAATTGCTGTTTTCGTCGAAAAAATGGTTATTTTCCTCTATATATCGGGCGTTCCATCCCAAATCGGACAGTTTGAAAAACTTTTTTTTTTTATTTCCTCAATTTTTGTATATTTTTTAGTACCCATCGAAAGACCCTTCCTGTTAAATTTTGAAATTTTCTTGATTATCCGTTCGAGAGACATTAAATTTAACAAAAAAACCGCTCTTTTTTTGGTATTTCGATTATAACTTCTTCAATAATGGTCCAAATTGAAAGGTTTCTTTTCAAAATTTTTGTTTTTTTATGGCCTTTTCATAAAAAAATACAACAAAAATATTCGACAAGTTTTTGAACGAGTTTTTAGAGTTTTAAACTTTAAATCGCGTTTTTAAAAGTGTCATTTTTGATTTTTTTTCTTCAATTTTTCGCTTTAAACATCTATCTATTCAACAATTTTTAAGATCGTGGGATCTCAATAACTACTATTTTTTTCGATTTTTGATAATGTTAATTATTTTCTTTAAAATTAGTTATTATAAATATCAATTTTTGCTACTGTATAGTATTTTTTTCAATATTCAGAATTTATTTCGACACTTTTTTTATTGTTAACAGTATTGCACTTGAATTTTGCAAGTTATGGGCTTGTACTTCAATTATTAATTGTACTCAAAATCCTTCCAAATACTTTTCACTTTCTGTACTTCAAGTACTTTTTCAAGTACAAGTATCAAGTATTTTCGAATGTTTCTTGCTGATGGTTGCATTTTCAAAGCATTTGAATACGTAATTGAAAATCATATTTCGTAACGTATGGACATACTGTCCCTGAACTGTCGTCTACGATAGTTTTTTGTAGATTAACACGAAGCTGGAGTAGTTTTAACGATCCATGTATCGTATACTTTATTTCTTCTGTTTCAAACCTGTATCAAAATAAATCAAAACTACAATCGTCAATGCTATTTTTGAATTTTTTTGAATTTTTCTTTAAATATACTTCTGTTCCAATCTGCCTGAGCCTGATCTCAGTGTATTGCACAAGGTGAAAATATGTTTTGATACAAAAAGTACTCGAATAAAAATCAAATGAGAATGAGAAATCAAATCTAAGTATTAGAACTAACGAGGTCTTGACTTAACGAGGAGGACTTGAAAAGTACTTGATACTTGGTACTTGATTTTTCATGTACTACTTGTACTGCAAGTACTTTAAATCTTAAGTACACTTCAAGTAATAAGTACGCAGTAATTCAAGTACTTTAAATCTTAAGTACACTTCAAGTAATAAGTACGCAGTAATTCAAGTACTGCCGGTACTTGATAATTCAAGTACTTACTTCGTATTTTGTATTTGAAGTACTTTCCGGTACTTTTGCCCAGCTCATGGTTAACAAATGCAATAAAATAGAGTAAAATAATGTCTTTTGGCTATTTTCTAGCGATAGGAACGAGAGGAACAGTCGTGAAGCAAATGAATAATTTCAAATACATCGTAACAATTGTTAAGGGGAAATCGCACGTGAATGACGGACACCGGATTTGCGGTGGCACAATAATAAGTGATCGTCACGTTCTTACAACTGCTGGAAAACTGTATGAATCGAAGCCAGAAGAATTGACCGTTATTGCCGGTGTCCAAGATTTTACTGACATGAATGGTATCCCTTACGTAGTGGAAGATTTAAATTTCCATCCCAAATACGTTTTCCAAAATGTAACGCTCATTGCGGAATACGATGTTGGAGTGATATTGGTGAGTGATGAAGAACAAACAATCAATTTTCATCAGATACTAAAATGATCGCCGTTCGACGGAATTCCAATTTAATCAAGATATTCAAACGGAAATTCAAGTAATATTCAAATAAATACCCTCTGATAATTTTTCAAATTTTCAAACAAAGAAAAAACAATGTCAATACACGGAAAAAAATGATCAGTGACAATTCATATGTAATATTTAAAAAATTACTGAATTCAATGCAGCATATACCGTTCAGAACTGTAATTCAGGCGTTTAACTGGGAATCCATTATAAATTAATGGATTTAATGTAGTTTGTACTTTTCAAACCATTATAAATGCTGATTTACACTGTAAAAAATGCAATGTTCACCGCAAAAAAATGACAAAGTAGATATAACAAGCAGAAACGACGAAATCCACTGTGTTTGAACTGTAAAATTTACAATGGTCTGTGTAAAATGTTCCAAGCACATAATTAGAAATTGCAGTGTTCCCAGTGAAAAATCAAATGCGCGCCGCAAAATATGCAACGTCAATTTCAATTTTTACAGTGTGGCACTGTAACGGGACGACCTGCGGCGTGCCACGATCTCTGCACTTCGCCCGAGATCCGATAGATAGCGTCGGACGGCGCGCCCTCTCGCGCCAGCGAGAGAGCCACCGAGCACCTATAAGGTCCGATGTATTACCAACATCGGCGTCCTCAATTGACTTACAATTGTTGGAACATCACCCGCGTTCTGTGGTCGAGCAGTCCTATGGACTGAAGAACATTTTCTTAACAGATGACCATTGCATTTCGGTGACGCTCGTGCTCTTTATGGGTGCGAGGTTGAACTAAATTCGCTTCATTAATTGATCTCACGATTAATCAGTCAAGTACAAGCCCTCGTAGCTATGAGCCTGAGCGAGGATAAATAACGGTTTATTGCAATATTTGAATAAATGGGAATTTATTCAAATATCGAAACGTTTCACTACACTATAATTTATTTTAGAAATTGCAGTATTTTCAGTGAAAAATAAAAAACGTACCGCAAAATATACTGTAATTTTTTCACGGGCCCTGGATTATTTTTTACAATGTGAAATGTGTAAAAAGTTCACCGGATACAACAGAAATATAACGTTTCACGTAGTGTACATTTTACTGTTCCACACTGTAAAAATTCGTCTGATGGGCATGTACTATGTCATATGTGACATCTGTATACTGCATTAAAGAAATATGCAAATTTCACTGTTTGCCCTTCCAGGAGGCGCTGTTGATGAGGAAAACTGTAAAAATTAATGGGAATCTCAGCAGTTCTCACTGATCATTTTTTTCCGTGTATCGAACTGATATATTTTTTTAACTCGTTATCGATAATTTTAGATTCGGGGATCCATGATTTTTGGATTCGTTAGCGGATTATTGCAACAACTTTACTTGCCGTATGAAGAACCGATGGTCGGTGAAGAATGCACAAACGCGGTTCTGCAGACAAATTCCCAAACTACGCGATTACACGCAATTCAATCGATATTGATTTCTCAAAGACAATGCACGATCCCGCATGATAATGAGTTCACAAGTACCAAGAAAACGTTTAATCCACGGTTTATTTGCTCTCATCATTTCGGTGAAACCTACAGTTGCAAGGTGAGATATGTTTGATCGAGATTCAAATATTTAAGGTAAATGTCCCAATACCCGACCATCTAAGAGGCGACGAAAAAGTTGACTTGTTTTTCGCGTTCAAAAATAAACTATTTTCTATAACAACTATGACTATTGGAAAGCTTGAAGTCTCTATAGTTTCCAAAACACAGGGTATAGTTGTCGATACAATTAGTTGTTTATTCATAATAATCGAAAATACTGAGAAATGTAAATGTACCAGTACCCGATCACCCATTTTTCTATATGACCCAATATCCGACCACACATTATGACCCTATAACCGACCACTCATCGCTATGGTGGGGGGAAGGGAGGGGGTAAATTGAGAAAAATGCGTCGCTGCTCGGAGAATGTGTCACCGAAATTTTGAGGTTATGCACGAGTAATATACATGTCAGCGGATGTCCGGTTACTGGGACTGAACATAGCCGCGAGCAAGTACCGATATCCGGACACATGGTCGGTTATCGGTACAATATACATTACGTATGTACCAATAACCGGACATGAAAATTGAGTACACTGTAAAAAATGTTATTAAATTTAATATACAAAAGTATATTAAATTTCAAAAACAAGTAAATGAAACCGAAATTAATATACAAGGTATCGGAAAATTAACAATTTCATCTTAAATTTAATATTTGGATATTAAAATTAAAAGAGTGAGCATTGAAAATTAATATACCCGTATATGAAAATAGTTTTTGTATACTTTTTCGCAATTTTCAAATACATTATTGAAAATTGAAACACTTATTCTCAAAATTGCAATCAACCATTGAATTTTTTTTTCAATATTTTAATGAAAATTTAATATACAGTGTAGGGAATTTCAATAACAAGTATACGAACTCGAAATTAATATACATGGTATTGGAAAATTAACAATTTCATCTTAAATTTAATATTTGGATATTAAAATTAAAAGATGAACGTTGAAAATTCAAATCCCCGTATATTAAAATGGTTTCTACATGCTTTTTCGCATTTTTAAGGTGCGTTATTGGAAATTAATACACTTATTTTCCAAAATTACAATCAATGTCAGCGGCCGTGCTAGTTCCATTGCCCTTTCCGGTCGAGCTGACCCTTGCGAATATTCCTAATGTGGATATCGCGGGCGTACAATTTTAGTTGCACTGTAAGAAATTTTTGTCTTAAATTTAATTAAAAAAATGTGAAGTTTTTATGCATATACAGAATACTAAATTTCATGTACAATGTGTACAGTAATATTCCAATATAAGTATATGAAAAATCAAATAACTTCTTTTAATTTTAATTTACAAAAGAATATTAATTTTCATATCTTTTTTCATGATTCTGCTTTGAAAATCATACTATGTATTGGAATTTTAATATACGAACGTATATTAAAATTAAAAGATATTTGATTTTTTATATACTTGTATTGGAATTTTAATATACGAACGTACATTAAAATTAGAAGAAGTTATTTGATTTTTCATATACTTATATTGGAATTTTAATATACGAACGTATATTAAAATTAATATATTGTATATGCATAAAAACTTCATATTTTTTAATTAAATTTAATACAAAAATTTTTTACAGTGTACTTAAAACGCATTTTTGTCTAATTGAGACAACGTGATCAAATTAGTGGTATCTTTCCGAATAAAAACAGCTAAGGCTCAGTTCGAAAACAATAAAAACCACTTCGAAGTAGCTTCAATAAGATATCGCGATTCCTTAGTACTTCAGCTTAGATAATGGCTTCCGTGCCCCGAATAGTACGCGTGCTGTCATATTTATCCAAAATTAAATAACAGACGAATCTTGAACTATTAAAAGTAGTGTCGTATACGTAGATTATGAATCCTGGATATTAAATCAATTCACAGTTTAAGATTTCTCTTAAGTGAACGCTTAACTTGCTGATATATTGGTTCAAGTGGTCGGGTATTGGGACATTTACCTTAGGTCAAATAATTAAAAAGAAGAAAAGAAATTGTATGTATCGAGCATTTCAGGATATCATCGGAAATCTTCTGGTGCGCGGCGGACACATCCTTGGACTAACGTCAGAGGGCGGATGTCAAGTTGGTAACATCGCTCTTTACACAAACGTGCGATATTACAGCAAATGGATCTTCGATGTGACATCACCTCTGTATAAGAAGCTAGTGACTTTTCAACGTAACCATACAGTTGACAAAGCCCAAATCGAAGCCCAAACAGATATCCAAACAGAAATCCAAACAACAACCCAAACAGAAATCCGAACAGAAACCCAAACAGTAAATCAAATAGAAGCCCTAACAGAAATCCAAAGAGAAATTCAAACAGAAACTCCAATAGAAACTCAAAACCAAACCCCGGAAACCCCACCTGCAAAAAAAAAGCGCAAATTCAGAATATCGATTCGCGGAAGATGGCGGTCGATTCGACTCAGGCTGAAATTCAAAATCCTGCGATTGTTAAACACAGCAATGAGACGGGCACTTATCCGGATAAAAAAAATTAGATGCTCACGTAAAAATAGCACGCAGAGTCTCGAGTCCTCAACCTTATCCAGTCCGCCGTAGTGAGCAGTCGAATTTTGGTTTTGGTCGATTCGACTCTCCTCCCCACACTTTACGTCTGCATTGTAACAAGCAAAATTTCAGGTAAATTTATTATTTCTCATTTTCTTGGTACCAGTGAGAGTACAATTTCATTCGATATTATTCAAATAAAAATACATGTCTCTGTGAATATGTTCAACTATATTCAATTACATAACCATGATTTATACACGGAGAAAAATGCCACCTCGAATTCTAGTCCTGGTTACCAGAATTCTAATATCCACTACTAGAAATATAGTAATTTACTTCCAGTCCGGAATTCTGAGACTTATTACTATACCATATTGTAATCACTATCTTCCATTCAATACTTATCGCGGTATAAATAGTATATTTTACAGTAGCATAGTATTCATTACAATATGGTATAGTAATAAGTCTGAGAATTCCGGACTGGAAGTAAATTACTATACTTTCTGGTAACCAGGACTAGAGTTCGAGGTGGCATTTTTCTCCGTGTAGATATATTACCGAATAAATGGTTTTACATCGAAAAATGTGTATACTTTCTACCAAAATCTCCCACATTCACACCTAAAGAAATACATGTTTTCATGTTAAAAAAAATTAAGGGTTTAAATTTCATAATTTTTGTTTGCAATATTTTTTTATTGAAAGGCACACTTTTCCGCTTTAATTTGCTTTTTTCCCGTTCCATTTCATTAATTTGTCGCTGAGTTATGAATTTTTAGAGAAAACTATTTTTTTTTCACGAGTTTATATGTTCATTGTTGTTTATATAATAAATAATTCAAAAAAATCTATATTACAAAATTTTATCATAAAGTTGAAGACTTAAGCGTGAACCATGAATTTTTTCAGATTTTCAAGAACACGATTCCGATTTCTTTTCTTAAATCCTAGTGAATCATCACTGTTTTCAAACGATACTTTTTCTAACGCCATTTCTCGATTTGCTCGTTTTCTTTATTTCTGTCGATTGACTTTTTAAAAATTAGGCATTAATTCAATTAATTACTCGATCATAATTAATGAATTAATTAATTAATTAGGATTAATTCACGTAGGATAGTGTCGCTTTTTGATGAGTTGGAGATAAAGAAGAATCTTCGATAAGTGGAATAAAAATCGATTAACTATGCAAAATTAACACTTGCTCGAATGAAACATTGTTGAAAATAATTTTTCGAATGAATCCACGGAAAAATTTCTATGGGATTTTGGAATAAACAAAGGATTTTTCGATACGTCGATTTAGGGTGATATTAGTGCATTCCAAAGCGGGAGAAAGAACTATGCAAGGACAAAAAAATATTTTTTGTTGTGTAATAAAATCTTTTTTCATTATTTAACAATGTTCCCGCGGAAATAATGCTGAATTTTCATTTATTATCCATTATTTTGCTAATGGATAATGGAATCAATTCTATAACCAAATATGTTGGTACTTGGTAACGGAATTTAATTATCCTTTATTTTAGTACCTCATACCTGGTAATTTTAGTACCTTGTAATGGAATATTATTTATTACGCAATAATTTGGTATAATGGGTACTGGAATATAATCCATTAACTATTACTTTCGTCGTGCATAAAAATATACACAATGGAAATAAGGCTGAATAGCGCTATCATGATTGAATTCCTAACTTATTGACCTAAAATTGTCATTAAACTTTCTCCAACACAGCTGGATCAATATCAATTAAATTTTCACGACTAACGCAGAGTTGTCGAATGTTTGGAGCCCGATAATAATTAGTCATGATAAGTTATAATTAATTATTAGAAGATATCGATGTCGATAAAGACGATTGCTGACTTACCGACAAAGAGTTTTTTCCCTAATTTAAGCATTAGAATTTGCATTAAATTAGTATTAAGCATATTGGATTCATTTCGCATCGATCTGGACTAAACTCAAGGGGTTATTCGCAGTCAGGATTTTCAAAAAAACGTTTTTTTTTCTATTTTCTTTTCGTAATGTACATATTATATTTAAGGATCTACATAGAAAATTTAATGTCAAACACATTTCGAAGTTATATTACAGAAGTTATAGAAAACTGTGTTTTTAAAATCGGTTAGCAAGGTTTCTCAGAAATGGCATAACCGATCAGTCTCAAATTTCTACACAAGCCTTAATATATTTTTTAGTTATTAATCCAAGGTTTTTTTTTTATTATGGATAAATATTTTTCATTTTATGGACAATTTGAGGCATAAATTTTCATCAAAAATCGATTTTTTTTTAGTAGTCGCGATTTTGTTAAACATAAATAATTTGCTGATTCCTTCGATCAAATACTAGATAATATCTTGTATTAACGAAATATTTTTTATTTATTGATTTTGGATGCTTTAATCACTATTTTTCGAAAAGAAAAATTAAAAAATAAATTTAAAAGTTCCAAAAATCTGTATATAAATTTTTACGTTAATGAATTAAAATGTCTTTCCAGAAAAAATTCTTTTAAAATCGCCTTTTCGACCTTCTGACTGCCTCTTTAATGGGGCTGCCATAGGCCTGCGTTAATACTCAAGATTTCTTTGGACTGAGAGAAAAGATCTTTGGACTGAGAGAAAAGAGAAATTCAAATTTATTTATCCGAATTATTTGAATATTAGCCTAATAGTTTATTAGCCTGACACATGAATAAAATTTTCTCATTTAAGATAAATTTATTTAAAAGTTGGGTCATTCCATGTCAAATCGACCAATAGTTCGAATCAACCCCTTTCAATTTCGATGCAATTTGGTCAAAAGCTTTCTTTTATCATAAAACGAGGTTCTACCAAGGGAAAAAAATTAACAAATTTTCTTCTCAGAAGTTATGCAGAATTTAAAACTCCACTATTTCTTCAATTTTTCAAGTTTATGTTTTAAATATCTCGAAAACTATTAAAGTTACGAAAAAAACGTTCTGGGTTCGTCTTAAAGAGTATACCCGAGGCTACGAAAAAAAAATATTCTGATTTTTTTTTTTAAGAATAATTATGAATTTTAAAAAATCATGAAAATCCACGATCAACATTAAATTTGTTGTTCAATTTTTGTAAATATAATACCCTGTTCTGATTTTAAACGAACCTGAAATTTTCAATATATTTTTTTGTTCCAAAAATATGAATTATTGAATTTTGGTAAAAAAAATTTTTTTTTTCACCTCTACGTTAAGTGAAATTGAGCAATCATGTAATTCTTACTGCTCAAAATTACAAAATTACATGATTGTTCAACTTTACTTAACTTAGAGCTTAGAGGTAAGCAAACAAAAAATTTTTTTACCAAAATTCAAAAATTCATATTTTTGAAAAAAAAGAGAACACCTTTCTGAAAATTTTAGGACCTATTAAGATGAGTACAAGGTATTATATTTAAAAAAATTGAGCCAAAAATTTGATGTTGATCGTGGATTTTCACGATTTAAAAAAAATCAAAATTCTCCAAATTTATCATTTTTCAAATTTTTTTTGGGAATATTTTTTTTTTTCGTAGCCCCAAGTATACTCTTTAAGCCGAACGCAGAACGATTTCTCCGTATAACTATAATAGTTTTCGAGATATTTAAAAAATAAACACGAAAAATTGAAAAAATTGTGAAATTTTGTAGTTTCGAAAAATTGTTACCAATTTTTTTCTTCGGTAGAACTTCCTTCTATGATAAAAGAAAACTTTTGACCAAATTTCATTGAAATTGAAGGGGGTCGATTCCAACTATTGATCGATTTCTGTGATTAATGATGAAAGAATCCATTCATGGCTGGCGTAGAAAGATAAGTTGACAATCTTGAGGTGATAATGGCCCCACGAAACCTCTCCCCTTAAGAGGAGGCGAAATACCGACATTTTTCGTGCGAGTGCGAGAGAGAAAGGATGATAGGGGTCGTGTGAGAGCGAGAGAGAGGTCCGAATGTCGCCTTTAGCCTCCTCTTAAGAGGAGGCTAAATACCATTTTTATTCAATCCCTACATTATCGACGTATCATCGTCGTCCAGTCTTTCTTCGACAACCGTGGATGAAAATTAATTACATTTTGACAATTACGAGGGGGATAAATTAATCAACAATTAATTGTCAATTCAGAGGCTAAAATGCGTTACAGCTAATGCCAACGAACTCATTCGAGCCCCCTAAATATTATAGGTTACTCGTCAGAATCCATGGTGCTGCCCTCACTCGCACGTCTGTGACCTACATTTCGCCATTTCGTTTTTCAATAAAACTACAATTTATCGATATTTATCTCTTGATGCGCCATCCAAACTTACGGCGTGTCATTTTGATAAAATAATGTCGAAAATGTCTCGATATTTGTATCGTGGCGTTCTTCATGGAGCCTCACTCTTGGTTTTACCCGAAATGCAGTAAAAGTTTAATAATTTAAGTTTTTCAATTACAGTTTCTCGGTGGTAAGTGAATCTGTAAATTTTTTTTTGTTTTTCGAAAAAATTTTAGTGAGGCTCCATTCCTGCCATTGTTCCGATGATGTTGTTGAAATTTTATTCAATTTCATCCATTTGTATAAGAGCAAGTTTGGATGGCAATTTCGAGGTGTTAGTGTCGGTATTTAGCCTCCTCTTAAAGCCCATCACACACGCTTTTGCATATAGCATAGCATAAGAAATTTCACGTCGTTCCTACGCGTGACGTGGCGTAGCAGACGAAACTTCGTCGAAGGAAAAGATTCGTCGAAGGAGAAGAACACCTCGAAGTCGATGTGGCTTCAAGCGAAAAAATAAAAGCCGATTTCATCGTTATGCCAATAACTACAGACTTGGTATTGGTCCGATTCGAAAGAGAAACAAAATCTTTTTAATGTGCATAATTAACGTCTCCAATATTCGATAATTCATAAGATATGATTAACGAAAACTAAAATTTGTGGCTAATTCACGTTGCGTGGTGTATAAGAGACTTGGCCCGTCTCGAGGTCCGTGAACTTTGCCGGTAAATGTACTTGTCTCGAGACGCTACCGCGTCTCTTGATAAAGAAGCTGAGAAAAACGTTTTCGAAAACAAACTTGTTTTTTCGCTCTCTAGACTAGACACCTACCTTAAATTCATTATCTATTAAAGATTAAACAGGTATAAAACGCATTCTTCAGTAATTAAACCACAATTTGAAATGTTTTTCTTTGTATAATCTTGAATTTGAATCTGATGATGATTGAATTTGTATCTGAATTTAATTTTTGAATTCAATCGTTTAGGAGATAGTTTGACAAAAATGGGGAAATTAATGCATGGCACTAATAAATAATCTGAAATAATTTTTGAAGGATATCGCGCCATTTTGCTTCCTCATAAAGGAAGCTTTGTTTTCGCGAAAAAAAAAATTTTCGCAATTTTCATGTCAGTATGTTCAAAATGTCCCAAAACGTCGAGAAATCACATTTAGAAAAAATGTCCGGACGTATGTATGTGTGTATGTGTGTGCGTGTGTGTGTGTGTGTGTGTGTGTGTGTGTGTGTGTGTGTGTGTGTACGCTTTGTGCTATTATTAAAATCAATATATCTAGAGAACGGTTTAAGTTATCGAGTTGAAATTTGGTATGCAAGTAGACCATCTATGTCCCTCTACTCAGTGCAAATTTTTTCAAAATTGCAAAATAATTGTCAATTTGTCGAGACTTTTAATTTTTTGTAAAATGTTTGTGGGTCGTCTAACTTTCGTAATTTTGAAGTTATCGCTCTGAAATTTTTTATGTACATACACTTTATAATAAGGACGGCTGGGATTGAATTTGAGAAAAATCGCTCAAGAGGTGATGTTTGAAAAAAAATTGTAATTTTTCGCAAAAAATTTGTAAGTTCTCTAACTTTTGTAATTTTGCATCTATGGAGCTGATTTTTTTTGTGATGATACATTTAATGACAACAAAGAATAGTACCAAATTTCAAAAAAATCGCTTCAGGGGTTTGGTAAAAAAAAATTTTCAATTTTTCAAAAATTTTTGTAAACGCTCCAACTTTCGCATTTTTAGAAGTATTAAGCGGAAATTTTTTGCACGAATGCACTAGATAATAAGAATGGTTAGTGTTAAATTTGGTAAAAAACGCTCGAAAGGTTTGCGGTCAAAATTTTTTTGAAGTTTTCGAAAAGTACTTATGAATTTGCAGTGATCGAGCTCAGAAATTTTACACAAATACATGAGGCGATGGATTAATTGATATTGAATGAACAGCAAGAGAGCGTAGGATGTTAAAATTTTATAAAAATGAAATAAAAATCGTGCAAATTGGAAACTTGCACATAGCTTCCTCATTTGTTTCAGTCTCCCGTCAAGCTTCCTTTATGAGGAAGCCATAATAGATAATCATAAACATGTTAAAGATGGTCAAGAAAAGGCTCATAAAGAAGGTCTGACGGGAGACTGAAACAAATGAGGAAGCTATGTGCAAGTTTTTTATATTGAAAATTTTTATTTTGAAAATTACAGCAATGGATAATTGAATTTTTATTCAAACAGATGGATGCTAACAGAACTTAATGCATTTAGACAATTTTTTTTTCCTGTATAATTATATAATTAGAAGACTGTGTCGAATAATTAGTTTATAGAAAAGTTGTTCAAACGGGTATTTGCATCATTTTTAGTTATCAACAAAAACTCGAAATCCAGACGAGGTTTTAAGGAGTTCTAATTAGTTGACGGTCGACATTTTTTGAACTTCTTCCTAACAAAATTTGTGAAGATTTTCAAAACAAATTTCCTTCCACTTTGAAGTGCGTTCTGATTATTTATCACTTTTTTCATTATAAAACGTTCACAAATTCCGTAGATACAATGGTTTTTATGCAGAATATTCAATAAACAATTAAATATGGAATTAAATGCCGTAGTGACTTGATCGCAAATCGATAAATTAAAAAGAAAAATTTCTATTGATTTTTTAATGAACAAAGGTTTGACGCTCTACAGGATCAATGATCCTGATAAAAATGCTCCAAAAATGTGTAGAATAATTGGCGAATGAATTGTGAAATAAATAGATGAGATTTAATTTCGTTATCGATAACTCGTTGGACAAAAATGGTTGGAAAAAAAGAAACAATCGACACACCAATGAATTTTTTGATATTTTACAAATCCTCAAAAGTAAAATATTCCATGATTCTTTGAAATGTTCGAACGGTTGAGAATTCTTATTTCCCAATGTATCAGATACTTTCGAGTGCTCCAAGGATAAAATTTATCATTTTTTTTACGAACCCGGAAGTAGGTTCGCAATTGGTGTCAGGAAAATTAAACAAAGCACAAATCAACGAGTAGAATTTTGACGCGCATTTGCGGCAAAATGTGTGCACGAATAACGGATTATAAAAAGAACATTCCTCGCTTAAAATGCTTTACAAAACGTCAATTGTACGAAGTAAAAAGGCTAAAACGTTCTCGGAGCATTTGCTACTCGCGCTGTTAAATGAATCATAACTAATATTTTTTTTTTATTATCGAACGAGTTTTCTCATTATCGAACGAGAATGTTCTCTTCAGGCAACATGATTGTTCTTCTTGGTGTTCTCAGTTTGGGTCAGTCTAAAAAATTTATTAATCTGCCCTTTAGTTTCATACTAGGAAACTGCTTTAGGTATTGACGGAACTTAAACTTGTTGCAAATAAAAACTTGGTGAATTTGGCAAACATATTGTCGAAAACAGAGCTGCGCAGTACTTGAAGTATCCGTTACTTGCAACGTACTTAAAGTACTTAAAAAGTAATTCAAATACTGTATTAAAATTTGCAAGTACTTCAAAAGTACTTCAAGTATTGTACTTGAAATTTCACATACTTTTCACATACTTTCTGTACTTCAGATACTTTTTCAAGTACAAGTATCAAGTACGTTTGAATGTGTCTGGCTGATGGTTGCATATACAAAATCTTTGAATATGCAACTGAAAATAATATTTGGTGACGTATGGACATACTGTCGTTTAAAACAGTTTTTTTGAAGACGAACACGAAGTTGGAGTAGTTTCAACAATCCATGTATTATATCAGAGCTGGGCAGTCCTTGAAGTACGTCGCAAGTAAGTAAATATCTTAGGCTTGCCAAAGTTCGTCAAAGTTCAAAGTGTCGAAAAAAAAAAATTCTCGGCTTATTTTTATTGGAAATTCAATTCTCTACAAAAAAGGTCCTTATATCAAATCTTGTAGGATTGATAGTTTCTACGATAATTGCCGTTTTAGTCGAAAAAATTGTTATTTTCCTCTATATATCGGGCGTTCCATCCCAAATCGGACAGTTTGAAAAACTTTTTTTTTTATTTCCTCAATTTTTGTATATTTTTTAGAACCCATCAAAAGACCCTTCCCGTTAAATTTTGAAATTTTCTTGATTATCCGTTCGAGACACATTAAATTAACAAAAAAACCGCTCTTTTTTTGATATTTTGATTATAACTTCTTCAATAATGGTCCGAATTGAAAGGTTTTTTTTTTCAAAATTTTTGTTTTTTTATGGCCTTTTCAGAAAAAAATACAACAAAAATATTCGACAAGTTTTTGAACGAGTTTTTAGAGTTTTAAACTTTAAATCGCGTTTTTAAAAGTGTCATTTTTGATTTTTTTTCTTCAATTTTTCGCTTTAAACATCTATCTATTCAACAATTTTTAAGATCGTGGGATCTCAATAACTACTATTTTTTTCGATTTTTGATAATAATATTTATTTTCTTTAAAATTAGTTATTATAAATACCAATTTTTGCTACTGTATAGTATTTTTTTCAATATTCCGAATTTATTTCGACACTTTTTTATTGTTAACAGTATTGCACTTGAATTTTGCAAGTTATGGGCTTGTACTTCAATTATTAATTGTACTCAAAATTCTTCCAAATACTTCTCACTTTCTGTACTTCAAGTACTTTTTCAAGTACAAGTATCAAGTAATTTCGAATGTTTCTTGCTGATGGTTGCATTTACAAAGCATTTGAATACGTAATTGAAAATCATATTTCGTAACGTATGGACATACTGTCCCTGAACTGTCGTCTACGATAGTTTTTTGTAGATTAACACGAAGCTGGAGTAGTTTTAACGATCCATGTATCATATACTTTATTTCTTCTGTTTCAAACCTGTATCAAAATAAATCAAAACTACAATCGTCAATGCTATTTTTGAATTTTTTTGAATTTTTTCTTTAAATATACTTCTGTTCCAATCTGCCTGAGCCTGATCTCAGTGTATTGCACAAGGTGAAAATATGTTTTGATACAAAAAGTACTCGAATAAAAATCAAATGAGAATGAGAAATCAAATCTAAGTATTAGAACTAACGAGGTCTTGACTTAACGAGGAGGACTTGAAAAGTACTTGATACTTGGTACTTGATTTTTCATGTACTACTTGTACTGCAAGTACTTTAAATCTTAAGTACACTTCAAGTAATAAGTACGCAGTAATTCAAGTACTTTAAATCTTAAGTACACTTCAAGTAATAAGTACGCAGTAATTTAAGTACTGCCGGTACTTGATAATTCAAGTACTTACTTCGTATTTTGTATTTGAAGTACTTTCCGGTACTTTTGCCCAGCTCATGGTTAACAAATGCAATAAAATAGAGTAAAATAATGTCTTTTGGCTATTTTCTAGCGATAGGAACGAGAGGAACAGTCGTGAAGCAAATGAATAATTTCAAATACATCGTAACAATTGTTAAGGGGAAATCGCACGTGAATGACGGACACCGGATTTGCGGTGGCACAATAATAAGTGATCGTCACGTTCTTACAACTGCTGGAAAACTGTATGAATCGAAGCCAGAAGAATTGACCGTTATTGCCGGTGTCCAAGATTTTACTGACATGAATGGTATCCCTTACGTAGTGGAAGATTTAAATTTCCATCCCAAATACGTTTTCCAAAATGTAACGCTCATTGCGGAATACGATGTTGGAGTGATATTGGTGAGTGATGAAGAACAAACAATCAATTTTCATCAGATACTAAAATGATCGCCGTTCGACGGAATTCCAATTTAATCAAGATATTCAAACGGAAATTCAAGTAATATTCAAATAAATACCCTCTGATAATTTTTCAAATTTTCAAACAAAGAAAAAACAATGTCAATACACGGAAAAAAATGATCAGTGACAATTCATATGTAATATTTAAAAAATTACTGAATTCAATGCAGCATATACCGTTCAGAACTGTAATTCAGGCGTTTAACTGGGAATCCATTATAAATTAATGGATTTAATGTAGTTTGTACTTTTCAAACCATTATAAATGCTGATTTACACTGTAAAAAATGCAATGTTCACCGCAAAAAAATGACAAAGTAGATATAACAAGCAGAAACGACGAAATCCACTGTGTTTGAACTGTAAAATTTACAATGGTCTGTGTAAAATGTTCCAAGCACATAATTAGAAATTGCAGTGTTCCCAGTGAAAAATCAAATGCGCGCCGCAAAATATGCAACGTCAATTTCAATTTTTACAGTGTGGCACTGTAACGGGACGACCTGCGGCGTGCCACGATCTCTGCACTTCGCCCGAGATCCGATAGATAGCGTCGGACGGCGCGCCCTCTCGCGCCAGCGAGAGAGCCACCGAGCACCTATAAGGTCCGATGTATTACCAACATCGGCGTCCTCAATTGACTTACAATTGTTGGAACATCACCCGCGTTCTGTGGTCGAGCAGTCCTATGGACTGAAGAAGATTTTCTTCACAGATGACCATTGCATTTCGGTGACGCTCGTGCTCTTTATGGGTGCGAGGTTGAACTAAATTCGCTTCATTAATTGATCTCACGATTAATCAGTCAAGTACAAGCCCTCGTAGCTATGAGCCTGAGCGAGGAGAAATAACGGTTTATTGCAATATTTGGATAAATGGGAATTTATTCAAATATCAAAACGTTTCACTACACTATAATTTATTTTAGAAATTGCAGTATTTTCAGTGAAAAATAAAAAACGTACCGCAAAATATACTACGTTCTTTTCAATTTTTACAATGTACACTGTAATTTTTTCACGGGCCCTGGATTATTTTTTACAATGTGAAATGTGTAAAAAGTTCACCGGATACAACAGAAATATAACGTTTCACGTAGTGTACATTGTACTGTTCCACACTGTAAAAATTCGTCTTATGGGCATGTACTATGTCATATGTGACATCTGTATACTGCATTAAAGAAATATGCAAATTTCACTGTTTGCCCTTCCAGGAGGCGCTGTTGATGAGGAAAACTGTAAAAATTAATGGGAATCTCAGCAGTTCTCACTGATCATTTTTTTCCGTGTATCGAACTGATATATTTTTTGAACTCGTTATCGATAATTTTAGATTCGGGGATCCATGATTTTTGGATTCGTTAGCGGATTATTGCAACAACTTTACTTGCCGTATGAACAACCGATAGTCGGTGAACAATGCACGAACGCGGTTTTGCAGACAAATTCCCATACTACGCGATTACACGCAATTCAATCGATATTGATTTCTCAAAGACAGTGCACGATTCCGCATGATAATGAGTTCACAAGTACCAAGAAAACGTTTAATCCACGGTTCATTTGCTCTCATCATTTCGGTGAAACCTACAGTTGCAAGGTGAGATATGTTTGATCGAGATTCAAATATTTAAGGTAAATGTCCCCATACCCGACCATCTAAGAGGCGACGAAAAAGTTGACTTGTTTTTCGCGTTCAAAAATAAACTATTTTTTATAACAACTATGACTATTGGAAAGCTTGAAGTCTCTATAGTTTCCAAAACACAGGGTATAGTTGTCGATACAATTAGTTGTTTATTCGTAATAATCGAAAATACTGAGAAATGTAAATGTACCAGTACCCGACCACCCATTTTTCTATATGACCCAATATCCGACCACACATTATGACCCTATAACCGACCACTCATCTCTACGGTGGGGGGAAGGGAGGGGGTAAATTGAGAAAAATGCGTCGCTGCTCGGAGAATGTGTCACCGAAATTTTGAGGTTATGCACGAGTAATATACATGTCAGCGGATGTCCGGTTACTGGGACTGAACATAGTCGCGAGCAAGTACCGATATCCGGACACATGGTCGGTTATCGGTACAAGATACATTTCGTATGTACCAATAACCGGACATGAAAATAAAGTACACTGTAAAAAATGTTATTAAATTTAATATACAAAAGTATATTAAATTTCAAAAACAAGTAAATGAAACCGAAGATAATATACAAGGTATCGGAAAATTAACAATTTCATCTTAAATTTAATATTTGGATATTAAAATTAAAAGAGTGAGCATTGAAAATTAATATACCCGTATATGAAAATAGTTTTTGTATACTTTTTCGCAATTTTCAAATACATTATTGAAAATTAAAACACTTATTCTTAAAATGGCAATCAACCATTGAAATTTTTTTTCAATATTTTAATGAAAATTTAATATACAGTATAGGGAATTTCAATAACAAGTATACGAACTCGAAATTAATATACATGGTATTGGAAAATTAACAATTTCATCTTAAATTTAATATTTGGATATTAAAATTAAAAGATGAACGTTGAAAATTCAAATCCTCGTATATTAAAAAGGTTTCTATATGCTTTTTCGCATTTTTAAGGTGCGTTATTGGAAATTAATACACTTATTTTCCAAAATTACAATCAATGTCAGCGGCCGTGCTAGTTGACGCATCCACCGCTATGCGTCGCATGCGCTCGGACCTCTGTGCCCAAGCGAAATAGGCGTATGACGGTGTTATATACCGGACGGCCAGCGTGCCCAATATACTTACCTGGCGCAGAGGTTATACCGTGATGATTAAGGCAGTTCCTCCAGGGCGAAGCTCTTCCATTGCACTTTTCGGTCGAGCTGACCCTTGCGAATATCCCTAATGTGGATAATCTCGGGCGTACAATTTTAGTTGCACTGTAAGAAATGTTTGTATTAAATTTAATAAAAAAAATGTGAAGTTTTTATGCATATACAGGATACTAAATTTCATATACAATGTGTACAGTAATATTCCAATATAAGTATATGAAATATCAAATAACTTCTTTTAATTTTAACTTACAAAAGAATATTAATTTTCATGTCTTTTTTCATGATCCTGCTTTAAAAATCATACTATGTTTTGGAATTTTAATATACGAACGTACATTAAAATTAAAAGAAGTTATTTGATTTTTCATATACTTATATTGGAATTTTAATATACGAACGTATATTAAAATTAATATATTGTATATGCATAAAAACTTCATATTTTTTTATTAAATTTAATACAAACATTTTTTACAGTGTACTTCAAACGCATTTTTTGCTAATTGAGACAACGTGATCAAATTAGTGGTATCTTTCCGAATAAAAACAGCTAAGGCTCAGTTCGAAAACAATAAAAACCACTTCGAAGTAGCTTTAATAAGATATCGCGATTCCTTAGTATTTCAGCTTAGATAATGGCTTCCGTGCCCCGAATAGTACGCGTGCTGTCATATTTATCCAAAATTAAATTACAGACGAATCTTGAACTATTAAAAGTAGTGTCGTATACGTAGATTATGAATCCTGGATATTAAATCAATTCACAGTTTAAGATTTCTCTTAAGTGAGAGCTTAACTTGCTGATATATTGGTTCAAGTGGTCGGGTACTGGGACGTGGTCGAGTATTGGGACATTTACCTTAGGTCAAATAATTAAAAATAAGAAAAGAAATTGTATGTATCGAGCATTTCAGGATAACATCGGAAATCTTCTGGTCCGCGGCGGACACATTCTTGGACTAACGTCAGAGGGCGGATGTCAAGTTGGTAACATCGCTCTTTACACAAACGTGCGATATTACAGCAAATGGATCTTCGATGTGACATCACCTCTGTATAAGAAGCCGGTGACTTTTCAACGTAACTTTACAGTTGACGAAGCCCAAATCGAAGTCCAAACAGACATGCCAATAAAAACCCAAACCCAAACCCTGCAAACCACACGGTACACTACAAAAGAAAATCGCAAAACCGAAGCCCAAACAGAAACACAACCAGTAGCCCAAACAGTAACCCAAACAAAAACCCAAACAGAAACTCGAAAAGAAATCGAAACTGAACCCCAAACCCTGCAAACTGCACAGTACACTACAGAAGAAAGTTGCAAAAACGAAGCCCAAGCAGAAACCCAACCAGAAACCCAAACAGATATCCAAACAGAAATCCAACCAACAACCCAAACAGGAATCCGAACAGAAACCCAAACAGTAACTCAAATAGAAGCCCTAACACAACCAGTAGCCCGAACAGTAACCCAAACAGAAACTCGAAAAGAAATCGAAACTGAACCCCAAACCCTACAAACTGCACAGTACACTACAGAAGAAAGTCGCAAAAACGAAGCCCAAGCAGAAACCCAACCAGAAACCCAAACAGATATCCAAACAGAAATCCAAACAACAACCCAAACAGGAATCCGAACAGAAACCCAAACAGTAACTCAAATAGAAGCCCTAACGCAACCAGTAGCCCAAACAGTAACCCAAACAAAAACCCAAACAGAAACTCGAAAAGAAATCGAAACTGAACCCCAAACCCTGCAAACTGCACAGTACACTACAGATGAAAGTCGCAAAAACGAAGCCCAAGCAGAAACCCAACCAGAAACCCAAACAGATATCCAAACAGAAATCCAAACAACAATCCAAACAGCAATCCGAACAGAAACCCAAACAGTAACTCGAATAGGAGCCCTAACACAACCAGTAGCCCAAACAGTAACCCAAACAAAAACCCAAACAGAAATACGAAAAGAAATCGAAACTGAACCCCAAACCCTGCAAACTGCACAGTATACTACAGAAGAAAGTCGCAAAAACGAAGCCCAAGCAGAAACCCAACCAGAAACCCAAACAGATATCCAAACAACAACCCAAACAGGAATCCGAACAGAAACCCAAACAGTAACTCAAATAGAAGCCCTAACACAACCAGTAGCTCAAACAGTAACCCAAACAAAAACCCAAACAGAAACTCGAAAAGAAATCGAAACTGAACCCCAAACCCTGCAAACTGCACAGTACACTACAGAAGAAAGTCGCAAAAACGAAGCCCAAGCAGAAACCCAACCAGAAGCCCAAACAGATATCCAAACAGAAATCCAAACAACAACCCAAACAGGAATCCGAACAGAAACCCAAACAGTAACTCAAATAGAAGCCCTAACACAACCAGTAGCTCGAACAGTAACCCAAACAAAAACCCAAACAGAAACTCGAAAAGAAATCGAAACTGAACCCCAAATTCTGCAAACTGCACAGTACACTACAGAAGAAAGTCGCAAAAACGAAGCCCAAGCAGAAACCCAACCAGAAACCCAAACAGATATCCAAACAGAAATCCAAACAACAACCCAAACAGGAATCCGAACAGAAACTCAAACAGTAACTCAAATAGAAGCCCTAACACAACCAGTAGTCCAAACAGTAACCCAAACAAAAACCCAAACAGAAGCACGAAAAGAAATCGAAACTGAACCCCAAACCCTGCAAACTGCACAGTACACTACAGAAGAAAGTCGCAAAAACGAAGCCCAAGCAGAAACCCAACCAGAAACCCAAACAGATATCCAAACAGAAATCCAAACAACAACCCAAACAGGAATCCGAACAGAAACCCAAACAGTAACTCAAATAGAAGCCCTAACACAACCAGTAGCCCAAACAGTAACCCAAACAAAAACCCAAACAGAAATACGAAAAGAAATCGAAACTGAACCCCAAACCCTGCAAACTGCACAGTATACTACAGAAGAAAGTCGCAAAAACGAAGCCCAAGCAGAAACCCAACCAGAAACCCAAACAGATATCCAAACAGAAATCCAAACAACAACCCAAACAGAAATCCGAACAGAAACCCAAACAGTAACGCAAATAGAAGCCCTAACAGAAATCCAAAGAGAAATCCAAACAGAAACTCAAAACCAAACCCCGGAAACCCCACCTGCAAAAAAAAAGCGCAAATTCAGAATATCGATTCGTGGAAGATGGCGGTCGGTTCGACTCAGGCTGAAATTCAAATTTCTGCGATTGTTAAACAAAGCAATGAGGCGGGCACTTATCCGGATAAAAAAAATTAGACGCTCACGTAAAAATAGCACGCAGAGTCTCGAGTCCTCAACCTTATCCAGTCCGCCGTAGTGAGCAGTCGAATTTTGGTTTTGGTCGATTCGACTCTCCTCCCCACACTTTACGTCTGCATTGTAATAAGCAAAATTTCAGGTAAATATATTATTTCTCATTTTCTTGGTACCAGTGAGAGTACAATTTCATTCGATATTATTCAAATAAAAATACATGTCTCTGTGAACATGTTCAACTATATTCAATTACATAACCATGATTTATAGATATATTACCGAATAAATGGTTTTACATCGAAAAATGTGTATACTTTCTACCAAAATCTCCCACATTCACACCTAAAGAAATACATGTTTTCATGTTAAAAAAAATTAAGGGTTTAAATTTCATAATTTTTGTTTGCAATATTTTTTTATTGAAAGGCACACTTTCCCGCTTTAATTTGCTTTTTTCCCGTTCCATTTCATTAATTTGTCGCTGAGTTATGAATTTTTAAAGAAAACTATTTTTTTTTCACGAGTTTATATGATCATTGTTGTTTATATAATAAATAATTCAAAAAAATCTATATTGCAAAATTTTATCATAAAGTTGAAGACTTAAGCGTGAACCATGAATTTTTTCAGATTTTCAAGAACACGATTCCGATTTCTTTTCTTAAATCCTAGTGAATCATCACTGTTTTCAAACGATACTTTTTCTAACGCCATTTCTCGATTCGCTCGTTTTCTTTATTTCTGTCGATTGACTTTTTAAAAATTAGGCATTAATTCAATTAATTACTCGATCATAATTAATGAATTAATTAATTAATTAGGATTAATTCACGTAGGATAGTGTCGCTTTTTGATGAGTTGGAGATAAAGAAGAATCTTCGATAAGTGGAATAAAAATCGATTAACTATGCAAAATTAACACTTGCTCGAATGAAACATTGTTGAAAATAATTTTTCGAATGAATCCACGGAAAAATTTCTATGGGATTTTGGAATAAACAAAGGATTTTTCGATACGTCGATTTAGGGTGATATTAGTGCATTCCAAAGCGGGAGAAAGAACTATGCAAGGACAAAAAAATATTTTTTGTTGTGTAATAAAATCTTTTTTCATTATTTAACAATGTTCCCGCGGAAATAATGCTGAATTTTCATTTATTATCCATTATTTTGCTAATGGATAATGGAATCAATTCTATAACCAAATATGTTGGTACTTGGTAACGGAATTTAATTATCCTTTATTTTAGTACCTCATACCTGGTAATTTTAGTACCTTGTAATGGAATATTATTTATTACGCAATAATTTGGTATAATGGGTACTGGAATATAATCCATTAACTATTACTTTCGTCGTGCATAAAAATATACACAATGGAAATAAGGCTGAATAGCGCTATCATGATTGAATTCCTAACTTATTGACCTAAAATTGTCATTAAACTTTCTCCAACACAGCTGGATCAATATCAATTAAATTTTCACGACTAACGCAGAGTTGTCGAATGTTTGGAGCCCGATAATAATTAGTCATGATAAGTTATAATTAATTATTAGAAGATATCGATGTCGATAAAGACGATTGCTGACTTACCGACAAAGAGTTTTTTCCCTAATTTAAGCATTAGAATTTGCATTAAATTAGTATTAAGCATATTGGATTCATTTCGCATCGATCTGGACTAAACTCAAGGGGTTATTCGCAGTCAGGATTTTCAAAAAAACGTTTTTTTTTCTATTTTCTTTTCGTAATGTACATATTATATTTAAGGATCTACATAGAAAATTTAATGTCAAACACATTTCGAAGTTATATTACAGAAGTTATAGAAAACTGTGTTTTTAAAATCGGTTAGCAAGGTTTCTCAGAAATGGCATAACCGATCAGTCTCAAATTTCTACACAAGCCTTAATATATTTTTTAGTTATTAATCCAAGGTTTTTTTTTTATTATGGATAAATATTTTTCATTTTATGGACAATTTGAGGCATAAATTTTCATCAAAAATCGATTTTTTTTTAGTAGTCGCGATTTTGTTAAACATAAATAATTTGCTGATTCCTTCGATCAAATACTAGATAATATCTTGTATTAACGAAATATTTTTTATTTATTGATTTTGGATGCTTTAATCACTATTTTTCGAAAAGAAAAATTAAAAAATAAATTTAAAAGTTCCAAAAATCTGTATATAAATTTTTACGTTAATGAATTAAAATGTCTTTCCAGAAAAAATTCTTTTAAAATCGCCTTTTCGACCTTCTGACTGCCTCTTTAATGGGGCTGCCATAGGCCTGCGTTAATACTCAAGATTTCTTTGGACTGAGAGAAAAGATCTTTGGACTGAGAGAAAAGAGAAATTCAAATTTATTTATCCGAATTATTTGAATATTAGCCTAATAGTTTATTAGCCTGACACATGAATAAAATTTTCTCATTTAAGATAAATTTATTTAAAAGTTGGGTCATTCCATGTCAAATCGACCAATAGTTCGAATCAACCCCTTTCAATTTCGATGCAATTTGGTCAAAAGCTTTCTTTTATCATAAAACGAGGTTCTACCAAGGGAAAAAAATTAACAAATTTTCTTCTCAGAAGTTATGCAGAATTTAAAACTCCACTATTTCTTCAATTTTTCAAGTTTATGTTTTAAATATCTCGAAAACTATTAAAGTTACGAAAAAAACGTTCTGGGTTCGTCTTAAAGAGTATACCCGAGGCTACGAAAAAAAAATATTCTGATTTTTTTTTTTAAGAAAAATTATGAATTTTTAAAAATCATGAAAATCCACGATCAACATTAAATTTGTTGTTCAATTTTTGTAAATATAATACCCTGTTCTGATTTTAAACGAACCTGAAATTTTCAATATATTTTTTTGTTCCAAAAATATGAATTATTGAATTTTGGTAAAAAAAAAATTTTTTTTCACCTCTACGTTAAGTGAAATTGAGCAATCATGTAATTCTTACTGCTCAAAATTACAAAATTACATGATTGTTCAACTTTACTTAACTTAGAGCTTAGAGGTAAGCAAACAAAAAATTTTTTTACCAAAATTCAAAAATTCATATTTTTGAAAAAAAAGAGAACACCTTTCTGAAAATTTTAGGACCTATTAAGATGAGTACAAGGTATTATATTTAAAAAAATTGAGCCAAAAATTTGATGTTGATCGTGGATTTTCACGATTTAAAAAAAATCAAAATTCTCCAAATTCATAATTTTTCAAATTTTTTTTTGGGAATATTTATTTTTTTCGTAGCCCCAAGTATACTCTTTAAGCCGAACGCAGAACGATTTCTCCGTATAACTATAATAGTTTTCGAGATATTTAAAAAATAAACACGAAAAATTGAAAAAATTGTGAAATTTTGTAGTTTCGAAAAATTGTTACCAATTTTTTTCTTCGGTAGAACTTCCTTCTATGATAAAAGAAAACTTTTGACCAAATTTCATTGAAATTGAAGGGGGTCGATTCCAACTATTGATCGATTTCTGTGATTAATGATGAAAGAATCCATTCATGGCTGGCGTAGAAAGATAAGTTGACAATCTTGAGGTGATAGTGGCCCCATGAAACCTCTCCCCTTAAGAGGAGGCGAAATACCGACATTTTTCGTGCGAGTGCGAGAGAGAAAGGATGATAGGGGTCGTGTGAGAGCGAGAGAGAGGTCCGAATGTCGCCTTTAGCCTCCTCTTAAGAGGAGGCTAAATACCATTTTTATTCAATCCCTACATTATCGACGTATCATCGTCGTCCAGTCTTTCTTCGACAACCGTGGATGAAAATTAATTACATTTTGACAATTACGAGGGGGATAAATTAATTAACAATTAATTGTCAATTGAGAGGCTAAAATGCGTTACAGATAATGCCAACGAACTCATTCGAGCCCCCTAAATATTATAGGTTACTCGTCAGAATCCATGGTGCTGCCCTCACTCGCACGTCTGTGAACTACATTTCGCCATTTCGTTTTTCAATAAAACTACAATTTATCGATATTTATCTCTTGATGCGCAATCCAAACTTACGGCGTGTCATTTTGATAAAATAATGTCGAAAATGTCTCGATATTTGTATCGTGGCGTTCTTCATGGAGCCTCACTCTTGGTTTTACCCGAAATGCAGTAAAAGTTTAATAATTTAAGTTTTTCAATTACAGTTTCTTGGTGGTAAGTGAATCTGTAAATTTTTTCTTTGTTTTTCGAAAAAATTTTAGTGAGGCTCCATTCCTGCCATTGCTCCGATGATGTTGTTAAAATTTTATTTAATTCCATCCATTTGTATAAGAGCAAGTTTGGATGGCAATTTCGAGGTGTTAGTGTCGGTATTTAGCCTCCTCTTAAGAGGAGGCTAGAGGCGACATTTGGACCTCTCTCTCGCTCTCACACGACCTCTATCATCCTTTCTCCCTCGCACTCGCACGAAAAATGTCGGTGTTTAGCATCCTCTTAAAGCCCATCACACACGCTTTTGCATATAGCATAGCATGAGAAATTTCACGTCGTTCCTACGCGTGACGTGGCGTAGCAGACGAAACTTCGTCGAAGGAAAAGATTCGTCGAAGGAGAAGAACACCTCGAAGTCGATGTGGCTTCAAGCGAAAAAATAAAAGCCGATTTCATCGTTATGCCAATAACTACAGACTTGGTATTGGTCCCATTCGAAAGAGAAACAAAATCTTTTTAATGTGCATAATTAACGTCTCCAATATTCGATAATTCAAAAGATATGATTAACGAAAACTAAAATTTGTGGCTAATTCACGTTGCGTGGCGTATAAGAGACTTGGCCCGTCTCGAGGTCCGTGAACTTTGCCGGTAAATGTACTTGTCTCGAGACGCTACCGCGTCTCTTGATAAAGAAGCTGAGAAAAACGTTTTCGAAAACGAACTTGTTTTTTCGCTCTCTAGACTAGACACCTACCTTAAATTCATTAACTATTAAAGATTAAACAGGTATAAAACGCATTCTTCAGTAATTAAACCACAATTTGAAATATTTTTCTTTGTATAATCTTGAATTTGAATCTGATGATGATTGAATTTGTATCTGAATTTGATTTTTGAATTCAATCGTTTAGGAGATAGTTTGACAAAAATGGCGAAATTAATGCATGGCACTAATAAATAATCTGAAATAATTTTTGAAGGATATCGCGCCATTTTTTTATATTGCGACTATATAATCTTTTGTTTCCAAGATAGTCAAATAATTTTTTTTTTGAAAATTACAGCAAAGGATAATTGAATTTTTATTCAAACAGATGGATGCTAACAGAGCTTAATGCATCTAGACAATTTTTTTTCCTGTATAATTATATAATTAGAAGACTGTGTCGAATAATTAGTTTATAGAAAAGTTGTTCAAACGGGTATTTGCATCATTTTTAGTTATCAACTCGAAATCCAGACGAGGTTTTAAGGAGTTCTGTTTAGTTGACGGTCGACATTTTTTGAACTTCTTCCTAACAAAATTTGTGAAGATTTTCAAAACAAATTTCCTTCCACTTTGAAGTGCGTTCTGATTATTTATCACTTTTTTCATTATAAAACGTTCACAAATTCCGTAGATACAATGGTTTTTATGCAGAATATTCAATAAACAATTAAATATGGAATTAAATGCCGTAGTGACTTGATCGCAAATCGATAAATTAAAAAGAAAAATTTCTATTGATTTTTTAATGAACAAAGGTTTGACGCTCTACAGGATCAATGATCCTGATAAAAATGCTCCAAAAATGTGTAGAATAATTGGCGAATGAATTGTGAAATAAATAGATGAGATTTAATTTCGTTATCGATAACTCGTTGAACAAAAATGGTTGGAAAAAAAGAAACAATCGACACACCAATGAATTTTTTGATATTTTACAAATCCTCAAAAGTAAAATATTCCATGATTCTTTGAAATGTTCGAACGGTTGAGAATTCTTATTTCCCAATGTATCAGATACTTTCGAGTGCTCCAAGGATAAAATTTATCATTTTTTTTACGAACCCGGAAGTAGGTTCGCAATTGGTGTCAGGAAAATTAAACAAAGCACAAATCAACGAGTAGAATTTTGACGCGCATTTGCAGCAAAATGTGTGCACGAATAACGGATTATAAAAAGAACATTCCTCGCTTAAAATGCTTTACAAAACGTCAATTGTACGAAGTAAAAAGGCTAAAACGTTCTCGGAGCATTTGCTACTCGCGCTGTTAAATGAATCATAACTAATATTTTTTTTTTATTATCGAACGAGTTTTCTTATTATCGAACGAGAATGTTCTCTTCAGGCAACATGATTGTTCTTCTTGGTGTTCTCAGTTTGGGTCAGTCTAAAAAATTTATTAATCTGCCCTTTAGTTTCATACTAGGAAACTGCTTTAGGTATTGACGGAACTTAAACTTGTTGCAAATAAAAACTTGGTGAATTTGGCAAACATATTGTCGAAAACAGAGCTGCGCAGTACTTGAAGTATCCGTTACTTGCAACGTACTTAAAGTACTTAAAAAGTAATTCAAATACTGTATTAAAATTTGCAAGTGCTTCAAAAGTACTTCAAGTATTGTACTTGAAATTTCACATACTTTTCTGTACTTCAGATACTTTTTCAAGTACAAGTATCAAGTACGTTTGAATGTGTCTGGCTGATGGTTGCATATACAAAATCTTTGAATATGCAACTGAAAATAATATTTGGTGACGTATGGACATACTGTCGTTTAAAACAGTTTTTTTGAAGAGGAACACGAAGTTGGAGTAGTTTTAACAATCCATGTATTATATCAGAGCTGGGCAGTACTTGAAGTACGTCGCAAGTAAGTAAATATCTTAGGCTTGCCAAAGTTCGTCAAAGTTCAAAGTGTCGGAAAAAAAAAAATTTTCGGCTTATTTTTATTGGAAATTCAATTCTCTACAAAAAAGGTCCTTATATCAAATCATGTAGGATTGATAGTTTCTACGATAATTTCCGTTTTAGTCGAAAAAATTGTTATTTTCCTCTATATATCGGGCGTTCCATCCCAAATCGGACAGTTTGAAAAACTTTTTTTTTTATTTCCTCAATTTTTGTATATTTTTTAGTACCTATCAAAAGACCCTTCCCGTTAAATTTTGAAATTTTCTTGATTATCCGTTCGAGACACATTAAATTAACAAAAAACCCGCTCTTTTTTTGATATTTTGATTATAACTTCTTTAATAATGGTCCGAATTGAAAGGTTTTTTTTCAAAATTTTTGTTTTTTATGGCCTTTTCAGAAAAAAATACAACAAAAATATTCGACAAGTTTTTGAACGAGTTTTTAGAGTTTTAAACTTTAAATCGCGTTTTTAAAAGTGTCATTTTTGATTTTTTTTCTTTAATTTTTCGCTTTGAACATCTATCTATTCAACAATTTTTAAGATCGTGGGATCCCAATAACTACTATTTTTTTCGATTTTTGATAATGATAATTATTTTCTTTAAAATTAGTTATTATAAATACCAATTTTTGCTACTGTATAGTATTTTTTTCAATATTCAGAATTTATTTCGACACTTTTTTATTGTTAACAGTATTGCACTTGAATTTTGCAAGTTATGGGCTTGTACTTCAATTATTAATTGTACTCAAAATTCTTCCAAATACTTCTCACTTTCTGTACTTCAAGTACTTTTTCAAGTACAAGTATCAAGTATTTTCGAATGTTTCTTGCTGATGGTTACATTTACAAAGCATTTGAATACGTAATTGAAAATCATATTTCGTAACGTATGGACATACTGTCCCTGAACTGTCGTCTACGATAGTTTTTTGTAGATTAACACGAAGCTGGAGTAGTTTTAACGATCCATGTATCATATACTTTATTTCTTCTGTTTCAAACCTGTATCAAAATAAATCAAAACTACAATCGTCAATGCTAATTTTGATTTTTTTTTAATTTTTTTTTTAAGTATACTTCTGTTCCAATCTGCCTGAGCCTAATCTCAGTGTATTGCACAAGGTGAAAATATGTTTTGATACAATAAGTACTCGAATAAAAATCAAATGAGAATGAGAAATCAAATCTAAGTATTAGAACTAACGAGGTCTTGACTTAACGAGGAGGACTTGAAAAGTACTTGATACTTGGTACTTGATTTTTCATGTACTACTTGTACTGCAAGTACTTTAAATCTTAAGTACACTTCAAGTAATAAGTACGCAGTAATTCAAATACTTTAAATCTTAAGTCCACTTCAAGTAATAAGCACGCAGTAATTCAAGTACTTTAAATCTTAAGTACACTTCAAGTAATAAGTACGCAGTGATTCAAGTACTTTAAATCTTAAGTACATTTCAAGTAATAAGTACGCAGTACTTTAAGTACTGCCGGTACTTGATAATTCAAGTACTTACTTTGTATTTTGTATTTGAAGTACTTTCCGGTACTTTTGCCCAGCTCATCGTTAACAAATGCAATAAAATAGAGTAAAATAATGTCTTTTGGCTATTTTCTAGTGATAGGAACGAGAGGAACAGTCGTGAAGCAAATGAATAATTTCAAATACATCGTAACAATCGTTAAGGGGAAATCGCACGTGAATGACGGACACCGGATTTGCGGTGGCACAATAATAAGCGATCGTCACGTTCTTACAACTGCTGGAAAACTGTATGAATCGAAGCCAGAAGAATTGACCGTTATTGCCGGTGTCCAAGATTTTACTGACATGAATGGCATCCCTTACGTAGTGGAAGATTTAAATTTCCATCCCAAATACGTTTTCCAAAATGTAACGCTCATTGCGGAATACGATGTTGGAGTGATATTGGTGAGTGATGAAGAAAAAAAATCAATTTTCATCAGATACTAAAATGATCGCCGTTCGACGGAATTCCAATTTAATCAAGATATTCAAACGGAAATTCAAGTGATATTCAAATAAATACTCTCTGATAATTTTTCAAATTTTCAAACAAAGAAAAAACAATGTCAATATCGAACTGATATATTTTTTTAACTCGTTATCGATAATTTTAGGTTCGAGGATCCATGATTTTTGGATTCGTTAGCGGATTATTGCAACAACTTTACTTGCCGTATGAAGAACCGATGGTCGGTGAAGAATGCACAAACGCGGTTCTGCAGACAAATTCCCAAACTTCGCGATTACACGCAATTCAATCGATATTGATTTCTCAAAGACAATGCACGATTCCGCATGATAATGAGTTCACAAGTACCAAGAAAACGTTTAATCCACGGTTCATTTGCTCTTATCATTCCGGTGAAACCTACAGTTGCAAGGTGAGATATGTTTGATCGAGATTCAAATATTTAAGGTAAATGTCCCAATACCCGACCATCTAAGAGGCGACGAAAAAGTTGACTTGTTTTTCGCGATCAAAAATAAACTATTTTCTATAACAACTATGACTATTGGAAAGCTTGAAGTCTCTATAGTTTCCAAAACACAGGGTATAGTTGTCGATACAATTAGTTGTTTATTCATAATAATCGAAAATACTGAGAAATGTAAATGTACCAGTACCCGACCACCCATTTTTCTATATGACCCAATATCCGACCACACATTATGACCCTATAACCGACCACTCATCGCTATGGTGGGGGGAAGGGAGGGGGTAAATTGAGAAAAATGCGTCGCTGCTCGGAGAATGTGTCACCGAAATTTTGAGGTTATGCACGAGTAATATACATGTCAGCGGATGTCCGGTTACTGGGACTGAACATAGCCGCGAGCAAGTACCGATATCCGGACACATGGTCGGTTATCGGTACAAGATACATTTCGTATGTACCAATAACCGGACATGAAAATTAAGTACACTGTAAAAAATGTTATTAAATTTAATATACAAAAGTATATTAAATTTCAAAAACAAGTAAATGAAACCGAAATTAATATACAAGGTATCGGAAAATTAACAATTTCATCTTAAATTTAATATTTGGATATTAAAATTAAAAGAGTGAGCATTGAAAATTAATATACCCGTATATGAAAATAGTTTTTGTATACTTTTTCGCAATTTTCAAATACATTATTGAAAATTAAAACACTTATTCTTAAAATGGCAATCAACCATTGAAATTTTTTTTCAATATTTTAATGAAAATTTAATATACAGTATAGGGAATTTCAATAACAAGTATTTTTTTTTTATTTATTTATTTATTAGCCATTCTTGCCCAATCGGGCTTAAGAACTTTACATAACTTCCTCCTCTTTCTCATCACCATTTTCGTCTACTCCTATTCTATTTTTGTTATAATTGTATTTTGCATCGTCCCGTTCTCTTCTTTTTTTTTTCGCTTGTAGTGTTTCAACTCCTCATCACATCCTCTCTGAATTCCTCTTCTTCTTTTCAATAACAAGTATACGAACTCGAAATTAATATACATGGTATTGGAAAATTAACAATTTCATCTTAAATTTAATATTTGGATATTAAAATTAAAAGATGAACGTTGAAAATTCAAATCCTCGTATATTAAAAAGGTTTCTATATGCTTTTTCGCATTTTTAAGGTGCGTTATTGGAAATTAATACACTTATTTTCCAAAATTACAATCAATGTCAGCGGCCGTGCTAGTTGACGCATCCACCGCTATGCATCGCATGCGCTCGGACCTCTGTGCCCAAGCGAAATAGGCGTATGACGGTGTTATATACCGGACGGTCAGCGTGCCCAATATACTTACCTGGCGCAGAGGTTATACCGTGATGATTAAGGCGGTTCCTCCAGGGCGAAGCTCTTCCATTGCACTTTTCGGTCGAGCTGACCCTTGCGGATATCCCTAATGTGGATAATCTCGGGCGTACAATTTTAGTTGCACTGTAAGAAATTTTTGTATTAAATTTAATTAAAAAAATGTGAAGTTTTTATGCATATACAGGATACTAAATTTCATATACAATGTGTACAGTAATATTCCAATATAAGTATATGAAATATCAAATAACTTCTTTTAATTTTAATTTACAAAAGAATATTAATTTTCATATCTTTTTTCATGATTCTGCTTTAAAAATCATACTATGTATTGGAATTTTAATATACGAACGTACATTAAAATTAAAAGAAGTTATTTGATTTTTCATATACTTATATTGGAATTTTAATATACGAACGTATATTAAAATTAATATATTGTATATGCATAAAGACTTCATATTTTTTTATTAAATTTAATACAAAAATTTTTTACAGTGTACTTAAAACGCAATTTTGGCTAATTGAGACAACGTGATCAAATTAGTGGTATCTTTCTGAATAAAAACAGCTAAGGCTCAGTTCGAAAGCAATAAAAACCACTTCGAAGTAGCTTCAATAAGATATCGCGATTCCTTAGTATTTCAGCTTAGATAATGGCTTCCGTGCCCCGAATAGTACGCGTGCTGTCATATTTATCCAAAATTAAATTAAAGACGAATCTTGAACTATTAAAAGTAGTGTCGTATACGTAGATTATGAATCCTGGATATTAAATCAATTCACAGTTTAAGATTTTTCTTAAGTGAGAGCTTAACTTGCTGATATATTGGTTCAAGTGGTCGGGTACTGGGACGTGGTCGAGTATTGGGACATTTATCTTAGGTGAAATAATTAAAAATAAGAAAAGAAATTGTATGTATCGAGCATTTCAGGATAACATCGGAAATCTTCTGGTCCGCGGCGGACACATCCTTGGACTAACGTCAGAGGGCGGATGTCAAGTTCGTAACATCGCTCTTTACACAAACGTGCGATATTACAGCAAATGGATCTTCGATGTGACATCACCTCTGTATAAGAAGCCGGTGACTTTTCAACGTAACTATACAGTTGACGAAGCCCAAATCGAAGTCCAAACAGACATTCCAATAAAAACCCAAACCCAAACCCTGCAAACCACACGGTACACTGCAAAAGAAAATCGCAAAACCGAAGCCCAAACAGAAGGACAACCAGTAGCCCAAACAGTAACCCAAACAAAAACCCAAACAGAAACTCGAAAAGAAATCGAAACTGAACCCCAAACCCTGCAAACTGCACAGTACACTACAGAAGAAAGTCGCAAGAACGAAGCCCAAGCAGAAACCCAACCAGAAACCCAAACAGATATCCAAACAGAAATCCACACAACAACCCAAACAGGAATCCGAACAGAAACCCAAACAGTAACTCAAATAGAAGCCCTAACACAACCAGTAGCCCAAACAGTAACCCAAACAAAAACCCAAACAGAAACTCGAAAAGAAATCGAAACTGAACCCCAAACCCTGCAAACTGCACAGTACACTACAGAAGAAAGTCGCAAAAACGAAGCCCAAGCAGAAAACCAAACAGATATCCAAACAGAAATCCAAACAACAACCCAAACATGAATCCGAACAGAAACCCAAACAGTAACTCAAATAGAAGCCCTAACACAACCAGTAGCCCAAACAGTAACCCAAACAAAAACCCAAACAGAAACACGAAAAGAAATCGAAACTGAACCCCAAACCCTGCAAACTGCACAATGCACTACAGAAGAAGATCGCAAAAACGAAGCCCAAGCAGAAACACAACCAGAAACCCAAACAGATATCCAAACAGAAATCCAAACAACAACCCAAACAGAAATCCGAACAGAAACCCAAACAGTAACGCAAATAGAAGCCCTAACAGAAATCCAAAGAGAAATCCAAACAGAAACTCCAATAAAAACTCAAAACCAAACCCCGGAAACCCCACCTGCAAAAAAAAAGCGCAAATTCAGAATATCGATTCGCGGAAGATGGCGGTCGATTCGACTCAGGCTGAAATTCAAATTTCTGCGATTGTTAAACAAAGCAATGAGACGGGCACTTATCCGGATAAAAAAATTAGACGCTCACGTAAAAATAGCACGCAGAGTCTCGAGTCCTCAACCTTATCCAGTCCGCCGTAGTGAGCAGTCGAATTTTGGTTTTGGTCGATTCGACTCTCTTCCCCACACTTTACGTCTGCATTGTAACAATCAAAATTTCAGGTAAATTTATTATTTCTCATTTTCTTGGTACCAATGAGAGTACAATTTCATTCGATATTATTCAAATAAAAATACATGTCTCTGTGAACATGTTCAACTATATTCAATTACATAACCATGATTTATATTTTATTTATTTATTTATTAGCCATTCTTGCCCAATCGGGCTTAAGAACTTTACATAACTTTCTCCTCTTTCTCATCACCATTTTCGTCTACTCCTATTCTATTTTTGTTATAATTGTATTTTGCATCGTCCCGTTCTCTTCTTTTTTTCGCTTGTAGTGTTTCAACTCCCCATCACATCCTCTCTGAATTCCTCTTCTTCTTTTCGTTTGGCTGCTTGTTCGAACTTTCGGCTGTACTCGCATAAAAACGGCTTAATCTTTCCTGTCAGCCTCCATTTCTGTTGCTCCTCTCCACCCGTTGCTCTTCTTACTCGCCCTCTTTCAAGTCTTCTTACCAAATCCTTATCTGCTCTCCTCTTAAATTCTCGACAGATCCAGATGTGCTCCAGATCTTCTTTTTCCCCACCACACATCCGGCATCTTACGTCTCTGTATCCTTTATTGCCTGCCCTACCAACATTTCCGCAGCGCATCCTGGCCCATTGCTCCTTATCTGCCATGGTAATATTCTTCTCCTCCCAATACTCTTCCGGTCCCAGTGTGAACTTCCATTTCTTGTAGTCAGGGCAATACGTCGATGTCTCTATTCGATTCCAGTCCTCCTGGATAGTCTGGTCCGCTAATGTCGTACATCCTTCTTCCAGTTTGATGGCCAGCCGGCGTAGATTTCCACCTTCCCTCATTTCTCTCAATGTTGCTCCATCACCCACTCTATTCAACGCCTTCTCCACCTCTCTCGCCCACTTCGAAGCATTTCCGTTGCTCCAGCTCCTCAGCTCTTCCTTCAAACACACCTTCGGCCATCTTTCCTCTCCCATTTTCAGTATGCTTATTAAATATTTTGAAGCTCTCCTTTTTGCATCCACTTCCAATTTGCTCCTTCCAGCCTCCATGCGCCAGATATATGCTGGGGTACATTTGCTTAGACCCATCATCATCTTGGCGTACCTTCCTGCCATTTTTTCGATCTCCGGTCTTTCACGCCAGCCCCAAACTTCAGCACCGTACATGAGTATCGTTCTTACCAATGTGCTCATCAGATAGCTTCTTCTTTTCAAACTTCCTATATTCGCCCTCCTCATGATACCCCATGCTGCATTGGTAGCCAGCTGTCCCTTTCCTGCCAAATTTGCCAGGTGCTTCGTATAGGAATTCCTCGTCGTGAAGGTGAAACCCAAGTACTTGTAGCTCCCCACTTCTTCGATTTCGCTTCCTCCGTACATCCAGGTCTCACCTGCTTTTAACCATGATTTATAGATATATTACCGAATAAATGGTTTTACATCGAAAAATGTGTATACTTTCTACCAAAATCTCCCACATTCACACCTAAAGAAATACATGTTTTCATGTAAAAAAATTAAGGGTTTAAATTTCATAATTTTTTTTTGCAATATTTTTTTATTGAAAGGCACACTTTTCCGCTTTAATTTGCTTTTTTCCCCTTCCATTTCATTAATTTGTCGCTGTGTTATGAATTTTTAAAGAAAACTATTTTTTTTTCACGAGTTTATATGTTCATTGTTGTTTATATAATAAATAATTCAAAAAAAATCTATATTGCAAAATTTTATCATAAAGTTGAAGACTTAAGCGTGAACCATGAATTTTTTCAGATTTTCAAGAACACGATTCCGATTTCTTTTCTTAAATCCTAGTGAATCATCACTGTTTTCAAACGATACTTTTTCTAACGCCATTTCTCGATTCGCTCGTTTTCTTTATTTCTGTCGATTGACTTTTTAAAAATTAGGCATTAATTCAATTAATTACTCGATCATAATTAATGAATTAATTAATTAATTAGGATTAATTCACGTAGGATGGTGTCGCTTTTTGATGAGTTGGAGATAAAGAAGAATCTTCGATAAGTGGAATAAAAATCGATTAACTATGCAAAATTAACACTTGCTCGAATGAAACATTGTTGAAAATAATTTTTCGAATGAATCCACGGAAAAATTTCTATGGGATTTTGGAATAAACAAAGGATTTTTCGATACGTCGATTTAGGGTAATATTAGTGCATTCCAAAGCGGGAGAAAGAACTATGCAAGGACAAAAAAATATTTTTTGTTGTGTAATAAAACTTTTTCATTATTTAACAATGTTCCCGCGGAAATAATGCTGAATTTTCATTTATTATCCATTATTTTGCTAATGGATAATGGAATCAATTCTATAACCAAATATGTTGGTACTTGGTAACGGAATTTAATTATCCTTTATTTTAGTACCTCATACCTGGTAATTTTAGTACCTTGTAATGGAATATTATTTATTACGCAATAATTTGGTATAATGGGTACTGGAATATAATCCATTAACTATTACTTTCGTAGTGCATAAAAATATACACAATGGAAATAAGGCTGAATAGCGCTATCATGATTGAATTCCTAACTTATTGACTAAAAATTGTCATTAAACTTTCTCCAACACAGCTGGATCAATATCAATTAAATTTTCACGACTAACGCAGAGTTGTCGAATGTTTGGAGCCCGATAATAATTAGTCATGATAAGTTATAATTAATTATTAGAAGATATCGATGCCGATAAAGACGATTGCTGACTTACCGACAAAGAGTTTTTTTTAAATTTAAGCATTAGAATTTGCATTAAATTAGTATTAAGCATATTGGATTCATTTCGCATCGATCTGGACTAAACTTAAGGGGTTATTCGCAGTCAGGATTTTCAAAAAAACGTTTTTTTTTTCTATTTTCTTTTCGTAATGTACATATTATATTTAAGGATCTACATAGAAAATTTAATGTCAAACATATTTCGAAGTTATATTACAGAAGTTATAGAAAACTGTGTTTTTAAAATCGGTTAGCAAGGTTTCTCAGAAATGGCATAACCGATCAGTCTCAAATTTCTACACAAGCCTTAATATATTTTTTAGTTATTAATCCAAGGTTTTTTTTTGTTATGGATAAATATTTTTCATTTTATGGACAATTTGAGGCATAAATTTTCATCAAAAATCGATTTTTTTTTAGTAGTCGCGATTTTGTTAAACATAAATAATTTGCTGATTCCTTCGATCAAATACTAGATAATATCTTGTATTAACGAAATATTTTTTATTTATTGATTTTGGATGATCCAATCACTATTTTTCGAAAAGAAAAATTAAAAAATAAATTTAAAAGTTACAAAAATATGTACATAAATTTTTACGTTAATGAATTAAAATGTCTTTCCAGAAAAAATTCTTTTAAAATCGCTTTTTCGACCTTCTGATTGCCTCTTTAATGGGTCTGCCATAGGCCTGCGTTAATACTCAAGATTTCTTTGGACTGAGAGAAAAGAGAAATTCAAATTTATTTATCCGAATTATTTGAATATTAGCCTAATAGTCTATTAGCCTGACACATGAATAAAATTTTCTCATTTAAGATAAATTTATTTAAAAGTTGGGTCATTCCATGTCAAATCGACCAATAGTTCGAATCAACCCCTTTCAATTTCGATGCAATTTGGTCAAAAGCTTTCTTTTATCATAAAACGAGGTTCTACCAAGGGAAAAAAATTAACAAATTTTCTTCTCAGAAGTTATGCAGAATTCAAAACTCCACTATTTCTTCAATTTTTCAATTTTATGTTTTAAATATCTCGAAAACTATTATAGTTACGAACAAAACGTTCTGGGTTCGTCTTAAAGAGTATACCTGAGGCTACGAAAAAAAAGTATTCCGAATTTTTTTTTTTAGAAAAATTATGCATTTTTAAAAATCATGAAAATCCACGATCAACATTAATTTTGTTGTTCAATTTTTGTAAATATAATACCCTGTTCTGATTTTAAACGAACCTGAAATTTTCAATATATTTTTTTGTTCAAAAAATATGAATTATTGAATTTTGGTAACAAAAATTTTTTTTTCACCTCTACGTTAAGTGAAATTGAGCAATCATGTAATTCTTACTGCTCAAAATTACAAAATTACATGATTGTTCAACTTTACTTAACTTAGAGCTTAGAGGTAAGCAAACAAAAAATTTTTTCACCAAAATTCAAAAATTCATATTTTTGAAAAAAAAGAGAACACCTTTCTGAAAATTTTAGGACCGATTAAGATGAGTACAAGGTATTATATTTAAAAAAATTGAGCCAAAAATTTGATGTTGATCGTGGATTTTCACGATTTAAAAAAAATCAAAATTCTCCAAATTCATAATTTTTCAAATTTTTTTTTGGGAATATTTATTTTTTTCGTAGCCCCAAGTATACTCTTTAAGCCGAACGCAGAACGATTTCTCCGTATAACTATAATAGTTTTCGAGATATTTCAAAAATAAACACGAAAAATTGAAAAAATTGTGAAATTTTGTAGTTTCGAAAAATTGTTATCAATTTTTTTCTTCGGTAGAACTTCGTTCTATGATAAAAGAAAACTTTTGACCAAATTTCGTTGAAATTGAAGGGGGTCGATTCCAACTATTGATCGATTTCTGTGATTAATAATGAAAGAATCCATTCATGGCTGGCGTAGAAAGATAAGTTGACAATCTTGAGGTGATAATGGCCCCATGAAACCTCTCCCCTTAAGAGGAGGCTAAATACCATTTTTATTCAATCCCTACATTATCGACGTATCATCGTCGTCCAGTCTTTCTTCGACAACCGTGGATGAAAATTAATTACATATTGACAATTAGGAGGGGGATAAATTAATCAACAATTAATTGTCAATTGAGAGGCTAAAATGCGTTACAGCTAATGCCGACGAACTCATTCGAGCCCCCTAAATATTATAGGTTACTCGTCAGAATCCATGGTGCTGCCCTCACTCGCACGTCTGTGAACTACATTTCGCCATTTCGTTTTTCAATAAAACTACAATTTATCGATATTTATCTCTTGATGCGCCATCGAAACTTACGGCGTGTCATTTTGATAAAATAATGTCGAAAATGTCTCGATATTTGTATCGTGGCGTGCTTCATGGAGCCTCGCTCTTGGTTTTACCCGAAATGCAGTAAAAGTTTAATAATTTAAGTTTTTCAATTACAGTTTCTTGGTGGTAAGTGAATCTGTAATTTTTTTTTTGTTTTTCGAAAAAATTTTAGTGAGGCTCCATTCCTGCCATTGTTCCGATGATGTTGTTAAAATTTTATTCAATTCCATCCATTTGTATAAGAGCAAGTTTGGATGGCAATTTCGAGGTGTTAGTGTCGGTATTTAGCCTCCCCTTAAAAGCAAAAGTGCGCTTGTAAGCTGAAGGGACCACCGAGTGGGTTTGGAGCGTGGGTTGTTACACGGTTGTTCTCTTTGCAGAGAAAATTCACGAGAGACAAGAGAACGAGGATAAGAGAAAGAGTCTATAGGGAGGCTGTACTGAAATCGCGAGAGAGTCGGAGCCGCGAGGGCGGCTGAGAGAGAGGGGTCGTAAACCCAAGAGCAGCGCATCGTTCTATTCGAAGGTCTCCCAGCATCGGGACGGGATGCTTAAAAAAAAAAAAATAATAAAAAAAAATTAAAAAAAAAATCTCGTTTCTCGTCTGTGCCGTTCTTACCCCTCTTGCCATACACGAATACATATCGTTTCTCGACGTCCTCTGCATTCCGCGATAGCTTCTCTCGGGGCGCAGTCCTCTCCCAAGGACGAAAAAATTCCAACCCCTACTCGTCCTGCAATCTCTCTTTCTCTCTTGCTCTCTCTCTCTCTCTCTTTCTCTCTCTCTGTTGAGCGTGAATCCAACGAGCGAAACCGGATCGACGATGCTATTTCCTTGCAACCTTTTGCTGCAGCCACATCTCTCTCTCTCTCTCTCTCTCTCTCTCTCTCTGGGAAACCCATCGAAGAAACTCGTTTATAGTTGAAAGCAAAAAAAAAGAAATTTTATCGAACGAATATGCACTCTTGGAGGAACATCGAGACAAAGAGATGGAAAAATCCATATGGAAGAGGAAAGAAATATTTCTCCGATAAAATTATCATCCGCATCATCTTCCCTTCGTTCTTTCTCTCTTTTTTTCTTGTTCGCATCTTGGAGATTGTTTATGCCGCTTTCGTTTATCTTGTGCCGTGTTCGAACGTCGAGCGGCAAGAATCGCCAAAGAATATCACGAAGACGAAGAGAGAGATAGAGAGAGAGAGAGGGAGGGAGAGAGAGTGAGAGAGAGAGTTGAATGGACGAAAAATGTAAATACCGAAGCTTGTGGTATCCGATGGTGATGGGAGATGCTTGTAGGTGCACAAAGAGAGAAATATACAAAGTGTCACAAAAGTAACGTAATTTTTGAGTGAAATCAATAGAAGAACCAGTTTTGAATTTGCATTAAAAGATTCGGCACTCAAAAATACAGGTTTCCACTAAAATTAAAAAAGTTGACCTTGAAATGACCTTGAAGGTCATCGTCAAGGTCACTGCTAAATGCACTGTGTTAAAATTAAGAACTCTGCTCGTTACGAAAGAATTTGAAAAGCTTCTATTCCCAGAGGTATCCACACTTTGTTAAAGTTGAATTGACCTTGGAGGACCTTCAAGGTCAAAATGTACCTATGACCTAAGTACATATTTGAATGTAAAATTTTCCGCTCTGTCGATTGCCGATGTCAAAAAGGGGATTTCCATTTTAGGAAAAAAAGTTGACCTTGAAATAACCTTAATCGTCAAGGTCAAAGTTAAGGTGGTGATAATGGAGTTCCATTATCTATTATTTTCCAAATAGGTATTTAATTCCTTGATTACTACTATTCACCATCAAGTCCATCATTTTTCCATTATTATTTTTGCAACTCCTCACATGTGCGGGATTTATACTTTTCTTTCGACTCGTTAGTCCTGCTAGTGCCTCATTATTCGTTCAGCGCCAGCTTCGAGTAAATTAGTACGTTTGCCCGGGATTTGCCGTGTTTCATAGCAAGGAGCTGGCATAAGGCCTCGCTCCGTTGAACCGGAGGCGCATTTATGTTCTCCAACGAGCTCCCAAGGGGGAAAATCTTCTTCTTCTCCTTCTTCTCCTTCTTCTTCTTCGCGCGCAATATGTGGCCAACATATCCGTACATGACCTCGTGTACTCTCTGGAATAAGCGGCTTGAGAGACCCTTCCTTGTCTCTTACCAAGGCGATGCAGGAGGATTGATAAAAATAAGTAAAGGAGAAAAAGAAAGAGAGAAAGATACAGTGGTATAGTGTGGTGCAAAAGAGCAGGATATGATATACATAGGAGTCATTCCATGTCAAATCGACCAATAGTTGGAATCGAACCTTTTCAATTTCGATCCAATTTGGTCAAAAGTTTCCTTTTATCATAAAACGAAACCCAAAGAAAAAAATAAAAAGAATTTTTTTACGAAAGTTGTGCAAAATTAAAACTTTCACAATTTTTTGAATTTTGTAAATTTTTTTTTAAATATCTCGTAAACTATTATAGTTAAGAAAAAATCGTTCTGGGTTCATCTTAAAGAGTATACTTGGGGCTAGGAAAAAAAAATTGAAAACATTTTTTTGAAAAATCATGAATTTGAAGAAATTTGAATTTTTAAAAATCGTGAAAATCCACGATCGACATCAAATTTTTGGTTTAATTTTTTTAAATATAATACCTTGTACTGATCTTAAAAGATATCCTAAAATTTTCAGAATTGCGTTTTTTTTTCAAAAATATGAATTTTTCTGGTACATTTTTTTTTCTTTTACCTTTGAGTTAAATAAAAATTACAACAAAATTACAAAATTATGCGATTGCTGAACGTTACCTAGAGGTAAAAAATGTTTTTGTGTTAAGCACCAATTTACCTTTTTTACTTACCTAATTTACTTTTTTTTTTACTTCATTTACCTTTTTTTACCTTGAATTTTTGAAAAGCAAAAGGGCAATTCCGAACATTTTAGGACCTTTTAAGGTATTATATTAAAAAAATAGACCCAAAAATTAAATCTTGAACGTGGATTTTCACGATTTTAATAAATTCTCCAAATTCATCATTTTCGGAATATTGTTTTTTTCTCAGCCCCACGTATACTCTTTAAGACGAGCCCAGAACGATTTTTTCGTAACTATAATAGTTTTCGAGATATTAAAAAAATAAACTTGAAAAATTGTAAAATTTTCAAATTTGCATACCTTCCGAAGATTTTTTTTACTTCTTTCCTGTGTAGAACTTCGTTGTATGATAAAAGAAAACTTCTGGCCAAATTTAATCTAAATTGAATGGGTTCGATTCCAACTATTGCTCGATTTGCCATGGAATGCCCCATACATAGATATAAAAGACGAGTACAACATCGCGGTTCTTCTCGTCCCGTTTTGCTCGTTTATAGCCACTCGTCCTCTTGGGCCTCAAGACCCAAGGAAGACACATTCGCCTCGCGACCGCGACCATGAGAGGACCAAACTCTCAACGTTCTCTCCGGGCAACTGGCTCTAGCCTCGTTATTTTAATCATCGTACTTGTGACCGCATCGAGTCCCGCGTATACGCGAAGTGTCGATAAACCGTTAGCACCAGTTCATCGACAGTCCCATCGTGAGCATCGTCAGCACGAACGTCACGAGTTACGTCATGCGAATCATGGCCCCGATGGCGAACAAACGGATTCGAATGTTCCTCGTTTGACGAAAGTTGGTTCGGTGATTCCGGGACAGATGAACAACGCCGAGATAACCGATACCAGTCACGAGGTGTCATCGGTATCTTTGGGGAAGAAGGAGATCGGATCGGCGGACGGTAAGTCCTCGTTGAATTCTGGCTCAAGGTCAAAGATAAGCTCAAAGGGTACGAAGGTCGTTCAGGAGGGCATAAGAAGATTCGACGCGGTATTGATAAGCGACGATTCCGCTGATAAGACTTCCGGAAGTGCGGAAGTCAAGGGAATCTCCTTGCACGATCGTGAAGTCGATGATCCATTGATCGGACAAACCGTGGTGAAGGGAATCATCGTCAGAGACGATCCGATTGATGACGATAGGATTAATGCTGATGCTTCACGCGTAATCGATGCAATAATCGCCAATGATCATCGCAAGAGATCGTTGAATGAACCGAAATTGATACACATCGATCCATCGATCGGTATCGGTCAGAATATCGATGACCCGTCGAGCGATGTTCCGGATAAAAACGTCGATTCGCAAAGAGTACCGGTGCTCGTTCCCGTTCTCTCGAGTCAAGCGGATTTTTCCCACGAATTATCGTCGAGGCGAGTCGACGAGACACCGAGCAAATTAAACGCTCCGGGATTGCCTAACGAGGCCTCGAGGGGGCAAGAAATTTTAAGGAAACACACGAGTCTCGAGACGGTTCGGGTCGAGAAATCGTCGGTGATCGTGAACGCCGCGTCCAGTGATGGACACATCGAGATACACGGCAAAACGGTCGACGATCTCGAGGAGCCGATCGATGAGTCAATTAGCGATGAATCAGCGGGAATTAAAAAAATCATCATTCACGAGGACGGTCTTGGTGAGGTCAAATCCGAAAAGGATTCTTCAAACGTTCGAAAAGTTCTGCCGTCAGAAGAGAAGGCTGTCAATGACGAGGAAGTGTATTTAAAAACTGTGAGTACCGATAATGAGCCGATTAAATTACAGGAGACGAAAGAGGAATCGTTGGATTTTCCCCCATTGCTCAACTTCTCGGAAACAAACGCTATTCTGAAAGATCTGAAGCTCAAGGCACTGTCCCTTCAGACATCAATAAGAAACAAAACCTTTTTGGAAATGGTGCGCAACGATCAATCGTACTTGATATTACCGGAAATGCCGAGATTCTCGGAGACCCAACTGCTGAATGCTCTGATGAGGATCTCAATGGCGAAGACCGAACCGATTGACGGGGATTCGTATTTTGCGAAAGAGGACACCCTGAGCGAGAGTCAATTGGAGATTCTCAAGTGTGCCGAGTCACTGATTGTTCGGGAAGAGAGGCAAACCTTTGCCGAAAATATGAGGGAATGCATAAGAGGCTTGTCCGTACTCAATTGCATGAGAATATTCGTATGGCCGATTCTCGTTGACAATATGCCAGCGGTACTGAGTCAGAATTTGCCAACTTTGCCGATTGAGGTGAACATTGCGGATTGGTTGCCCGGTAATCGACAAGAGGCAGCGAAGAGTCCGAAATTGCGATCATCAGTTGGGTCGAGTCCGCATCAACGAAGACTCATCACACCGGAATTAGTAGTCTCGAATATCCTGAAGGACGCTTTGGGCGCAAAGCCAATGAGCGACGAGAGTGTCCCGACCTTCGTTGACCCGAAGAACGAGACACTGGGGAAACTGTTGACGATTGGCCAATTGGACATACTTCGTATGGCCGAGGCCTTTTTGCCGGAATCAGCGAGGCAGGAGTATTCCGACAGGATGAACTCGTGCATAAGGCGATTCGAGTATTTCTCGTGCGTCAAGTATTTCGCTTGGCCAATGGTGAAGCAACATTTTCCAGCATTACCGGAATTCCCGGATTATCAGAGTTGGTATCCGGGCGTGAGTCTCTATCCGGGCTATCCGATACTTCCTTTTCCGAGTGTCGAAGGTATCGGTGAATTGCCGGAGGTCATCGAGGCCGATGCAACCAGAACCCGAAGTCCACGACCCGAGGCCATCATCGTCCAGATATTGGAGAATACATTGAGACAAACGCCGAGAATACCAAATTCACCGTCGCCTTATTACTCGACGAGATTACCAGCGACACTTTTGGCTCCCGTAACTTCCGATCAACTGGGCATTTTTTATACGGCCGAGCAATTGATCCCGGTACCGATGCGGCCTGAGTTCATCGCTAAGACAATGAAATGCATAAGAGACCATGATTATCTTAGTTGCACCAAGTACTCGACTTGGCCAACTGTGCGTCAATTCTATCCGGGTCTGCCGCAATTTCCCGATTTATCGAGTTGGATACCGACCTTCGCTCTACCGGAGTTCCCGGACTTCTCTCAATACATTCCCGACTTCGCTAGCTATTTTCCAGGTTTACCGGCCTTACCCGGTGGACAAGAACCTCAGCCGGAAGATCTGCCTCCGGTGGAGCCGCAACCGGTTCCGGATAAACCTCCTACCGAATCCAAGCAAACTTCGGAGATATCGAAGGAAGATCATCGAGAGTCGGAGGCCACAGATCCATTGGAAAATCGTATTATCCAGATTCTCTCGAACATCAGATGGATTTTACTACCGAAAAATGCACCGCAAGTCGTTCCCGTTGTACCGGGAAATCTGGCTACTCTGAGTACTCTTAGTTACAGCCAATTGAGAATCTTTGGATTATCGAAGAGTATCGTACCGCCTCATCTGCGTGGAGACCTTGAGGCTCGTTTCGTTGGATGTCTTCTGGGTGGCAGTATTTTTTTGAGCTGCACGAGAAACGTCATTTGGCCAACTCTGCAATTGTACGTCAAGGACTTGCCGCTCTTTCCGCAAGAAGAGGAAATAAAAATTCCGGAATCGATGGATGGACCCACGGATTCGAAGCTCTCTGGATTGTCGGATCGTTACCCGATAATAACACCCGGAATTTATCAACCGATGATCAAGGCTCCGGTGCAGATCGCAGGAAGATCACCGACCGGTCAGATTGTTGCCGAATCGGAGGAAGATTCTGAGATTCCATCTCTGGCGCCAGAAATCAACGTCCCTGCTGGTGAAGGGATTAGTCCGGAGATTCACGAAAAATCGGCTGATGCCCGAACACCTCTGATTTCCATTACCGAAACGAGATTCACGCCGATATATTCGGATCATCCGGAATCTGTTCTTCTCAAGATACTGACGACGATACGATCATCGTCGAGGGACAATTCGGCTGCTGAATTGCCGAAATTACAGTATCTCGAGTTTCTCGACGAGTATCTGAGTTCCGAACAAAAAAGCGTGATATACGCAGCTGAAACGTTATTACCAGCTGCCGTAAGATCAAATTTCATTGATGGAGTATCGGATTGCGCAAAGAGTTCAAACTTCATCGCATGTTCTCGCGATATTGTATGGCCGACACTGTTGCAATATTATCCGAGGTTGCCGAATTTTCCGAGCTTCAACATCGAGAACGACCTGACGAAGGATGGCAGCGCGATAAATTCGGGGCCGAATAAATCGATCGTTCCGGGTGTGGCTTCGTCCCCGATATCGCAAACGGACGTTACAACGGGACAACACGGTGACGCCATGGTCACCATTACCGACACGAGATTCGTGCCGATATTTACCGAACATCCGGAGGAATTGATATTGGGAATACTGAAGAATTTAGAAGCGTCATCAGCGAATTCACTTCCCCAACAGGAGGACGCTTCTTTGAGGACACCCGAATTTTTGGCGACGTTCACCGAACAACAGAGGAACATCGTTAAGGCTGCCGAAATTCTGTTGCCCGCGGCCATAAGACAGGTATTCAATCGTCGAATGACCGAGTGCATAAAGGACAATGAATTTTTAGATTGCACGAGGGACATTGCTTGGCCAACGATCGCCCAATTCTTCCCACGTTTGCCGAATTTTCCAAACGTCTTGACACTGCCGGGATCGGCGCCTGAGACGGAACCAGCTCAACAACCGACACTTTTGCCGCCTCAATTGGATCCCGTGGGATTGGAAGTGCCGACAAAACCGACTTTCGCTCAGCCACCGGAAAATTTCATCGCCGTAAAGTCCGAGGACGAGATAGAATCGCGACTGGAGTTCAATCTCAAGCGGATTGCGAAGAATTCGGCGCAATCTGCGCAAACGTATCTGCATACTCGTGATCCTGTGATCGGTTCTTTCATCACTGATCGGCAGGCCAATATCATCCGAATGTGCGAGGAACTTTTGCCGAATTCCATCAGGCCGATTTTCGTCGGTAACATGCTGGAATGCGCTCGTGGCAATGAATTTACAAATTGCATTCGCACTGTTCTATGGCCAACGTTACGGCAATGGGTACCGAACGCACCGCAATTCCCGGATTTCTCGAACTTCGGCAGTTTTTTTCCTCAGGCGTTACAGGAATTACCCCAAGCACCGCAGTTTCCCAATTTCCCGGTGCCGAACTTCCCGGGTTTTGGCGGTGGGGACCAAGGTTTTCACTATCCGTTTGTAACTCCTCAGAACAGAGTATCCCATCCGGAAGCGGTTTATCTCGGTCAAGGCTCGCTCATCGCACCAGGACAGCCGAATAGTGGTTATTACGTTCGAGGAATCCAAGGACTAACTCCGTCAGTAGGTGAACGATTTTAAGCTTGAAAAGAACAGCATTCTGAATGTACACTGAAAAAAACGTATAGCTGCAGTAGCAATTTTCTGCCTAGCCTCCGCATACTTTAGCCACTTTATGGCTAAAGTATGCGGAGGTTAAGCAGAACATTGCTACTGCAGCTATCCGTTTTTTTCAGTGTATGAATAAAAAGATCCTCTCGACATTAAATGCTCTGTTGATTTCGTTTTTCCGCCAGGTTCATCATTATCAACCTCATCAGATGACCGATCAGGCTCTTCCGTGGTATCAGCAGGAGATTGGAGCCGATCGATCGATCTATCGGATGGCGCGGGATCGAGAATAGATTTCCCCGAATCAGCATCGATCTCGAGGGAGAGACGAAGAGAACGAAGATCGCTCGATGCCGAACAACCCTATAATTATGAAGATCGCGCATCCAATGAGGTTAATCCGCTTCCTCCCAATGCAACAGATTCAGGTTTTCTTAAGATTCTGGCAAACATAACGAAAAATCGTGGTAACGATAAAACGAGAAAACTCCACGATTATTACGTCGCTGGACTCAACGCGACGATCAAGGAATCAATCGACGCCGATCAGTATTCAATACTGAAGATAGCTAAGGACATCACTTCACAGAAGCTGCAAGCCAGTATTTTGTGGAAGATTGTGCGATGTTTAATCAGCGGTAACATCGGAAGATGCATGATAGGAATATTCATGTGGCCTATCAGAACCGAAGATGTCCCGTCTCTCTTGAATCTTCCAATTTTTGAGTGGCTTAAGCCATCAACCAGATCCCATCAGGATTCGTTTAATTTCGAAGATGTCTTTGGGATCAGTAAGGACGAATTCGAGCGAGAGTTACTCGAGAAGAGGGACAAGGTCGAGGCGATTCTCGTTGATTGGTACCGCGGTTTGGTCGAGGAAAAATTCGACAAAGATTATGGCTTCATGAAGGTGAGAGGCTACGGTGATGGGGAAATAGGTTTGAGCTTCGGTGGACCACCTCGCAAAGGACGTGCCGCCAGATTGAAGGACAGCAAAAATATGCCGAGTATACTGACTATAATCAGCGACATTATGGAGGACATGTTGGACCAGAAAAATTCGAAACCGGACAACGACAGGAAAAAGGACAAGTTCAAGAGGGAGAAGGGTAGACGAGCTAGAAAACTGGGCGAGGGGTCACTCGACGATGACTCCAATCGTCTGGCAATAGATGATTTTCAAGATACCAAAAGATCGGCCAACGATGATGAGATAATCGCGATGTTCCTGGACAAGATCCGAACTAACGGGACGATCGATGACGACGAGACCGGTACGAACAATTATCTCAGTGCCGAAGACGCTTACGAAGCGTTTGAATTGTTATTCGGCACGAGATTGACCGCGAGAATGGCGGAGAGGTTGAAGCTTCTTGGCAAAGGGGAGGCAAGATTTTTTTCTGGCGATGGGAATTTGGAACAGCGAGAGAAGGAAAATATCACGAGGAACAAAGTCGATGAGAAGCTGAAGACAAAGAAAAACGCGCGTTCGGGTCTTGTGCTGATGTTACCGCGAATGGACGAAGAATTTCTGAGTCGAAAAATGACTATGAGTCTTGCGGAAGTTGGTCGCAAAATGAAGATGAAAATGTCGCAGGTTTTGATACCGGGCATAACCTTTGTCGTGTCGTTTTTCGTACAGATGGCGCTTGCGCATGCGCGCGCCGCCGCTTCGGTTGCCGGCATGATGAGCAACATGGCACTCGGTTCCGCCATCTTTAGTATGATTCGGCAGACTTTGTTCGGCTCGATGACGCAACCGAAAATAAAATACGTTTATGACAATGTTGCAATGGGACCGGGTATAACTTGGCCTCAACAAAATTATCATCATTGAGCGAAAAATATTGTCAACTTCATTCCTCCATTATAATCACAGTCGCGCACCGGGAGTTCATTTGGTTAATTAATATTAATTTTATATTATTTATTCGAGCGATCTTTGACTTAATCCATACAGAAGCTTTTTCGCATCGAGGATCAAACGATCTTTGTTTATTTTTCTCGTCTCTCATCGATCGATCGATATATCGATAATTTGTCGTGTTATCTTTTTACAATGGGGATTATTTTGTTTCAATGGTGCTGGGTAGAAATAACTCGAGTTACTTTTTTTTTAATTTTCATTATTATTATTGTAATCATCTCGTCACGCTAACAATGATGCTCAATTATTAATTTTTTTCGAATTTTTTTGTACATCGTTGTTATTTCGTCAACGATTCATTTAGCTATGTCGCATTTTCATTTTTTTTAAATTACGGATTGTGCAATAAAGAATGGAAAATTTGGTAACAAAGTAAGGTGATGAAAATGGATATTTTTTGCGTTGTATTTTTGTTACTGCAGATGAGGAATCTATGAGATTGGTGAAAGGATTTTTCGAGATCGTAATTCGATAGAGAAACGTTGTTTTTTTTTGTCTTGTAGATTAATGTCGGGCACACTTGTGGAAATTCGATTTAAGGATGCTTCAGAATACAATAAAAATCTGAAAAAATTTAGCAACATTTGGCATGCCATAAGCAACAATTATCAATAATAATATTGCCCAAAAGTTATTAATAAATTGTTAAAACAAATAATTATTCATCAATTTTTTCAGAATTTTCCCTCTATTTTGACATTCCCGTTATGAAATATTTAGAATGGCTGTATTTATGTATTTTTTGGCCTAGTATTTCTGAAAATGTTCAAAGCTAACGATAAACTTGTGTGCAAAAACATTTACAGAATTGGCTATTTTTGTTCGTATTTCAGAATATTTTTCATAATTTTCAAAATAGAGAGAAAATTCTGAAAAAATTCATACGCGTTCAGAAAAATTAACGCATTCAATTTGTTTAAGAAAAAAAAGAACTTACCGAAAAATTGGTAAATAATTATTTGTTTGAACAATTTATTGATAACTTTTAGACAATATTATTATTGATAATTGTTGTTTATGGGATGCTGAACATTGTTGAATTTTTTCAGGTTTTTATCGTATCAGGAAGTACGAAAATTTCAATCAGATAAAATTTTTGGCTGGAACGGTACGGGCCAAGATATTAATTATTAGTCTACTTTAAAAGGCCCAAAAAGCCAATTTCTAAGATTTTTTTTCTCAGCTCCTTCATCAGATATGGCTATAAAATTGTTTTTACAACATTGTTTTATCCTTTGAAAACACAAAAAAATAAATAATTTTTTATTTCGATTCTTTGAACAATTTATAGAAGGCGCCAAAGTCGAAAAACCTTTTTCTTCATTTTTAACACCATTAATTGGTCTTTAAGGATCAATAAACGTGTTCCTTGAATTTTACTAAAAAAAAAACCTGAAAACATTGGTATTTTTCGCCATATCTGCAAAGTTATGCCATATTATTTCTACAACAGGAAAAAAAGCTATTTTTTTGGACTTTCAAAATTAAGCATTGAAATTTATTTTTTCGTTTATGACACTAACAGGCACTTATAGAGGGTAGATTTAAGTTTCCGAAACCGACCCTTTACTCGCTGCACGATCATTAATTTTAGAGATATTGAAATTATTAAAAACAAGACGAATTTTCGTTCAATCGCCGATATCTCAGGGAAAAATGATCGTAAAACAAAAATTTCAAAAAGCAAATTGAAGCCAAAGGACCCAGCTAAACGATCCATAGATTGGTTACGCTCGAAAAAATTTTTTAGAGCCCAACGACTGTTTCGAAAAAAGCAAAAATTTCGAGAAAATTTTTGCCATGATATTGCTTTCGACTACGTCGAGGGTGAAGCCCAAACATTTTTTTGACTCAATATTCCGAAACTAGTAGATTCAGGCTTTAAAATGCTTTTTTTTTTTAAATTCGACTAAAATTAACAAAGTTACAGTCTTTGGAAAATCGCTGAAAAATCTCACAAATTTTTCTGTTCCTTTAATTTTTTGACTGATCGTGAGTCTGTAGGTATGCACGCCTTGGCGTCACGCGGCAAGCGCCGTATTAATATTTGAAGACAAATATGAGCCGAATTAATTTGTTTTTAACTTTCTGTTTGCAAAAAATGGTTTAAAACCATATTTATGAATTACTACGTGAAAACTAGAGGCGGAGGGGGGCCCACACGGAAATATAATATACCGGAAAATATATTTTTCGATATACGTAAAAATATATTTAAAATATATTTGAAGTGTACATTATATATTCTAAATACATTTTAGATGTATCTAAAATATATATCAGATATATATTAAATATATAATATGTATATTCCATATAAGAAATATACTCAAAAATATATTCGTGATAAGTACATTTTCGGCAGAAAATATTTCTTTGAAATATATATTAAATATATTTTAGATATATGATTATTGTGCATTAAAATATATTTTTTTATATATGTAAAAACATATATTGTGTATATGTAAACATATATTAAAATGATATCGAAAATATATAAAACGTACACTCAATATATATGTTTGATGCATTTAGTATATATCTTAAATATATTTTTTACATATATATTGTGTATATTTAAACACCAATTAAAAATGTATCTAAAATATATAGAACATGCACTCAATATATATGTTTGATATATTTAGTACATATCTTCAATACATTTTTTATATTTATATTGTAATATTTTTAAATAGATTAAAAATATACCCAAAATCATATTTGTAATACATACATTTTCGGACAAAATATACTTAAAATATCAAAAAATATATTTTCCGTAATATTTGCCGATATATTTTATTTCCATGTGGGGGGGTCTTGGCATATACTACGGGTGGTCACCGAGGGGGGGGGGGGGGGGGGGGGGGGTAAAAAATGGTAAAAAAAATGGGTCACGTAGTATGGGTACGTTCCCTAAAGGCGCTGAGAAAAAAAATCTTGAAAAAGTATTTTTTTTTTGGCCTTTTAAAGTCGATTGGTACCTTAAAAAAGTAGCAAAACAAAACCAAGTTTTTTTCCGACTCGTTTGTATTTGGAGTTAGTTCGAGAGTCGGCGGTTGCAGCATATACTTTATATGCTAGATTCACTTTCACTCGCGTTCGACGATACAAAGCATCGGAGCAAAGTTGATACGAGAGGAGAACTTGGCTGCTTTGTAAAGACTCCGATGAGCTTTGCGAGATTGTGCATGAATTATCGGTTGCACAGATCGCTTATTTCGATAGCTTCTGTCCGCAGCATCGAAAAGTAAGTCACGAAGAATTCGGCACGCTCGGAGAACATTCGAATTAGTCAGGAAAAAAAAATCTCAACGGTGTTTAACGATGAGGAAGAGGGAGAAGGCGTAAATGTGGAAGGAAGGAAAGCCTCGAAACAGTTTGGAGCATTCTTCAACTGCTGAGATGTAAAACGCCTTATTGGCGATTCAAACTCAGTATTCCTGTTCCAGAAGACTGTTTTTGTCAATAAAAAAAAACATTTGAGGTCTTTTGTGACAGAATTTTTTCCTACATAATTATGCATCTTTGCATCACTACATACAATTATATATATATATATATATATATATATATATATATATATATATATATATATATATATATGGGGCATTCCACGTCGAATCACGCGGTCATCGGCCTGACCCCCTCGGATTTTGATGTCCAATGAATTGTGGGTTTCGATTGGCCCAAAATATGACCTCAAATTTTTAGAAATTTTTATTTCATTTTTTAGGGGTTGCCCGAGCGGAAAATCATTAAATTGAGGGAAAACACGAAGAGGGGCCCTTTTTAAATTATTGAATTTTTTTTCTTAAAAACTAGGGCCCAAAACAGAAATTTCCGTCATAGTTCGATAATGGGACAAAAATAATTACTATTTTTTTTTTTAATTATAATTACTATTTTTAAGTTTTTTAAAAAATGTATCTGGTTTTTTCGAGGTTGTCGAGGCTAATAAATTTTCGAAAAAAGTTGTCGCTTCACTCTTGAACCAAGAAAAAAAATGAAGAAAATATTTTTGTCGTTGTTATTCTCACTACAAGAAACAATTAAAATGAAAAATGATAAAAATAAATAAATAAAAAAAAAATATTTTTTTTTTTTCAAGATTTTTTGTTATCTTAAACAATCGGGCCTTTTACCTCATCTACACGGTTTTTTCGACGAGAAAACCATGGAGATGAGGTTTTTTGATGAAAAAGTCGTGTAGATGAGGTAAGATATCCGATTCGTTAAGATAAAAAAAATATCTCGTTGAAAGGAAAAATTTTCGAAAAAAAAATTTGAAAAAAAAATCTGAAAAAATTTCATTAAATCCAAAATGATTGTATGCAACTTTTTACCCTCTTAGTTATTTCACGAAAGCCCATTACTTTTAGAGTTACGCGGCATTTAATAAAAATGATCGTTTTTTTACAAAAAATTGAATATTTTTGCGAAAAAAAATCGTACGAAACTTTTCAAAAAACGAAATTGAAGCTTATACTTCCGCCGACAAGTTTGTTTTGCAATAAAAACAGTTTAAAAAAATGTTCATGTATCATGCACCAAAATTACGACGTCCAAAAAAAGCCAAAAAAAATGACCATGTTTCAAAGGACGTACCGGGTTCAAAAAAATTCGAAAAAAAAATTTCGAAGAAGAAAAATGAAGCTGAATATGTCCCCTTTGAAACGCCACTCATTGAATTGAAATATCTTTATTTTTAAAAGAGCAGTGAAACTTTTTGTGCTGCGCAGAATCGGAACCAGTGTTTCCAAACTTTTGACCGGTAGTGTACTTACGGTATAATTCGAAATTCTTTAATTTAAAAATAATTATACCCGGATGCTGCATACAAAATTCAATGGGGTCATAAAAATAAGTTGATCTACGTCTCCCATGATCCGGTCGCATGGCTCATTAAAAAAACGAAGAATCAAAAGTCTTCCTAAACAGCTCAAGTCCTCAATTGTGTAAATTAGCAGGTATCAATAGGTATTAGGTATTAATACGTAAGTCAGCATGAAAAACATAACTTAAAAATTTTAATTTAATTTATAATAAATTTATATTTATATTAAATTTATAATAAATTTATATTTATATTAAGCTTATAATAAATTTGAAATTTAATTTAAATTATAATAATCACACGAATATCAACAATGTCGCAATGGATCAACTGGATTTTGGCAATTCCAAAAACTTAGTTGCGTCAAATTGCGTTAAAATATTAACGACACTGAGAGAAAAAATTATTGAATTTGAGAACATGAATTCATTTATTAAATGAAAGTATTAATTCGATTACTTATTTGTTGAACCAAGAAAATCACTCTTCATTTAAAAAAATATTTTCACGGATCTCCATTATATTAAACTCTTATTTAATAGTAACAATTAAATGCATGATAGATTTGGTTAAATTTGTATTCATTGGATTAATTACATCGATCGCATCATAAACATGAGATTATTTGGATCTAAAAAATGACTCCAATACGAAATTATTTTTTTCGAACAAAATTATTTCTTTGCAATAAATTCATCATTATTTTACTTCTAAAAATATTTCTGTAGTATTTTCAATATTTATTAGATGTAAAATTGATTGTGATTATTTTAAAAGAAGCTTTAGTAAAATAAATAACACATTATTTTATTCCAATAGAATATTTCTTTAGAATGATTGAATTTTTGTTTCCTTTAAGCAAAGAACTATCATTTCTGTAGTATACTTTAATAGTATACATAAATTATTAAAAATTGAAAAACTGTTTTTTAAAATGTTTTCTTATATTCGAATCTTCATAACTCCTAACTTTTTTCAAGTGCGCAGTAGTAGTCGATAGCGTAATAGGTAACGTGTTAGGTAGTTAGGTAGGATAGGTATGATGGTAGGTAGGGTCGAGGGTTCGAATCTCGGTCGGACAGAGAAATTAGATCGGAGAATTGGTGCAGATTTGTCTTTTTTTTCTATTTATCTCTTTTTGGGGTCACTAAACTATGCATATTAAATTATTTGGCAAGGGCTATATATTTTTTATAAAACGTATAGCAATAATTAATAAACACGCATTTGATTGAATCAATCATTTTTTTTGTTCATTGGACTAATTAATTTGTTGACTCAACAATTTTTTTTTTCAGTGCTTCCTGTATTAAAAGACATGCAGCATGTTTTGAATGATAAAATGTGTTCTTGATTCAAACAACATATTACATATAGTTGATAACATATTGTGAGATACAAGTAAATTCGTTTATTCAAACAGAAATTTATGGAATTGACTGAAAAAAATGAACCAAGTAAATATATAAGGGAACCAATCTAATATGTTTTGGCAAATAATGAAAAAAAATTATTTTTTGCCTTCAAAACTTTATTTCATTGGTTCTAGTATAATTTTTTCTCTCAGATTATAGTTATATAAATTTGTTGATTTTAGGAATCGGGTCAAACGTCATTGACATGATTTCCATAAATGCTGACAGAAAAAAGAAAAACATTGATATCTTGGACGAACTAGACCATAAAACTGTCTTGACATGTAAAACGCTATGGGTTACGCCCTTCTGTGTGTCAGCGATCGGTATATGATCGTATAGAGAGAGTCGGAGGCGAACGTGAACGAACGAACCAACACCCGAGAACTTGCCTTTCTCTTCACTGTTTCTCGAGGCTCGCTTTCGTCGCGAGTCTCAGAAGACAGAAACCTCTCGGCAGTTCCATTATAAGCCTTCACCGGTAACCATCGTACGATGTCTCTCGACTGTTTCACAGTAATTTGAAGCAAAACGACGAAAAATGATAAAAAAGAACCGTATTCTGAAGAGTGTCCTGTGATCAATATTTTTTTTTTTCTACCGCATTACAATTTTGACCCGGTGAAAGTTACGGCTACGTTTCAATGCTACAAATGTACAATTGTGGAATTTGTTGATAAACAAAAGGTATTTCGATTTTACGTCAAAATATGTAAATTAAAAAATCACCTAAATTCAAATAAAATAATTGATGGTGTATCGAGAGACTCTTTGGATCAATATTTTGGAATACGCGAGTGACTGCTTGAATTTTCGAATATTGTGAGTATATACACAGGATTCACCCAAAGACGAGCACGTGTTTGAGTCATGACGTCTGCGGACTCGTGGAGGCGCATCTTGTTTTTCTTAAGGGATCATCACAGTGCAAAATTTTCAAAAAATCGATTTTTTTGCATTTTCCGATATTATACATGGTTACAAACGTTTTGTCCAATTTTCAGATCGAAGTTCGAATTATTTCGGTCGCTAAAGCCTTTCTTAGAAAAAGTTATTGGAGCGCGAGACCTGGTGCGGAGACTTTAAGGGGGTGTCCTGAATTAGAATGTTCTGAAACCTGGTTATTTTGTGATTTTTTTTAGAATGGAAAAAAAGAAATGAAGGTATTGAACTTTGAGGTACGGTTTTATACATGTTTAGCGAATCCAAAAAAACTTTTTTGCAGTAAAAAAAAAAAAATTACAACACATTTCTAAGCCTATTTTATGGGCGTCATGTCGCTTCAATCGGCGAGAAAGATCCACTTCGTAATTTTTTACTGAATCAAAAAAACCACAAAAGGATTTAATTTATAACAAATTTTTTTTCTGTGTGAACTAAAAAAATCCAATTTTAAGGTTCTATAACAATTATTTAAATAAACTTTTTGACGAACTTTTTTTTAGTTCCAATTTAGCCAATTCAGAAAAATCGTGAAAATAAAAACTAGAGAAAAAGCGTTTCAAAGTTTTCAATGGGAAAAAATATGAATTGTTAGTTACTTACTTTAGTTACTTACTTTGTAAATATATTCTTACAAAGTTTATCTATTGATTAAAACAATTAAAAAGGATTTTTTTGAAATTTTAATTCAGGACACCCCCTTAAACGCCTTTTGCACGGAACGATGTTTTTCAAAACGGTGTCCACTCTCAAAGGAAGAGTTTTCCAACTATCCGTTTGAATGTTTAACAGAACATTTTTCACGTTATTCCTTATTGTGCTATGGGTGCTTTTTTTTTTTAATCTTCCTAATTTTTTTTACGACAAAATGTCGAAAAAATGGCTAAATTTAATACTTTTTTGTTCAAACCGCCGCCATTTTTTCAAATTTCACTAAAAAAAAAATCTTCGTAGGACGATAGCGGCTTTCCTACAGATTAATAATCTTTTTTCAATTTTTGTTTCGGATAAAATTTGCGGCTGCAATTCTGGACACCATTTTTTTTCTACGCAATTTTTCGCAAATAAAAACAATGTTAAGCGACAAATAAATACATTTTAAGAAAAAGCATTTTGTATTCTTTACCGGTGCTTCAATTTGTAAAAAAAAAAAAAAAAATTAGACCGATTAGCTTATCCTATTCACTTTTTAAAAAATCGCGAAAATCGGTTATTTTTCGGGCGGTCACACTGTGATGATCCCTTAAGGATCCCAGTCCCAGGCAAAAATTGTATCTGATTGAAATTTCCGTACTTCGTGATAAATCTGAAAAAATTCAGCAACATTTGGCATGCCATAAACAACAATTATCAATAATAATATTGCTCAAGAGTAATTAATAAATTGTTTAAACAAATATTTATTCAACAATCTTTTGGTAAGTTATTTTTTTTCTTAAACCAATCGAATTCGCTAATTTATCCGAATGCATATGAATTTTTTCAGAATTTCCTCTTTATTTTGAAATATTCTAAAAATATTCTGAAATACAAACAAAACATTTCCAATTTTGTATATATTTTTTATACATACATGTTTATCGTCAGCTTTGAAAAGTTTCAAAGGGACTAGGCCAAAAAATACATAAATACAGCTACTCTAAAAATTTCAAAACGGGAATTTCAAAATAGAGAGAAAATTCTGAAAAAATTCATATTCGTTTAGAAAAATTAACGCATTCGATTTGTTTAAAAATAAAAAGGACTTACCGAAAAATTGTTGAATAATTATTTGTTTAAACAATTTATTGATAACTTTTGGGCAATATTGTTATTGATAATTGTTGTTTATGGTATGCCAAATGTTGCTGAATTTTTGCAGATATTTATTGCAGTGATCGGCGAAAAAAATCTATCTATTTTTATTATCCAATTTTTTCGAAAAATTAATAATTAGCAAAGAAATATTAGTAATTTTTTTTAACATTAGTAATTAGCGGGAAAATATTACTAATTTTTCTAAAAATTAGTAATATGTTCCCGCTAATTTTTACTAAAACTAATTAATTACTAATTAATTACTAATTTTCCTAATAAATAAGTAATTAGTGCCATAACATTGCTAATTTTTCCAAAAAATGAGTAATTAACGATAAAATATTACTTATTTTTTCCAAGAATTAGTAATTAGCGAGAAAGATATTGCTAAATAACCAAAAAAATCAATAATTTGTGAAGAAATGTTGTATTAATTTTGGAAAAAGTAATAAATAAAATAAAAATTACTAACGTATTTTTTAATAGGTACTGATTAAATATTCGCACTACAATAACTTATGTGATATCGTATGACATTCGATACAATAAATACTAATGTGTGAAAGATTCAAAATCTAGTTATTATAAAAAATAAAACAACTTTTTGAATAGAGTTGTTTGAGCTTATTACCATGACTCAATCCGTACACACAAGTACATAAAAATACACAATACTTTTCTACAAATTACTGTTTTTTAAAAATTAATTGGTAACATTTTTTTTACCTTAATTTTACGTTAATTACTAATTTTTTTGGAAAAATTAGAAATATTTTTTCGCTAAATACTAATTTTTTCGGAAAATTAGGAATATTTTGTCACTAATTACTCATTTTTTTGGAAAAATTGCAAGTATTTTCTTACTAACTACTAATTTTTTTGAAAAATTACTAATATTTTTCCGCTAATTACGAATTTTTATAAAAAATTAGTAATATATTTTGACTAATTATTAATTTTTCGAAAAATCGATTAATAACATTAATATCACAAAGTACGGAAATTTCAATGAAATAAAATTTTTTGCTGGGACTGTAGGTCCTTAAAAAGCGGTGACTTCGACGCCCGCGCAGGAAATGTCCTCGTCGAATTGCAAGGGAATTTCACGTTTAGGAACCATCGCATCTATCGGTAGATTTTTTCTGGTCGATTTTTTTTTTCGTCTCGATTCCATCGTTCCATTTTTTTTTTCATTCTCTCGTTTCCACCTTCACCGGGGAATCGGTGAATGTTCGGAAAGTGGAGAACGTTGCGGATAACACAGACAAGGTCGTCCAGTGGAACGAGAAAAATCCTTGTTCCCCATCGATCGAAGGAGAGGGATAAAATTGAAAAAAGAAAAAAAAAAAAAAAATTAAACGTTGAAATAAAAAAAATAAAAATTAAACATACATATTATCCTACAGAATTGTCGGAAAAATGGAGGGATCGCAAAAAAAGAAATCATCATAATTTTAATCATCATTGTCATCCAACGACGACTTTTTCCGTTGATTATCCGACGTTGATTAGATCTCATTTTAATTTAATGCGTTCCTCGTGTCGCAGTCACGAAAGAAAGTGGCACGACGTTTACAATTTTCTTCCTTTTTGAAAGCCATCACCGTGCAATTAACACTCTCGTCAGTTTTCTCTATCTTTTATCTCTAACGTGTCACAATGCCGGAAATGCATTTTCTTAGAGTGCATGAATCATTCGGCAATTACTTTGCGAAGGACAAAAAAAAACGGATCCAAAAGGATGAAGGAGTCTGCACGAGCTTGAAACCCGGGAAATTAGTCGATTTTTCATTTTTTTAAAAATGAAAGTGTTGAAATGAAAAATTTTGAATTTTACACATAATTATTCTAAAGTCTTGCCAGATTATATTTTATTTTTCAAATTGAGCAATATTGATAAACATTGGTGTTATTATTATTTAAATAAATGGCTGTAAGTGGTTAATAAACAATTATTTTCAGTATAATAATTTATTATACTAAAATTTTGTGTGTATCTTTCGTGTGACCCGACGTTTTTTTGAAATTTAGAAAATCACGAAAATGGCAAGCAATAGAAAAAATTTTAATTTTCGAGACAAACGTAAAAAACAAAAATAGTAATAACTCAGCTAATTTTTGGAATTTTAACAAAATCTTTGTTGCGCATTCAAAGGTCCAAACTTTGAGAATATGCAAAAAAAAAAAATGGTTTTCCAAACTTCTAGACCAGAATACTCCCTTAAAGTTACGCTCTGACGTGACGGGCATAGTTGCTGCGTCACTAAAATAGCTATAACTCCATAAACTAGTTAAATTAAAAAATTTCCTTTCGAGGATATATTCTTGAAGGTCCAAACATTAAGAATATGCAAAAAAAAATGGTTTTTCCAAACTTCTAGACAAGAATACTCCCTTAAAGTTACGCTCTGACGTAACGGGCATAGTTGCTGCGTCACTAAAATAGCTACAACTCCGATAATTATTGGAATTAGAAAATTTCCTTTCGAGGATATATTCTTAAAAGCCCCAACTTTAAGAATATGAAAAAAAATTAATTTTTTCAAAATTCTAGATTACAATACCCTCTTTGAGTTACGCTCCGACGTGACGGGCATAGTTGCTGTGTCGCTAAAATAGCTATAACTCCATAAATTATTGGAATTAAAAAATTCCCTTTCGATAATATATTCTTGAAGGTCCAAACTTTAAGAATATGCAAAAAAATAGTTTTTTCAAACTTCTAGACAAGAATACTCCCTTAAAGTTACGCTCTGACGTAACGGGCATAGTTGCTGCGTCACTAAAATAGCTACAACTCCGATAATTATTGGAATCAGAAAATTTCCTTTCGAGGATATATTCTTAAAAGCCCCAACTTTAATAATATGAAAAAAAATTAATTTCTTCAAAATTCTAGACTATAATACCCTCTTAAAGTTACGCTCCGACGTGACGCTCAGTTACTGCGTCGCTAAAATAGCTATAACTCCATAAATTATTGAAATTAAAAAATTCCCTTTCGAGGATATATTCTTGAAGGTCCAAACTTTAAGAGTATACAAAAAAAATGGTTTTTCCAAACTTCTAGACAAGAATACTCCCTTAAAGTTACGCTCTGACGTAACGGGCATAGTTGCTGCGTCACTAAAATAGCTTTAACTCCGTTAATTATTAGAATTAGAAAATTTCCTTTCGAGGGTATATTCTTAAAAGCCCCAACTTTAATAATATGAAAAAAAAATTAATTTCTTCAAAATTCTAGACTACAATACCCTCTTAAAGTTACGCTCCGACGTGACGCTCAGTTACTGCGTCGCTAAAATAGCTATAACTCCATAAATTATTGAAATTAAAAAATTCCCTTTCGAGGATATATTCTTGAAGATCCAAACTTTAAGAATATGCAAAAAAAATTAATTTTCTCAAAATTCTACACCAGAATACTCCCTCAAAGTTACGCTCTGACGTGACGTGCATAGTTGCTGCGTCACTAAAATAGCTACAACTCCGTTAATTATTGGAATTTAAAAAATTCCTTTGGAGGATACATTCTTAAAGGTTTAAACTTTAAGAGTATGCGAAAAAATTGATTTTTTCAAAATTCTAGACCAGAGTGCAGCCTTAAGAGAAATCGTTACGACAATCGTGACGATTTTTCCATTTTCATTCTTAAATTCTCATGCACGAGACATTATATTGTACTATCGATTTCTTCGATCCCAGATATATACCTATTTATACATTGGAGATATGCACGATGGTGCTGCAATCCAAGACCTGACACATTTCCTGATACACAACCTCTGGTAGTTATAAAATCGCACATTTGCTTGGTATACGGAGCGAATAAACGTACAGAAATCGTGTGCATGAACGTACACTAATATTCATCGAAGCGTGAAAATAAAAATAATACCTCATATAAGGCTACTCTGGCTTGCTGTACAGCTTGCCCACCCTGTCGGCTATAAACGTGTGAATTATTTTTCATAAACGTATCGAAAATTTGTCCCTACCGCAATATCCAAAAGTTCAGGATTATTTTTCGAATTTTCATTCGGATAAAAAACAGTTTGATATCTCGATGAAGTAAAGAGGCTGATGACTTAATTTTGGAGGCGCTTAAAAATCGAAAGAATCAGCTTCATTATGCTGTTACTTAAAAATTTCTCAACTTTTTTTTTGGCACTTACTTAAAATTAAATTAAATTTTATTGGTATGTAATTTCTTGGAAAATAGCAATAATAAATTTCACCCGGAGAAACTGAAAATTAGTGACAGGTTTAAATCTGATGATTCAAATTATTCAAAACGATTTTTTGGCACATTGATTTGGTTTTGATAAGATCCATGCGAGAACTTGAGAATCAAAAGTGAAAAATCGAGAGTGAAAAAAAAATGAAAATGTTTACATTTCATGGGAATTTTTGTTTTATCGAAGATTTTTGAGTTGATGAGATCAAGGTGTGATTAAAAAAATTGTATCAATTAAAAAAATGAAGCGAAAGAAAAGCTTCATCGCTCCAAAAAAAACTGGCTATTGACATTTCCAAAAAACATTTTATGATGATAAAAAGATGGAAAGAAAATCGATCATGTTCGATGGCTTCCATCGAGGGCTAAAAAGGTCGCAGACTAATTAAAAAATAATCTCGTTGACGGTGGGACATACTTTCAGATTCTACCGAGATAATTTCTTTGCCTCTTTTTTTTTTTGACCGGGATACAAAACTTTTCGTGGCGATCGAAATAATCGATCGATCGGCTAATTAAAAGAATAAGTTGCCACTGGCCCTTTTTACTTTCAGATTCTCTACCGAGATAATCCGTTCGCCCTCTTTTTTTTTTCAACCGAGATCCTGAAGACTTTTCGTGCCGATCGAAAGTTTGAAATGTGACTCTGAACTTTTGGACAATGCTGTATATATTTCTTCTCGGTGGACGCCTGACACGCTCCTCGGGCAACGAGCAATACCCATGTACTTAGTTAGCTAAGAAATTGCGCAATCCCTTCTCTGAGAAACCAGATATCACAGAGACTAAGTAAAATATCTTTATTTTCACTGTTGCAAGTGTCTATGTGTGGACGTTGGATATAGACCTAGAATGAGAGAGTGAGAAGTATGGCGGAAAATCCTGGTCCAGTTGGAGTTGAAAAATTATATTTATATAAAGAAAAAGAAGCAAAAGAACTGGCCGATTTATCATGGGTCAGCGAAGTCTGCTTCCGCCGATACGGCAATCTGGTTAAGGCGAGGCTAAATACCGACATTATTACTGAAGCCCTACATTATCGACTCAAAATCGCTGTCCAAACTTTTTCCAATACCGGTGGATGAATATCAATTAAATTTATGAATTAATGATGAATGAATTGCAAAATGCAAATGCGAGACACAAATCAACGTTTTCGTTAGTTGCCACTGACTTGTCAGACAGTTTGGATAGAAGACTGATGAAATTAATGTTATTTCATAGGAATTCCACATGGGGCTGCCCTCTTTCGGATTTCTGTGAACTTAATTTCGCCATTTTTTTCGATAAAACACGAAATTTATCAACATTCATCTCGTGATTTGGATTCCAAACTTACGACGCGATTTTTTCATGAAATAATGTCAAAGACGTATCGATATTCGTACTTTGGTGTTGGTTATCGAGCTCCACTCTTGGTTTTAGCCTAAATGCCGTAAAAACATTACTTTCAATTACAGATTATTTTATGATAATCGGATCTGTATTTTTTTCTTTCGTTTTCCGAAAAAATTTTAGTGGGGCTCCATTTTTGCCATAATTCTGATGATACTGTCACCATTTTATTGATTTTTGTCCATTCGTGCCAGAGCAAGTTTAGAATCCATTTTCGAGGTGCTAAATACCGACATTTTTCGTGCGAGTGCGAGAGAGAAAGGATGATAGGGGTCGTGTGAGAGCGAGAGAGAGGTCCGAATGTCGCCTTTAGCCTCCTCTTAAGAGGAGGCTAAATACCGACACTAACACCTCGAAATTGCCATCCAAACTTGCTCTTATACAAATGGATGGAATTGAATAAAATTTTAACAACATCATCGGAACAATGGCAGGAATGGAGCCTCACTAAAATTTTTTCGAAAAACAAAAAAAAAATTTACAGATTCACTTACCACCGAGAAACTGTAATTGAAAAACTTAAATTATTAAACTTTTACTGCATTTCGGGTAAAACCAAGAGTGAGGCTCCATGAAGAACGCCACGATACAAATATCGAGACGTTTTCGACATTATTTTATCAAAATGACATGCCGTAAGTTTGGATGGCGCATCAAGAGATAAATATCGATAAATTGTAGTTTTATTGAAAAACGAAATGGCGAAATGTAGTTCACAGACGTGCGAGTGAGGGCAGCACCATGGATTCTGACGAGTAACCTATAATATTTAGGGGGCTCGAATGAGTTCGTTGGCATTAGCTGTAACGCATTTTATCCTCTCAATTGACAATTAATTGTTAATTAATTTATCCCCCTCTTAATTGTCAAAATGTAATTAATTTTCATCCACGGTTGTCGGAGAAAGACTGGACGACGATGATACGTCGATAATGTAGTGATTGAATAAAAATGGTATTTAGTCTCCTCTTAAGGCCTAGATTACCTCTTATTCTCTCTCTCTCTCTCTCTCTCTCTCTCTCTCTCTCTCTCTCTCTCTCTCTCTCTCTCTCGCGCGCGCGCGCGCGCTCTATCTCTCGGACACCTAAAAATCTTCAACCAAAAATTTGACAAAAATGTATCTTAATTTATACGCCACGTTACGATGAAGAGCCGACTGATTGATTTATAAACGATATGCATTTTTTTTGTTTTATAATGATTATTATTTATAATTAGATAATGACTGGATTATGATTAGACCTGAGAAGCAATTTAAAAAAACACCTTTAGAGAACTCTCTCTTGCTGTACACTTCTCTAACTCCTTTTCAAACTTGTTTTTTCCTCGCTATATGCTTGTAATATATAGACACTATTTTTGTGCTTGGGTTTGCAGCCATTTTAGTGAACCGATTGAATTTTGGCCAAAATGCAAAAAAAAAAAAATTATTTTTGTTTTTCGGGCCTCATATCGATGTATTTTTGCCCCCTAAACACGAATCTATCAATAGTTTTTTCAAAAAATCAAAATTTTCATGAATTTCGATAAAAAACTGTTTTGCTCAATTTTGGGCCTATTTTCAAAAACCTGAAAATAGCGAAATTTCAATTGCTCATAACTTCACTTTGGTTCAACCGATTTCAAAATTTGTTTTTCGTACGCAAAGCTTGTGACCAAACTTAGAGAATGCCGTTAAGTTCATCTCGATAAATAATTTTTTGTAGAAATGAGAGCAGTTTGAAAATCGCGGAAAAAAATGGAAAGGGGTATACCTTAAAAAATTTACAAAAATCTATTGTTGAACTTTAAAAATCTGCAAAAAATCGAAAAATGATCGTAATGGGATGAACCAAACGGGATTTTGAAGCGTGAACGATTACGAAGAGAATGAGCTCATGCTCAAGCCGCAATTCTATCTAGAAAATAAATTGCAGCCATTTTAGTGAACCGATTGAATTTTGGCCAAAATGCAAAAAAAAAAAAAAATTATTTTTGTTTTTCGGGCCTCATATCGATGTATTTTTGCCCCCTAAACACGAATCTATCAATAGTTTTTTCAAAAAATCAAAATTTTCATGAATTTCGATAAAAAACTGTTTTGCTCAATTTTGGGCCTATTTTCAAAAACCTGAAAATAGCGAAATTTCAAGTGCTCATAACTTCACTTTGGTTCAACCGATTTCAAAATTTGTTTTTCGTACGCAAAGCTTGTGACCAAACTTAGAGAATGCCGTTAAGTTCATCTCGATAAATAATTTTTTGTAGAAATGAGAGCAGTTTGAAAATCGCGGAAAAAAATGGAAAGGGGTATACCTTAAAAAATTTACAAAAATCTATTGTTGAACTTTAAAAATCTGCAAAAAATCGACAAATGATCGTAATGGGATGAACCAAACGGGATTTTGAAGCGTGAATGATTACGAAGAGAATGAGCTCATGCTCAAGCCGCAATTCTATCTAGAAAATAAATTGCAGCCATTTTAGTGAACCGATTGAATTTTGGCCAAAATGCAAAAAAAAAAAAAATTATTTTTGTTTTTCGGGCCTCATATCGATGTATTTTTGCCCCCTAAACACGAATCTATCAATAGTTTTTTCAAAAAATCAAAATTTTCATTAATTCCGATAAAAAAACTGTTTTGCTCAATTTTGGGCCTATTTTCAAAAACCTGAAAAAAGCGAAATTTCAAGTCAATGTAATTATGACCGAAACGTATAGAACCGATGAAAAAAAAATTTTCCCAATTATTTTTTTTCATCGGTTCTATACTTTTCGGTCATAATTACGTCGATTCCTGAAAAAAAAACGATACGCCCTTATGGCTTTCGAGACCCACTCGGAAAGCCATAAGGGCGTATAAAAAATTTAAAAAAATTGGGAAATTTTTTTTTCCATAGGTTCTATACTTTTCGGTCATAATTACGTTGATTCCTGAAAAAAAAAAATTTCGATACGCCCTTATGGCTTTCCAGCCCTACCTTTGGCTGGCATACGTCCTTATGGCAGCTGTAACGCGATATCTCAAGTTCTGCTTAACCGATTTACTTCAAATTTTTTACCAATCTTCAATGTATAACCCTCTATCGCCCCTACCAATTTGGATCAAAATTATTTTTTTTACTATTGTAAAAAAATTAAAAACTATGGAAAAAAGAGTCGGAATACGCCTTTTTTTTATCAGACCGTCGTCATTTTGCAAAATTTTTTTTTCCCATTTTCTCCGAGGCAGGGGTATAACGACATTCTTACTAATTGAGCATCTTTTTTTAAATTTTGTATCGGATGACTAAAAGGATTGCAATCTCTTTCTTTAGCCCCAACTTTACCAGCTTGTAGACTTATTTAATTTTCGTTTTTTTTCTCGAATTTTTGTAATGTTTATTGTCAAAATATTTATAAATATGTTGTAAAAAAAATAATGATAAAAAAATTCATTTTTATTATCGAGCTCGACAAAACGCTCAAAATGTATGTCTCCAGACCAGAGAGTCCCGCCTTAAATCATTTTATGAAAGATTGTTTTTTTTTTACAGAATTATTTAATCAAAAAATTTAAACCGTGTGGAAATGAGGAATTTAAATTAAACGACTATGATTATTCTTATTATAAAGAATTGAATACTAGCGGATTAAAATTTTTTTTATTGTCTCTACGAATTTCAATAATTAGATGTAATTTTTCTCCTCAAGAATCATTCAACCGAGAAGTGTAAACCGTTTAACATCAAGTATATTTATTTAAAAAGTTATTATTATAAACAGTCAAATGCGAGTGCATTTTTTCAATTTCGAAACTCCTTAATCCTTTCAATTAGTTTACGAAAAGAATTAATTTACTCAAAGAATTATGAACTGAAAATTCTATACAGTCCGAAATCGAGTGTCGTAAACTTGAGAATATCTTGTATTTAAAAATAAGGTAAATGTCCCAATTATTGGATTTATTCAAACAAAAACTGAAAGTTCCTGAATAAACTTACCCTTATTCGTTTAATAATAACTCTAAGATTGTCAAATATATTTTTTATTTGTATTTTCGTGCAATCAACATAAAAAGAAAAGTAAAAAGAGAATATAACCTAAATGTAACCTAAAAATACGAATGTAATGTTCGATATATTTTGCTCTCCGATATTTCAGTCGAAAAACAAGAAAACTGCGACAAAATCAAACAAAAACAGAACATAAGAACGAGGATGATGAAAATAAAAATAAAATAAAGTTCGAGTTGAAAAGCAAAAATAAACCAAATGCGAATGAACCAAAAACCTGTCAAAAGAGACTAAGTATATATTTTTGTATTTTAACATTATTGATAAAAGATTATTCAAGTATTTGATTTTGCTTTTAGTTCTTAATATTGTGCCCAAAATAATATTTCCAGAACGGAAAGAGAATTCTCGAGAGTGTTCAATAACTGGGACATGCCTGTTCAATATTAGGGACATAGGGACTTCCAGTGTTCAATAATTGGGACATTTGCATGTTTCACATTGTTATTTATTTATTTTTTTAATTTGAAATTATTTAAAAATAATTTAAAAAATATCAAAGTATCATTTGAACATGCACTGAGAAAAAGAATGGTTGAATATGCGAAATCGTTTAGTTGAATACGTGCAACTAAATATTTAGTTGTACAATCCAAATTTTTGTTGCCTGAACAATATTTTGGTCAACCAAAGCGCGGAATTATTCAAGAAACTAATTATTTAGTTAGAACAAATAAATATATAGTTGCCCGTATTCAACTAACGATTTTGCATATTCAACCATTTTTTTTCTCAGTGTGAAAGCGATGGTTTTTTTTATTATTTTATATTCTTTTCTCACCGAATTCAATCCCCAAATCCTTAGCTGTTCAATAATTGGGACATTTATTTTATTAAAAAAAAAAAAAAATTTCATGCCAAACTGAACAATTAATACGGCAATAGCACGGCTAATCAATTTATATTTTTCTCGCTAGTGCGCTCGACATTGTTATATTTCTGGATTCTGCGTGTGATCCAGAACTCTTCGGAGTTAGAGAGTCCATTGTTTTGGAGGCTCGTGTAAACTCGAAACCGTTATAATCGAGAAACTTTTTTATTCTCACGATTGTACTTTTTCCTGGTGGATTATGGATTGGTCAGAGAAATATATATGTATAAAAAAAAAATACATATGAGTTTAGTGTGTCATTTCTCTGGAGGCGAAGAACGCACAAACACAGTAATCAGCACGTTGGCGATGCAGAAATGAGATTATAGTTTTTTTTTCCTATTCAACTCAATTTTTTTTATTCAACGAATAAAAGAATTTCTCAACTATTGCACTGAAGTGGAAAGTACATTTACGGTTAGCTCGACGGCTAAAGTTCATGATAAACGAGTATCTAATGTGGCAACCTGCGATCTGGATAATTAAGTGAATTTTGGAGGAGTCAGCGTGGGTTCGAGCACGTCACGATGAGCAAGTTCGTCAAAAAAGGCAAGAGCCTAGGCCCGAATTTTGAGTCATAAGTTCCATCTCAAGATCGAACTCAAGTTGGAACTTAAGATCGAACTCAAGTTGGAACTTAAGATCGAACTTAAGTTTCAATTTAAGATGAATCTTAAGTTTGAACTTGAGTGTCATTGTACGTTCATTCTTAAGTTCAAACTTAGGGCGAACTTCAAATCGATCTTAAGTTCACATTTAAACTTGGTTCGAAGTTTGATCTCAACATCAATCTTGAGCTTTAACTCAAGTTCGATGGAAATTCTTTCATCGCCTCCCTCGAGCGCGTTTTTGGACATTAGTTTTCAAAATAATTAAGTTCGATCGAACTTAAGTTCAAGCTCAAGATGGATCTTAAGATCAAACTTCAAAACGAAATCAAGTTTGAACTTGAGACCGATCTGAATTTCGCAATGAAGTTTGAACTCAAGTATGAACTTATAATGGCACTCAAGTTCGAACTAAAGATTCATCTCAAATTGGAACTTAAGTTCGATCCTAATAAGTTCCAACTTGAGTTTGATCTTAACATAGAACTTATGACTTAAAATTCGGGCCTGAGAGCCCATTTAGATTTTAATGTAGGTAGGATTTTTTAGTCAAGCCTTCGTTAGTAGATCGCATAATATCTCTCTCGAATATATTTAAGTAGTTAAAACTACTCGAGAATGCGTGACTCGGATAGATTTCGACCCCAGGAAATTTTTTAGGCTTGACCCATATTTCAAACTTTCGAAAAGTAGATCAAGACCGAAAATTAGGTGGGGGTCCCTCCCCTTATGAGTCAAAAGTTTAAAATAGATGGCAAATGAGTAGCTGAAATGAATAAATATTTTTCACTATTTAGCATCAAACAAAAATAAAAATATTCTTCGAATACAATTTTTTAATGGTTCTTTAAATAGATTATTTTTTATTAGATTTGAATATTCTAATGATGCGATATTTTTATGGTGAAAGTATAGTTTTTTGGGTAAAAAAATGATTCATGATTATTGATTTATGATTTATGAATTCCGAGAAAAATGATTTATTTAGTGTAAATACATTTATTTTTAATTAATAAAATTTTATTCGCATAATAGGCTATTTATTAGCCTAATAATTTTTGCAAATCTCCTATCTAATAATAATATCTAATAATATCTAATAAATATAATAAATCTAATGATTATTTTGTCTGGATTTATATCTCTTGAAGAGAACAAAATGATGACGCTTCTTTCTGACCCTTCAATAGGTCCTTTTCAAAAACTCGTTGGAATTTTGAGAATTGGTCAATTACATCAAAATTCAATTTTTCAAGTAGTTGATTTTCGCATTTTTCGTCTTTGAAAAATAATTTTTATCTGGTATAAAATATATATCTCATTCATACCAGCAAATTGGAAAAGTGTTGTTTTTTATCAAAAAAGTTTCAAGCAACCCAAAAACCAAATTTTTCTGCAAAATTCCTTTTTGGTTGGTTTTCCATAAATCAGCGTAAGACCGCAATCTTTCCCACTGGAAATTCTTGCGCGTGAGATATATGCAAAAAATATATACTAAATATGAAGCATTCCGCACCAAGTGGACCACTAAAAAATCGTGTGACCTCGAAATATTATGAAACATTTTTTTAAAGGTTATTCGAGTGTCAAAAGCAAGCAGGATTTATTTCAGATTTTTGAATCTGATTTTACACCCCCAATTTGGATCCGTATGTTGTTATTTATTCTTTTTTCGATTCATTTTACATGCGAAACGATCCATTGCACACAAAAAACACTTCTGCATAAAATTTAGGTTTTCGAATATACTTCATAATCTCATCTATTTTGAAGCTGTCCAGAATCCTTTTCGTGTATTTTTCAGCGAAACAAGGCAATAATATTTTTTTTCGTCGAGTTCGCCATTTCCAATTTTCCTACAATTTTGAGAAAACTTTCGTTGATTTCACAACGAATCACAGAAAAATTGGCATGATGGAGAATTCATATTTCCAAGTGTTTTTTGAGGTTAACTGATGAAAACACTTGCGACTTACGACAAATATTCGATGTTGTCCAACGCCCCCATTAAATTTATTGAAAAAACATTGAACATGTATTATTTACCGTGTATCAGCGTGGGGTCAATTTATGATTAACTTGTTCGGAAATACCAAAGTATTTTGTGAGGTCCCAACTTTGGACTTTAACCCCACGCTGAAACATGGTAAATAATTTATGTTCAATGTTTTAAAAAATAAATATAATGGGGGCGTTGGATAACATCGAATGTTTGTCGTAAATCGCAAGTGTTTTCATCAGTTAACCTCAAAGAACACTTGGAAGATATGGATTCTCCATCATGCCAATTTTTCTGTTGTTTGTTGTGAAATCAATGAAAGTTATTTCGAAGTTGTAGGAAAATTGGAAACAGCAAACTCAAAAAAAAAAATATTATTGCCTTGTTTCGCTGAAAAATGCACGAAAAAGATTCTGAACAGCTTCAAAATGGATGAGATTATAAAGTATATTCGAAAGCCTAAATTTTATGTGGAGGTGTTTTTTTTGTGCAATGGATCGTTTCGCATGTAAAATGAATCGGAAAAAAAATAAATAACAACATTCGTATCCAAATTGGGGGTGCAAAATCAGATTCAAAAATCTGAAAAAAATCCTGCTTGCTTTTGACACTCGAATAACCTTTAAAAAAATGTTTCATAATATTTCGTGATCACACGATTTTTTAGTCGCCCACTTGGTGCGGAATGCTTCATATATTTAATGTGTTCGGAATATATCTCGCCACAAAGTTGTGTAATTGGCATAGTGATACACATTCGATATATTTATTGCTCGACTGAAGAATATATATATGTATCTGTGTATACTTCTTTATATCCCACTTATTGAATCCTTTTAAAATAAATATATCATCATTGCAAACTTGCTGTACCAAAAAGTAGGTCACATACCTTACTGATGAACATACATGTGGCGTACATTTTTTTTTTCGCAATGTCAATCGCGCATAATTAGCTTTTTAGCGCATATTATCGCCACTCCTAATTTAAATGCTGCATATATATTTTTCTCATACATCTTTCATTGAGAAAATGTATCTTGAATATAGATGTTGCATTTATTTCACATTAACGATTCACGTGCAGCATATTTCTCCCACGAAAAATAGTATGTGGAGATTACATAAGATATACCAATATATTTTGGATATATCAATAAATTTTAGATATATTATATATTTTAATATACATTTTCATATTTAATATATTTTGTAACATTCTATATACTGGATATGCTTTAAATTTCCCATTGAACTCAAGTTGGAACTTAAGATCGAACTTAAGTACCAATTTAAGATGAATCTTAAGTTTAAACTTAACTTCCATCATAAGTTTCATGCTTAAGTTCAAACTTAAATTTCGTTTGAAGTTTGATCTTCAGATCCATCTTGAGCTTAAAAATAAGTTCTATCAAACTTCTTTCATCGTCTCCCTCGACGGTTTTTTTTGACTTTAGTTGTGAAACTAATCAAGTTCAATCGAACTTAAGTTTAAGCTCAAGATGGATTTTAACTTCAAACTTCGAACCAAATTCAAGATTGAAGTTTCAAGTTAAGTATGCAAATTAAGTTCTATTAGAATGAAACTTAAGTTCGATTTTGAGTTTCAACTTGAGTTCAATGGAAAATTTGATCTCAAGAACTCAAGAACTTGGTACCAGTGATCGGCAAAAAAAAATCTATCTATTTTTATTATCCAATTTTGTCGAAAAATTAATAATTAACAAAGAAATATTACTATTTTTTTAAACATTAGTAATTAGCGGTAACATATTACTAATTTTTCTAAAAATTAGTAATTTGTGACAAAATATTACTAACTTTTATAAAAAACTAGTAATTAGTAACAAAATATTACTAATTTTCCTAATAAATAAGTTATTAGTGCCATAACATTTCTAATTTTTCGAAAAAATTAGTAATTAACGATAAAATATTATTAATTTTTTCCATGAATTAGTAATTAGCGAGAAAGATATTGCTAAATAACAAAAAAAAAATCAATAATTTGTGAAGAAATGTTGTATTAATTTTGGAAAAAGTGATAAATAAAATAAAAATTACTAATGTATTTTTTAATAGGTACTGATTAATAACTGAATACTGATTAATAACTGATGATACTCAATAATAATTTATGTGATATCGTATGACATTCGATACAATAAATACTTATGTGTGAAAGATTCAAAATCTAGTTATTATAAAAAATAAAACAACTTTTTGAATAGAGTTGTTTGAGCTTATTACCATGAATCAATCCGTACACACAAGTACGTAAAAATACACAATACTTTTCTACAAATTACTGTTTAAAAAAAAATTAGTTAGTAATATTTTTTCGCTAATTACTAATGTTTTTCCGCTAATTACGAATTTTTATAAAAAATTAGTAACATTTATTGACCAATTATTAATTTTTCGAAAAAATGATTAATAAAATCAATATCGCTGACGAAAAAATCGATACTGCCGATCAATGCTTGGTACACAAATTCTAAAAAACGTTTATCATCATTTGAAAGGTTAGTTCATGAAGCACTGTCCAAGTTTTTTAATTTTTCATTGAGACTGATAAATTTATACACTGCGACCTCGATAATCGCTACCTCGATCGTTGCAATTGCAGCGTAGTGGGAGAAGCGCCAAGCCAATCGCGTCAGGCCGCCGTCAGCCACCAGCGGCGCAGAGACGGTTCTGCGCAATGTGCGCAACCCCACTTCTTGCAAGAGCCGGTCCCGATGGATTCCGATTATCGAGGTCGCAGTGTAGATGTTTTTCGTTCAGCTGCACATTCGGAACTTCGAGTACATGATTTTTTTCACCTACTTTATTGCAGCGAAGGAAAAATAATGGGGACGCTGCTGATGTTGCTGGGATTGGCAGTGCCAATAATGGCAGGATACGTTCCACCTGGTCCAAGATACACGTGTCCGAAGGAACCAATTTACATATATCCGTGCACTTGCACACGTGGAAGCGATCAGGGAATCTTCGTCCATTGTGAGAACACAAATTTGGCGAGTCTGAGTTTGGCATTTGCCAATCTTGGAAACGAGGGCGTACCGATCGAGGAATTGGTGATGTACAAGTGCAATATCGAGCGTTTTTACGGTCCAGCGTTGTATCCTTTGGAAGCGAGGGTCATAAGATTCATCGAGACACCATTGAGGATAATCGAGGAGCACAGTTTTCTCGGTGTCAATCGAACGCTGCAGGAATTGCACATAACCGGAAGTAAGCTGGAGAAGTTTCCTCGCGAGGCCATGAGCATATTGGGAAATTTGTCGATATTGAGTATCAAGGGACAGCGTATTCCCGGATTAGCGGGAAACAGTTTTGTCAGCAGTATGTTGGCAGGGAAGCTCGAAAAATTGGAAATAAGCAATGGCACTTTGTCGTCACTTCCGACTGATGCACTTACGCCGTTGAAGAAGCTCAAAGTTCTGGATTTACATGGCAATGAGATTTCCGATCTCAAGAGAAATCAATTCAAGGGCCTCAGAGACACCGAAGTTCTGGACCTGTCGCACAATCTCATCACCAAACTCGATCCCTCTCATTTGGCAGATTTAACGAAAATGGGCTGGTGCAATATTTCGCACAATTTAATCACGGAATTGAAGAGGTATGAAAAATAATATATATTAAATTAGAAAAATTAAGTATATCTAAATAATTTTTAAGCAATAATTGATTGAATATTTGCAAAATATTGCAGTGTCAATTTTTTGAAAATGAAACATGGATTTGAAGAGATAGGGGAATGTGATAATCAAATTCATTTGAACAATTTAATATAACAATTCAACATTTGAGTTGAGTGGATTTAACGTATATAAGTTAGTCAATTCAATTGAGTTGAAAATTGAATTAAGAAACAATTTAGGTAATAATGTTGGTAATTTAGGTGAGCCATAATAGATTGAATATTCGAAAAATATTGGATAGTGTCGAAAAATTGAAAAAAGCGATTTTCTAAATTATAATCAATTAATGGATTGATATTTGCAAAATATTTCATAGAGTCAAAAAAATGAACATTTTTTTGAAAATGAATCATGGAATTGAAGAGATACGAGAATATGATAATCAAATTCATTTGAACAATTTAATGTAGCAATTTAAAAATTGAGTTTAGTGGATTTAACATTTAAGTTACTTGATTTAATTGAGTTAACAGTTGAATTAAGAAACAATTTAAGTAAGCAGTAATAGATTAAGTATTCGAAAAATATTGCATAAGTGTAAAAAAATTGAAAAAACCTTTTTTTAAAGTAATCAATTATTGGATTGAATATTTGCAAAATATTGCATAGTCAAAAGAATGAAAATTTGTGTGAAAATGAATCATAGAATTGAAGAGATACGACAATGTAATAATCAAATTTGTTTGAACAATTTTAGGTAGCAATTTAACAATTGAGTTGAGTGGATTTAACTTTTAAGTTACTCAATTCAATTGAGTTAACAATTGAATTAAGAAACAATTTAAGCAAGCAACAATGGATTAAATATCCGGAAATTATTGCTTAGTGTAAAAAAATTGAAAAAACCTTTTTTTTTAATTAATCATAGAATTGAGTGTGTTAGATCATAAATTTCCAGCAGTTGATTAAAAAAGTAAGCGAGAGTTTTAAATTTGACGACTCAAAAAATTTTGAACATTAGAATTGGGTTTCAAAAATTACTGCTAATAATAACAAATGGGCAAATTTATTTTAAATTAAGCTAAATTTTTCAGAGGTTATGCTTATAATTAAAATAACTTAAAAAGCGTCAGATGTTTCTTTACAAATTATTTCCAAAGAAGTTTAACTTTTTGCGATCGTCAATTAGAGAAACTATGATTAAAAAAAAACATACGATTTTAAGACAAGTCAAAACGATAATTGACAATCTCTTGTTTTTTACAGAGGAACGTTTGCAAGAAATTCCGTTCTCAAAGTGTTGAATCTGAGTAACAATAAAATTCGTAAATTAGACGCTAATACATTCCGTGGAATGAGATTCTTGCGAAGATTATTTTTGAGTGGGAATCTGATAAACGACGTGGGCCGCGGCACTTTTGGATCGGTCACGAGAATCGGTACGATTGATTTATCGAAAAACATGATTAAAAAAATCGATTATCAAATGTTTCATCAGCTTCAATACGCGGAGGTAAAGTTCATCAATCGAATCGAGGATCTTCATTTTTCTTCTTCATTGTTGATTGAGAATAGCCTGAGTAAAAATCATTTATTCGCAGCTATTGGACGTCTCAGAAAATCAAGTGACGATAATTGAGAAGCTCGCTTTCAAGGATCTATTTTTGGCGAGCGTGAATTTGTCGCACAACGAAATATCGATTATTCAAGCTGGAGCTTTTGAGAATTGTGCCAATATTACGATTCTCGATCTGAGCTACAATAAAATTGACAATATATCGAAATACGCGTTTGACAGTGCGACTTATGCCACGGAATTGCGGATGAGTTTCAATTATTTGACCGCTCTGAATCAGGTAAAAAAAATAATTGATTGTATTACAAAATTCGCTTAATTGATTCGGGGATACAAACACTGAGAAAAAAGTTCAGTTAAAACAACTAAATCCATTTAGTTGAAAAAAATTTAATTGATTCAATATTAATTTGTTTGAAATAATGAAACTGTAATTAATTCGACAAATGGATTTGGTTAACCATAAGATATGAAGTGAACGAAATTATTTGGTCAATTTCCAGATACAGTTTTGTCCAATTTACACGTTACTGAGTTTCTGTACAGAAATATTTCGTTGGTTTCTAGTATATTTCAACTAAATAAATTTAGCTGTAACAAAAAAACAATTCGTATTTTCAATCACACAATTTATTTGGTACAAAGACATTTATTTGATTGAACTGTAACTTTGCCCATTCAAGCAACGATTTAACCGATTTAACTAAAACTTCCACTGTATCTTTGTTGAATTGAAACAAATATTTGGTTGAGTCGAACAAATTTTTGCATTTTCAACAAAAAAATTTTCTCAGTGCAAAGAGGGAGAAAGATTAAAAAAAGAGAGAGAGAACCAAGTTTATTAGCCCATTACTAGAATTGAAGTTTGCGAGTTACCTTGCATTTAAAATGATTGTTGCAATTACATTGATTATTGTGTAATTATACATGTGGGTCATTCCATGTTAAATCGACCAATAGTTGGAATCGAACCCTTTCAATTTCTTTTATCATAAAACGAAGTTTTACCAAAGGAAAAAAATTAATGTTTTTTTTTTTCGAAAGTCATGCAAAATTGAAAGTTTCACCATTTTTTTCAATTTTTGAATTTTATTTTTGTAAATATCTCGGAAACTATTATAGTTACGAAAAAATCGTTCTGGTCAAAATTACAAAATTACATGATTGCTCAACTCTACTTAACTTAGAGGTGAAAGTTTTTTTTTTTTACCAAAATTCACATTTTTGAAAAAAAAACACCTTTCTGAAAATATCAGAATCATGCAGATTAGTACAAGGTATTAAATTAAAAAAAATGGAACAAAAAATTTAATGTTAATGGTGGATTTTCACGGTTTTTATAAATTCAAAATTCTCTAAATTCATCATTTTTCAATTTTTTTTCGGAATTTTTTTTTTTCGTAGCCCCAAGTATACTCTTTAAGACGAACCCAAAACGATTCCTTCGTAACTATAATAGTTTTCGAGATATTTGAAAAATTAACTTGAAAGATTGAAAAAAATGTGAAATTTTGAATATTGCATGACTATCGAAAAAATTAAAAAAAATTTTTTTCCTTCGGTAAAACTTCGCTTTATGATAAAAGAAAACTTCTGCCCAAATTTCATCAAAATCGAAAGGGGTTGTTTACAACTATTGGTCGATTTGACATGGAACAATCCATATTTTAAAACTGCATCAAATATGTGACGTATATGCTAATTAATGATTTTTTAACTAATTCTTAAATTGTTTTCAACACTTATCATGTCTCGTGGAAGATTGTTAAACAATTGTATGCACAATTGAATAAACAATAAATTAGTAAATTCTCTCATTTTTCTTCATCATTCACGAAGCTTCCTTTATGCGGAAATACAGCGATCAATTCTAGTTTTTGCATGAAAGAAGCTCGGCAAATTATGGAAAACGAGATGAGAAAGCATTTGTGCAATTTTACTATTTGCATTGACTATCTAAATAACGTAAGAACAAAATTTAGAAATTTTTACAAGTTAGATAATTTGCCCCATTTTTGTCCAACCAAAAATAATCGATAAAATCTAAACACTCGTTAGAATTAAAAAACAATTTTTAAAAAATGAAGGGCGATTGGTACTCGATTTGTGGGTCAACTTTCAGCTTGATAGCTCGAAGGTTTCTCTAATTAATAATTATAAATAATTTTTATCAAATACCTGAATTTCAAAAAAAAATTAACTCCCTCAAAAACAAAGCTTCCTTGACGAGGAAGCAAGTGATGAAAATTCAAGAAATGGGATTGAACTTTCTGCTTCTTACAGATTCCAATGCACAATATGACGGGTCTGAAAGTTCTGAACGTCTCTCACAACAACATCAATTCCGTGCCAAAGCAAACATTCCCAAAGCTCTACGAGCTTCACACGATTGATTTGTCGAACAACAATATTTCCGACATTTACAACGCGGTATTTCAAACTCTCTTCAGTCTGAGATATCTGAATTTATCCCACAATTCGTTGGAGCAAATAAAGCCATCGACTTTTGGGCCTCTTCCGACGCTTCTCGAGTTGGACTTGAGTTACAATAAATTGAAGGATGTGTCGAGAGGAAGCTTGACGAGATTAGCAAGTTGCAGGTAAGACGATGGATGAAAATTTGCTAAAAATGGTCAAAACTTTGAGGAAAAAAATGTGTAGGGGGAAGTCCCCTAACGCCGGACGCCACCTAGCAGGGCTAGTAAACGCTCGTGTTAAAAATGTTGCCAGTGTTAGTAGCGCCCCAAGCGACTTGGCGGAGTTCTGGGGAACTAACTACACCGGGATATATATACCTAGCAGGGCTGGGAAACGCACCTAGCACCTAGCAGGGCTAGTAAGCGCTCGTGTTAAAAATGTTGCCAGCGTTAGTAGCGCCCCAAGCGACTTGGCGGAGTTCTGGGGAACTAACTACACCGGGATGTATATCTGTATGCATAGCTATATATAGCTATGAATGTATACATATATGTATGTATCTGGGGAACTAACTACACCAGGATATATATCTGTATGCATAGCTATATATAGCTATGCATGTATAGATATATATCCCGGTGTAGTTAGTTCCCCAGAACTCCGCCAAGTCGCTTGGGACACCATTAACGCTGGCAAACTTTTCTCCATAAGCCTTTCCTAGCCCTGGCACCTAGTACCGAACACTGTTGAGATAAGCCAAACTAGAGAGCAACGACAATAGTTCTCGTGCGTAGTTCGAACAGTAGCCACAGTGGTGACGGTGGCGCTAGAGAGCTAGCCACAGTGCGCATGCGCGCGTTGTCGAGAGTTGATTTTCGTTGGAGCCGATTAATATTTCGTGTCAGCCGTAATTTTCACACATTAATTGTTTAAAAAATAGGGGTTTTGCGGCTCTGTTTTTTAGCTTGGGATGCTTTTCGGTAAGTATGCTTTCAAATAATGAAGGTTAAATTTCAAAATGTTTGTAAAATGGCAACGCATTTTGTTATTTAATCTTGCATGTTGTGTCCCTGGTACCGGACACTCGATTTTTCTCCAGTACCGGACACCATTTTTTTTTTCGTTATTGGAATATTTATGTAAAAAATGTTGTTTTTGTTGTGGTGGTATTTCACTACGACAAATCAGTTAAAAATAATGACGAAAGGAAAATGGCCCGAGGAAAATATGAAAAAAGCCTCGATGACAATAATGACTGGATCCAGTGCGGCAATTGTAAGCAATGGGCTCATAAGGCGTGCGCAGATATTCCGGAGTGTTCTGAAGAATATATTTGCGATCATTGCAAAATTTAACCATTTTTAATCCATTTTTTCAAATAATGTTCATAGTGTCCGGTACTAGGTGCCACTTTTCGGACTCGACCATTTTAACTATTAAATTCAAAAATATATTTTTCTTAGTTTTACGTTTTTTTTTAAATCTGTACTATCGTTAACACACCAAAGAATACTCCAAAGTTTGTGAAAAAAATATAAAAAATCGAAGTTCTTATAGATATAATAGTTTTATTAATGAATAACCTTAAGTGTCCGGTACTGGGGGACTTCCCCCTACTCCATTGCAGAATTCTAACGGTCAAGAGCAACAAACTGACAAAGATATTTCAACTGCCGATATCGTTGGGACATTTGGATTTTTCCGAAAACTTGATCGAGGAAATTCCCATACTTGATGTATGGCCGTCCATGAACGCTCTTCTGACTCTCGATATTTCGAGCAATCGACTTGGCGATAATCTTCAACACGGTAGCTTCGAGGGACTCTTGACTCTGAGGGTATTGAATCTTCGTGCGAACAACATGACTAAACCACCGTGGGCGGCTTTGAGCACTCTCAGCAGTCTCCAATATCTTTATATGCAGGTACGAGATCATTTTTGACGATGACGATGCTTTTTAGTCGACAAAGTGATATTTCTTTCGGTGACTTGTGAAGTGATCTCACTTTTTGTTCTTGGCTCCTTTGCGAAGGATACTATGGGACACTATGGCCCGAATTTTAAGATCTTGATAGATCTTAAGATCAAACTTAACATTAAACTTTCCATCGAACTCAAGTTGGAACTTAAGATCGAACTTAAGTTCCAATGAGTAAGATGAATCCTAAGTTTGAACTTGAGTATCGTTATAAGTTCATACTTAAGTTCAAACTTTAGTGCAAACTTCCGATCGATCTTAAGTTTAAACTTAAACTTGGCTTGAAGTTTGATCTTAAGATCCATCTTGAGCTTCAACTTAATTTCGATGAAACTTTTTTCATCGCCTTCCTCGGCCGGGTTTATGGAATTAGTTGTGAAAATAATTAAGTTTCATCGAAATTAAGTTCAAGCTCAAGATGAATCTTAAGATCAAACTTCAAACCAAGTTTAAGTTTGAACTTAAGATCGATCTGAAGTTCGCAATAAAGTTTAAACTTAAGATCGATCTGAAGTTCGCAACGAAGTTTGAACTTAAGATCGATCTGAAGTTCGCAATAAAATTTGAACTCAAGATCGATCTGAAGTTCGCAATAAAGTTTGAACTTAAGATCGATCTGAAGTTCGCAACAAAATTTGAACTTAAGTATGAACTTATAATGACACTTAAGTTTAAACTTAATATTCATCTTAAAATTGGAACTTAAGTTCGATCTTAAGTTCCATATTGAGTTCAATGGAAAGTTAGTTATAAATAATAGATGGATAAATTGGCATAATAAATTACTTGGGATGAAAATTTAGGCTCACTCGGAAGGATCCCAGAAGATTTTCTTTGGACTCTTAGTTTGTTTGGACGCTGTAGTTTTTTCCCCATGTGTCATATACTGTTGCTGCCATTATTGTTGCCATTACGAGTTTTCTGAGTTCAACAAAATTCTCCTTGTATCCGTCTAAAGCTCGAATTTTAAGATCGAACTTAAGTTCCACTTTAAGATGAACCTTAAGTTTAAACTCAAGTATCATTACAAGTCCATACTTAAGTTTAAACTTTAGTACGAACTTTAGATCGATCTCAAGTTCAAACTTAAACTTGGTTTGAAGTTTGATCTTAAGAACCATCTTGAGCTTGAACTTAAGTTCGATCAAACTTCTTTCATTGCCTCCCTAGACCTTGTTTTTTGACGTTAGTTGTCAAAATAAGTAAAGTCAATGGAACTTAAGTTCAAGCTCAAGATGGATCTTAAGATCAAACTTCAAACCAAATTTAAGTTTGAACTCAAAATCGATCTGAAGTTCGCACTAAAGTTTGAACTCAAGTATGAATTTATAATGACACTTAAATTCAAACTTAAGATTCACCTTAAATTGGAACTTAAGTTCAAACTTAAGATTCATATTAAATTAAAACTTAAGTTCCAACTTGATTTCAATGGAAAGTTTGATCTTAAGATAGATCTTAAGATCTTAAAAATTGGGCCTAAGTGATCCTAGATTTCCATCTCAAGTAATTTAATACACTCAGATTCGACTGAGTTCTTTATTTTTAATTTTTTTTTACACTGAGAAAAAAAATGTTTGAATGAACTAAATCGGAAGTCAAATACGTTCAAATAAATATTTTCTTTGGTCTAACTAAATAATTAGTTTTTTTTTAATAATTCTGCGCTTCGGTTGATCAAAATATTATTCAGGAAATGTTGAATTGTACCAACTAAATATTCGTTTGAACGTATTTGACTTCCAATTTAGTTCATTCCACCATTTTTTTTTCTCAGTGTAAGTTAAAAAAAAATTAATTCTTAAATTCTTAAAAGTTTAAATAAAATTAAACCTAGCTGAGATAGAGGAAAAAGAATGGGAATGTAAATTTCCAAAAGCTCAGCCTTAAGTTTTGAGTCCCAACAAAGCTGCCTTTCACGAGGAAGCCAAATTCCAGAACGATTCTTTTTTACAAAGGACATCTCATTGATGTCAAAAAACAATTAGAACGAATTGTGTTTGCAAATTTATCAAATATCTTATTCCATCCCTTCGCTAATTAGGACAACGCTCTGGAGAGTCTGAACAAAGCGGCATTCGGCCGATTGCCGATTGTCTTTGAACTGAATTTGGCGAACAACCGGATAAAGGACATAAGCAATCGAGCATTCGAAGGACTATTGCAGCTGCTGATACTGAATCTGACGAACAACAACATAAGTTCGATTCCCAATGGAGCATTCCAGGGTCTGGTGTCATTGAGGACACTCGACCTTTCTCACAACAAGCTCGAGAAATTGGACAACAAGACACACGGATTGTTGGACGATTGTCTCTCCCTCGAGAGGATTAATCTCAGTCACAATAGAATATCGTTTATCACGAGAAAAACATTGCCGAATGATCCTTGGATTCCCTACAGATTGAAGGAGGTCGATCTTTCCTACAATACCATGCCGATCGTGACCTTTGACCTTACGATCGGTACCAAAAGAGTCACAAACATGAATCTCAGTCACAACAACATCAACGAGATACGAAGACGTGAGTCCTGATGATAAATATCAATTATTAATATTTTGTGTTGGGTAAAAATTAATTACAAGGATAATTTGGTGTCCTCGTAGACGTTTTTGGCAATATGACGTCCTTGGAGACGCTCGACCTTTCGTTCAACGATCTGAGCGATATATCCGACAAGGATGTGTTCGTTCCACCGAAGAATCTGACGAATCTTTATCTGGCCAACAATCACTTGACACACTTGCCAATGGACAAAATACTGCCGATCCCGAATCTTCGGATTCTCGATCTCCGGAACAATGATTTTGGGAGTTTCGACGATAAATTTATGAGGGTCATTGAAAATGGCACCTTGCTCAAGTACGCCGGTGAGGAACACGAATGCAGAATTTTCTGACTCCTGTCTTGGGCCCAAATTTTATGATCTTAAGAGGAGGCTAAATACCATTTTTATTCAATCCCTACATTATCGACGTATCATCGTCGTCCAGTCTTTCTCCGACAACCGTGGATGAAAATTAATTACATTTTGACAATTAAGAGGGGGATAAATTAATTAACAATTAATTGTCAATTGAGAGGCTAAAATGCGTTACAGCTAATGCCAACGAACTCATGCGAGCCCCCTAAATATTATAGGTTACTCGTCAGAATCCATGGTGCTGCCCTCACTCGCACGTCTATGAACTACATTCCGCCATTTCGTTTTTCAATAAAACTACAATTTATCGATATTTATCTCTTGATGCGCCATCCAAACTTACGGCGTGTCATTTTGATAAAATAATGTCGAAAATGTCTCGATATTTGTATCGTGGCGTTCTTCATGGAGCCTCACTCTTGGTTTTACCCGAAATGCAGTAAAAGTTTAATAATTTAAGTTTTTCAATTACAGTTTTTTGGTGGTAAATGAATCTGTAATTTTTTTTTTGTTTTTCGAAAATATTTTAGTGAGGCTCCGTTCCTGCCATTGTTCCGATGATGTTGTTAAAATTTTATTCAATTCCATCCATTTGTATAAGAGCAAGTTTGGATGGCAATTTCGAGGTGTTAGTGTCGGTATTTAGCCTCCTCTTAAGATCAAACTTGAGATGAAATTTTCCATTGAACTTAAGTTGGAACTTGAGATCGAACTCAAGCTCCGATTTAAGATGAATTTTGAGTTTGAACTTGAGTATCATTATAAGTTCATACTTAAGTTCAAACTTCGGTGCGAAATTCAGATTGATCTTGAACTTAAGTTCCATCAAACTTAGACCCGAATTTTAAGTTCTTAAGATCTATCTTAAGATCAAACTTTCCATTGAACTCAAGTTGGAACATAAGATCGAACTTAAACTCCGATTTAAGATGAATTTCAAGTATGAACTCAAGTATCATTATAAGTTCATACTTAAGTTCAAACTTAAGTTCATGCTCAAGTTCAACCGAATTTAAGTTGGAAGTTAAGATCGAACTTAAGCACCGATTTAAGATGAATTTTAAGTTTGGACTCAAGTATCATCGTAAGTTCATACTTAAGTTCAAACTTTAGTGCGAACTTCAGATCTTAAGATCCAGCTTAAATTTGGTCTAATGTTCGATCGTGTTTATTGTCCCTTGATCGTGTTTTTTGACATTAGTTGTCAAAGTAATTAAGTTCGATGAAACTTAAGTTTAAGCTCAAGATGGATCTTAAGTTCAAACTTCAAACCAAATTTAAGTTTGAACTTAAGATCAATCTGAAGTTTCCACTAAAGTTTGAACTTAAGTATGAACTTATAATGACACTCAAGTTCAAACTCAAGGTTCATCTTAAATTGGAACTTAAGTTTGATCTTAAGATCGATCTTGAAATAGATCTTAAAATTCGGGTCATAATTATTTTGACAACTAATTTTAAAAACACGGTCGAGGGAGGCGATGAAAGAAGTTTGATTGAACTCAAGTTCAAGCTCAAGATGGATCCTGAAATCAAACTTAAGATTCATCTTAAGATTCAACTCAAGTTTGGACTTAAGGTCAAACTTAAGTTCGGACTTAAGTTCCAGCTTGAGTTTGATGGAAAGTTTGAACTTAAGTTTGATCTTAAGAACTTAAAATTCGAGCTTTAATCGCTATTGATATGCTCATGTTTTTTTTTTTTTTGCTCTCAAAGGTAATCCTGTCAATTGCGATTGTTACGTTCGTCCTTTGAGAAGATGGTTGACGAGCCTCACGGAAATTCCAGAAGAATGGTCGAAACTCGTTTGCGCAAGTCCGAGTTACGTCGCGGGTAAATCGATACCCCAAGTCAGCGAGGATCTCATGAGATGCAGCGAGCGTGAGATTCAGGATGATGAGAAATTCGCCATAACGCCGGATATAAAGTTTCGAAATATCGACTAGTAAGACTTTTTTTTATCGTTTTACTCCTTTGTGAAGTAAGCTCTGTTTACAGGATTTTTTTTTTTTGAAATTTTCATGCAAAGGGTCGTCAAAATTTCCAAAAACTTTACTTTAGAATATCCAAACTCATTATAAAAATAATTCACTTATTTTCTAGATTTTTGATTTTCGAATTTTGTGCTCTGTTTTCAGAAGTAATTTTTTTTTAATTGTCATGCAAAGGGTCGTCAGAATTTACAAAAACTTTATTTTAGAATATTTACACTCATTATAAAAATAATGCTCTTATTTTCTAGATTTTAGATATTGAATTTTGAGGTGCCCATTTTACCCCACATTGCCGAAATTTGTTGAATTACTTTAGTTTTTAATATTTTTAACATTTACTAAAACAAAATCATCGTTTTTCCCTTTTTACAACCTGGTAGAACCGAGAGATATCGATCAAAAACTTATGAGGGCAGAAATATCGTGATCTAAAAAGATATTGGTAAAATGATTAATCGAGGATTTTTGAAAGTATCTTCACCTGCCTTGTGCAGCTTTTTAGCTATCGAATTCAGATTTGTTTCACAAATATCGTAGGCTTATTAGCATGATTGATATTTAATTTAACAAGAACCGTAAAATTAAATTAATAAAATTATTTAAAAATTATTAAATTTATTAAAATTTATAAAAATAACATTTATAAAATTATTATACTTAAAATTATTGAAATTCCGTAAAATTTCAAAATTTTCGATACATGATTGTGCACATTCTTACTGTTCCAATTTTTGAGCTACTGAGTTTATTTTTATTTTTCACCCTGTCAACATAAATGCCAAAGATGGTTGGTATCGAATTGGAGTAAAATCGTTTAAGGAGTATAATTAAAAAAAAATTATTTAACAAAAATAAATGGTAATAAACGCCCAAACTCATTCTAATTCACATCCATGGATCTAAATTTAAAAAAAATACTTCCCCATTTGGATTTTAGCAAAATAACAAATCAACTTTCATTCGTTAAAAAAATTTAACAAATATTAAAAATAATAACAAAGCAGCGTGCAAATTATTCCTATGATCTTTTTTTTGTTTAATTCATGGTTTGTTACCATTTTTCCCAATATAAAATAACACAAATTGGGTACAATTGAAAAATGGGTACAAAAAAAACTCTTTAACAAAAATAAATGGTAATAAACGCGCAAACTTATTCAAATTCACATCCATGGATATAAAAGTAAAAAAAAAATACTTCCCTATTTGGATTTTAGCAAAATAACAAATCAACTTTCATTCGTTAAAAAAATTTAACAAATATTAAAAATAATAACAAAGCAGCGTGCAAATTATTCCTATGATCTTTTTTTTTTGTTTAATTCATGGTTTGTGACCATTTTTCCCAATATAAAATAACACAAATTGGGTACAATTGAAAAATGGGTACAAAAAAAAATTCTTTAACAAAAATAAATGGTAATAAACGCGCAAACTTATTCAAATTCACATCCATGGATATAAACGTAAAAAAAAATACTTCCCTATTTGGATTTTAGCAAAATAACAAATCAACTTTCATTCGTTAAAAAAATTTAACAAATATTAAAAATAATAACAAAGCAGCGTGCAAATTATTCCTATGATCTTTTTTTTGTTTAATTCATGGTTTGTGACCATTTTTCCCAATATAAAATAACAGAAATTGGGTACAATTGAAAAATGGGTACAAAAAAAATTCTTTAACAAATATAATTAAATAAATGGTAATACACGCCCAAACTTATTCAAATTCACATCCATGGATATAAAATTTAACAAAATACTTCCCTATTTGGATTTTAGCAAAATAACAAATCAAATTTCATTCGTTAAAAAAATTTAACAAATATTAAAAATAATAACAAAGCAGCGTGCAAATTATTCTTATGATCTTTCTTTTGTTTAATTCATGGGTTATGATCATTCTTCCCAATATAAAATAACACAAATTGGGTGAAATTGAAAAATGGGTACAAAAAAAAATTCTTTAACAAAAATAAATGGTCATAAACGCCCAAACTTATTCAAATTCACATCCATGGATGTAAAATTTAAAAAAATACTTTCCCATTTGGATTTTAGCAAAATAACAAATCAAATTTCATTCGATCAAAAAATTTAACAAATATTAAAAATAATAACAAAGCAGCGTGCAAATTATTCCTGTGATCTTTCTTTCGCTTGATTCATGGCTTGTGACCATTTTGCCCAATATAAAAAAATTAACAATTAGGTTTTTTTTATATTTTCAGCAATGACGATAATGACTCGTGGAAATTGACTTGGTACGTAACTTCACGAGGCGACGTTGGCGATTTTTACATCGACGTGCGTCAAGTCGGTGGCAAGGATTCGATGATAAAGCAGGACGTCGTTTACAAGGAGCGATCGTTCAGGATCGAAAAATTGCCGGAATCGAGAACAAAGTACGAGGTTTGCGTATTGGCGAGAGACTCGATCGGTAACGTGAAACATTACAGGAATTCGCAGTGTCGGGTCTTGTCGAAGGGCGATCAGGAATCGGCGTCGGGAATTGTACGTCCCGCGTCGATTTTCCTTTTGCTCACGATTTTTCCGATCGGTATTGTGAAATTTTTATGGTAAAAGTCACGGGAAAATTCTCATGGCTTTCAAAAAACCCACAGACTCAAATCGGGTCTCCCAAACTAGACTGTGTTAAAAAAAAAATCTATTAAGCCGATTTAAAAAATGCTATATTTATTGTATTTTGTTGTTGTTTTTTTTTTAATTTGAGTATCTTGTGCAGAATAAAAATGTTTCAGAAAGAAAAATTTCAGAAATTTGAGTTAAAAAAAAGACCATTATTAAAAAACCCTTCGGTGTATTTTTTTTTCTCGACTGAATCAATGTTTTTGTAAATTTTGAGCCCGGAATTGTTTTTCCAAAGTTTCAACAAAAATGAATTGTTCGTGAGAAAAATGGAAAGTTTGAGAGATAATTCAAATTTATCTACTAAAATTACCGTTTTTTAAGTTTTTTAGTTTATACTTATTTTTAATAAATTAAGAATATGGGCAGTGAATTTAATATTGACACTAGAAAAATTGATCTAGTTATTTTTCATTTCGAAAAATCGACAAACCATTTTTATTATCGTTTTTCAGATCTGTCGAAAACTTTTCATTCGATAAAATAATGATTAGCAGAAAATCCTTAATTGTAAAATAGAAAAAAAATTTGTGTCTAAGAAGAAATTGAAAAAACTGAATTAGATGCTAAATGCTGAATTTAAGGATCGAAATTTGTTAAAATCAGATTTTACGATCGGAACTTTTCGTTAGATTGCTTGATTATTGCTTATATCGCGATTTTCGAAAAATCAAGTTTTTGTTATTAAAAAATAGAAAAAATAACGAATAATGTAGCGTCAAAATTTGAATTTTTCAATCTTTAAAGCGTAATTGTAAAATCAGAAAAAAATCTCCAAACCTGCATTACTTCAAAATTTTGTTTCTAAGCAATTGAAAAAATTGAATCGGATGCTAAAGGCTAAATGTAGGGTTCAAATTTGTTAAAATTATATTTTACAATTAGAATTTTTCGTTACATTTTGTTTATTTTTTTTTTAAATCTTGTTTTTCAAAAAAAAATTCTCCATAAAAAAATCGAGAAAAATAATAAATTATATTGCGTCAAATTTGGAATTTTTTAAGCTTTAAAGCTTAAAGTTTGCCAAAAAGTGCTTGCACTTGTTTCGAATATTTTCAATTTTTTTTTTTTACGAATAACGACTAAAAAAAGTTTTGCTACGATCATAAACAACGGTCATACTCAAAAATTTCTCAACATGTGCAATTTCGAATCCTCAATAATCTCATTAATTTTAATTTCATAATTAGAGAGGATTAGTGCAAAATTTTCATGGCAACGATTCTTTGTCAAAATTATTCAATTGCAACAAGATACTCGAATCTCAATGCGCAACGAAATTAAAAAATAAAGCTCTTTTGTAAACCGGTCTAATATATGAATTATAATATTATATATAATATATTATTATATATATATTAAATCAATGTAGAGACAGAGAGACAGGGAAAGAAAGAGAGAGAGAGAGAGCGAGAGACGTTGAACGTCGTGCATCGAAGATATATATAATTTATTTTGTAAAATAAAATTAGAATAAAAAATGTCAAGAACGCAAATTCCCAATACAATGAAAAAGTGTCCTCGGGTGTAATTTTTTTTCTAACCCAATCCACCGCTACGTGGAGAAAAAGTTGTCAGCAAATCGCTTTCATGAGCGACTAACGAAAATGATTTCCTGCTCACAGGACGATAGTTGAGACTTTTTGTTAGCCTTTTTTTCTTATTAGCGTACAGCGGTTAATCCCACGAGACTAATTTTGCCAGATGGAGTTATGAGTATGTGTCATCCACATATATTCATATATATGACGTATTCCAGCCCAAGTGTGTAAACCCGTGACCCTGACCCTCTCGGATTTATTTGATTTTTTTTCATATGATCGCATTGAGTCTAAAATACACTCTCATAATTTTTTTAGATTTTTCCAAATATCCCTTACTAAAAAAAAAAAAATTTGAAAAGAACGCCATTTTTTTTAAATCTAAACAAAATCGGAAAAAACCGTGATAATACAGGGTGTGAAGTAACTAGATAACCTGACTACATTCACTGTGTAGCGCGCGTAAAGACGAAAAATTAGCTTTTTTTAAAATTGTTATACGACAAAAATTGAATTAGTTATTAATGTATGAAAGCTCACCAATGACGGCTGGAATCTAGGAGCAATGCTACTGGTGAGCTGCGTGGTGGGGGTAACGGTGGGCGTGGCGTAAAAAACCCCACCAGCGGCATTTTTCCTAGATTCTAGCCGTCATTGGTCAACTTTAAAAACATTGATAACTCAGCCAATTTTTATTGTACAAAATTTTGTACAATAAATTGAAAAAAGCAAATTTTTTGTCTTGATGCGCTCTACACGGCGAACCTAGTCAGGTTATCTAATTACTTAACATCCTGTATATAAAATTTTTCAAGCTATCACCCGTAGTGAACAGATTTTTTTTCTGTGTTTTACAAGCTATTAACGTTCTCACAATTCCGAAAAATTCTCAAATAGCTCACCTTGAGCGGATACTCAATTTGAGTACCAAAATAATTCAGTACCTGCTCAAGGTGAGCTATTTGAGAATTTTTTGGAATTTTGCGAACGTTAATAGCTTGTAAAACGCAGAACAAAATTCTGCCCACTATGGGTGATAGCTTGAAATTTTGTATATATTATCACGGTTTTTTTCAGAATTTTTTTAGATTTAAAAAAAATGGCGTTTAAAAAAAATTTTTTTTTTTTTTAAATAAGGAATGTTTGGAAAAATCTGAAAAAATTATGAGGGTGTATTTTAGACTCAATGCGATCATATGAAAAAAAATCAAATAAATCCGAGAGGGGCAGGGTCACGGGTTTACACACTTGGGCTGGAATACCTCATATATATAGCTAAATATATGTACACTGCTGTCCAAAAGTTTGGAAACATTCGCCCCGATTCCGCGCCGCACAAAAAGTTTCACTGCTCTTTTAAAAATGAAGATATTTCAATTCGACAAGCGGCGTTTCAAAGGAGACATATTCAGTTTCATTTCGCTTTTCCCAAAAAAAAATTTTCGATTTTTTTTTCAACTCGGTACGCCCTTTGAAACATGGTTGCTTTTGGCTTTTTTTTTGGCGTTGGAATTTTTGTGCAAATTTTCTTTAAATTATTTTTCACATGAAAAACTTGTGGAGAGGAGTATAAGCTTTTGAAAAGTTTCGTACGATTTTTTTTCGCAAAAATATTCAATTTTTTGCCAAAAACGACCACATTTATAAAATTTAGCGTAACTCTAAAACTACTGGGTTTTCGTGAAATCACTAAAAGAGTAAAAAGTTGCATACGATTATTCTGGATACAATGAAATTTTTTCAAATTTTTTTTTCAACATTTTTTTTTCAACATTTTTCCCTGTCATCGAGATATTTTTTTATCTTAAACAATCGGGTCTCTTACCTCATCTACACGAGTTTTTCGATGAAAAAGCCGGGTAGATAAGGTTTTTCGATGAAAAAGTCGTGTAGATGAGGGAAAAGACTCGATTGTTCAAGATGAAAAAATATCTCGTTGGTAGGACAAATTTTCGAAAAAAAAAAAATTTCAACAAAAATTCTGAAAAAATTTCATTGAATCCAAAATGATTGCATGCAACTTTTTACCTCTCAGTAATTTCACGAAAACTCAGTCGTTTCAGAGTTACTCTACATTTTATAAATATAGTAATTTTTTGCGAAAATTTGAATATTTTTGGGAAAAAAAATCGTACGAAACTTAAAAAAAAAACGAAATTGAAGCTTATACTTTCCCCCACAAGTTGTTCTTGCAAAAAACAGTTTTTAAAAAATTTCATGGATCGTGCGCCAAAATTTCAACGCCAAAAAAAAAGCCAAAAAGCGTCCATGTTTCAAAGGACGTACCGGGTTGAAAAAAAATCAAAAAATTTTTTTGGAAAAAGAGAAATGAAGCTGAATACGTCCCCTTTGAAACGCCGCTCGTAGAATTGAAATATCTTCATTTTTAAAAGAGCAGCGAAACTTTCAGTGCGGTATTTACAAACTTTTGGTTGACAGTGTATGATGTTATAAATGAGGGTCCTTAAAAAAATTCTCAAGGAAGTAAACACCAACTGAGGAGTCTCTCGTGGCAAACCGGAGTCACGTGGTTCTTCCTATGGTAAGAATGTAAGATTATTTCATTATTTTTCCACCTCCCCGAAAGTCCCTTCAGCTTTAGCTCGGTGCTCACTTAATAATTAGGATCACCTCTCCTCTTCTCGTTCTTAATAGTGTATTTTTCACTCACGACCATATATAGTACACGACTGTGTAGATTTTTTTCTGCCTTAATGAGGATCCGAGATCATCGTGGAAGTCGTTGAAGTCAGCCCTCCCACTCTGATGATCCTGATTAGGATCATCGTACCATATACAATGGGCTATGAAGACAAAGAGAGAAAAAACGAGAGAGGGATTACCATTCGTTTCAACCTCAGCCATACAGTTCCGAGCCGTTTGGTACGAAAATAATGGTCCCGGCGAATTTCCATCGGATATCATTCTGATTTTCTCTGTCGAGAAATATACTTGCTTCTCTTGTCTTCGAAACAATGATCCTCCATGAATCACAAGCCGAAACGATTTTATTCACAAGGCACTCTCAAGCTAATGATTAATGAGATGTCCATTTTTTTTTTCAATTTTAATTAGCGTTCGATCATGGAAATCGCTCGCCGCAAATCTTTGCGATAGATTTTCCAAAAACGTTGACTGAGGATAAATTTAGGAACGTTTTTTTTACCCCTTTTTTTCCTGATGCTCGAATTTCAAGTTCTCAAGATCTATATTACGATCAATCTTGAGATCGAATTTAAGATCAAACTTTTCATCGAACTCAAGCTTGAACTTAAGATCGAACTTGAGTTCCAATTTAACATAAATCTTAAGTTTGAACTTAAGTGTCATTATAAGTTCATACTTAAGTTCAAACTTTAGTGCAAAGTTCATACTTCAAACTTCAAAAGTTCAAACTTTTGTGCGAGGTACATACTTAAGTTCTAACTTTAGTGCGAAGTTTATACTTAAGTTCAAACTTTAGTGCGAAGTTCATACTTGAGTTCAAACTTTAGTGCGAAGTTCAGATCGATCTTAAGTTCAAACTTGAACTTCGTTTGAAGTTTCATCTTAAGATCCATCCTGAGCTTGAACTCAAGTTCGATTAAACTTCTTTCATCGCCTCACTCGACCGTGTTTTTTTTTTCATTAGTTGTCAAAATAATTAAGTTCGATCGAACTTAAGTATGAACTTATAATGATACTTAAGTTTAAACTTAAGATTCATCTTAAATTGCAACTTAAGTTTGATCTTAAGTTCCAACTTGAGCTCAATGGAAAGCTTGATTTTGAGTCATTGAAATTCTGGCCTTGGGTTTTTTACGCTAATGTAGTTTTTAATAGAGTTAGCAGATATTGAGTCAAAGGGGTAGTTTTCCTTACCAGAAATTTTTCAATAATTTATAGTTGCTGAAAATAATTATAAAATAAATAAAAACAGGTATTTTCTAGAGTGTATTTCATATACTTTACGATTATCTCCACTAATTGAAAACGGTTTGCCTGAAATTGAAGAAAACAGGTGTATTTGATATGAAAATTATATCTAATGAACGTGAGAATCAATCCATTTTCAATGATCAATTTTCAATTATCAATTATCCCAGCCAAAAATTGTATTCGATTGAAATTTCCGCACTTAGTGGTACAATAAAAATCTGAAAAAATTCACCAATTTTGGCATGCTATAAACAATAATTATCAATAATAATATAGCCCAAAAGTTATTAATAAATTGTTCAAACCAATAATTATTCAACGATTTTTTGATAAGTTCTTTTTTTTCTTAAACAAATCGAATGCGTTACTTTTTCTGAACGCAAACAAACAAAATGCAAACAAAAAATTGCCAATTTTGTATATGTTTTTTGCATACAGGTCAGTTTTGAAAAGTTTCAAAGACACTGGGCCAAAAAAATACATAAATACGGCCATTCTAAAAATTTCCAAAACGGGAATTTCAAAATAGAGAGAAAATTCTGAAAAAATTCCTACGCGTTCAGAAAAATCAACGCGTTCGATTTGTTCAAAAAAGAAAAGAACTTACCGAAAAATTGTCGAATAATTTAAACAATTTATTGATAACTTTTGGGCAATATCATTATTGATAATTTTCATTTACAGCATGTCAAATGATGCTCAATTTTTTCAGATTTTTATTGTATCACGAAGTACAAAAATTTCAATCAGATACAATTTTTGGCTGGAAACTATGGGCAATTCTTATAAATCTTCCATTCGAGACGATCGCAAACACGCGCTCGCGTCTGGACATTTCGGTACTTTTTTCGAATTTTTTTTTCATAAAAGCAAAACTTGATAAAGAAAATAAATAAGAACCGTTATCTCTCACGATACGCGTATCAATTCATCGTTGATCCAAGGCTTGGGACATTTTCGGCTCTTGCTCATTCAAGGATGGGATCATCTTCTGTATTCACGACTATATTCATGAAAGAAATAAAGAGGAGGAAAGAAAAAAAATGTTTAACATACGAATGGTGTATCGACGAGAGTAACGATGAGTCACACTCACAACTGGTCGACACAGACGGTCCCTATAAGGCCCAGGCATTCGTATCTGGTGGGCCGGACGCCTACGCAATTAAAACCCAAAGAGGGAATGGGAAACTTTGCATTGGGACTCATGACGAGTCAGTCGAGTAAATTCAAATTCCCCAACATTTGATAAAAAATAAAAATTAATTATTACCTGTATACAGACATTAATCCGGGGCCTGATGATCGGTGGACAAATTCTGCGCAAGAGAATGCCAAAAAGATCGAATGGAAAGGAGGCAAATCGGCCGCGATCGGGCCCAATCGGGCCCAAAGACTCTTCGGGCCAGTCAGGCCCAGTCAGGCCACTTTCCCATCTCTGGGTCTTGTGCTTTGGTTGCTTCTCAGAGTTGGAGAGAGAGGGGGTGAGAGAAAGGGAGGGAAGGAGGGAGGGAGGGAGGGGCGGGGCCCCCCTGTATTGACTCTACTGCCCCGAGGGGCCCGCTCGGTCTGCAGGGGCCCGTGCGCAGCTCAGTGTTTCTCGCGGCTTCGCGCGCTCAGCATTGCAAGTCCCGAGCGCGCGTGCGCACGTTTTGTGCTCCGAGCATCGGTCGCGACATTTCCTCGTCACAATCTTCCCCCCTACCCTCTCCCGAGGCCCCACTGAGGCCCCGTACGGGCCCAAAAAATTTTTTCCGTCCGGCTTTTACGAGGAGACTTCGATTTTTCCTCGCTCCAAGGTCCGATGAAAGTGACGAGTGATCGATGATCTATAGATCATCGAAGATCTCGCGTGTGGCTTGGTATTTTTTTTTTAAAGGACTTTCAAAGGAGGGGGGCTCTGATTAATCTCTGTGCTGTGACTGAGGATTCTCCTCATCTCTTCAGCGTGTGTGTCTTTTAATTACAACGGAGGACACGTGAAAAAAAAAACAAACAACATGGGTTCGAATTGGTGCTTATGGTCTATGATCTACGCGAGCGGCTTTATCATTCATTTTACCTTTGCCAATGGTAAGTTACCGAAAATTCGTCGTTAATTTGGTCGGATCGGTTGGTGGAATCAACTTTTTTTTTTTTTATAAACAAACAATTGCGAGATTTCTTGACGAACCAGTGTGAGAGGAAAACAGGTTATAAAATTATACGGTAGTCTATCCGGTCGCGATCGAGGATCGATAGCTTCGTCCGCACACAAACGTTACAACGGCGGGATTACACACACATATTTACATGCATATGGGTCATTCCAGGTGAATTCCAACCATGTCTGGTCGCCCACTCTTTTCATTTTCAAAATGGTCTTCCGGTTACAAAAAAAAAACGTTTTCAGATTTTTGGGGAATTTTTTCAACCTTTCACTAACTTTTAGGCCCAAATTTTAAGTTCTTAAGATCTATCTTAAGGTCAAACTCTCCATTGAAGTCAAGTTTGAACTCAAGTGTCATTATATGTTCATACTCAAGTTCAAATTCTGGTGCGAACTTCAGGTCGATCTTGAGTTTAAACTTAAATTTGGTTTGAAGTTTGAGGTTAAGATTCATCTTGAGCTTAAACTTAAGTTTGATCGAACTTGATTACTTTGACAAGTAATGTCAAAAAACACTGTCAAGAGAGACGATGCAAGAAGTTTGTTCGAACTTAAGTTCAAGATCAAGATGGATCTCAAGTTCGTACTTAAGTTTGAACTTAAGTATTAACTTATAATGACACTTAAGTTAAAACTTAAGATTCATCTTAAATTCGAACTCAAGTTCGATCTTTAATTCCAATTTGAGTTCAATGGAAAGTTCGATCTTAAGTTTGATCTTAAGATCTTAAAATTCGGGCCTCAGTTAACAACAGTCACTCCTTCCATTTTTTAAATGGTCTTCCGGTTGCCAATAAAAAAACGTTTTCAGATTTTTAAAGAATTTTTTCAGCCTCTCACTAACTTTTAGGCCCGAATTTTAACTTCTTAAGATCTATCTTAAGCTCGATCTTAAGGTCAAACTCTCCATCGAACTCAAGTTGGAACGTAAGTGTCATTATTTGTTCATATTTAAGTTCAAATTCTGGTGCGAACGTCAGGTCGATCTTGAGTTTAAACTTAAATTTGGTTTGAAGTTTCAGGTTAAGATTGATCTTGAGCTTTAACTCAAGTTTGATCGAACTTGATTACTTTGACAAGTAATGTCAAGAGAGGCGATGCAAGAAGTTTGATCGAACTTAAGTTCAACATCAAGATGGATTTTAAGTTCGTACTAAAGTTTGAACTTAAGTATTAACTTATAATGACACTTAAGTTAAAACTTAAGATTCATCTTAAATTCGAACTTAAGTTCGATCTTAAATTCCAACTTGAGTTCAATGGAAAGTTCGATCTTGAGTTTGATCTTAAGATCTTAAAATTTGGGCCTCAATTAACAATATTCACTCCTTCCATTTTTTAAATGGTCTTCCGGTTGCCAATAAAAAAACGTTTGCAGATTTTTAAAGAATTTTTTCAACCTCTCGCTAACTTTGAGGCCCGAATTTTAAGTTCTTAAGATCGATCTTAAGGTCAAACTCTCCATCGAACTCAAGTTGGAACTTAAGTGTCATTATGTGTTCATCGTTAAGTTCAAACTTTAGAGCAAACTCCAGATCGATCTTAAGTTCAAACTTAAATTTGGTTTGAAGTTTGAAGTTAAGATCCATTTTGAGCTTAAACTTAAGTTCGACCGAACTTTATTATTTTGACAACCAATGTCAAAAAACACTGTCAAGGGAGACGATGCAAGAAGTTTGATCGAACTTAAGTTCAAGATCAAGATGGATCTTAAGTTCAACTTGAGTTCAATGGAAAGTTTGATCTTAAGTTTGATCTTAAGATAGATCGTGAGATCTTAAAATTCGGGCCCTAGTTAACAATATTCAAGCGGCAACAAAATTAGTTTTCTGGGTGATGTACATAGATAAGAATAGATTGAGAACTTTTTGTAACAAAGGATAATCTATTCCAAGTTTGTGATCTATTTTTCAAATGCGCGCACAAAATTTACATTAATTGCACATAAAAAACTGAGATATTGTTTCAAACAATTGAAGTGGAGCTCCGAATGTTAATATTGCTTTCGAGCTATTAATTTTTTTCTAGAACTAGAGGTCATGAATGTTATCATGTAAATGTTTGAAATAATTGTACGACCGCGCATAAACAATAAAGAATTTTTGCATAAAATTATCGTGAGACTTCGGTAATTTATTGACTGTTTTTTAACTTAAATGTTGGGTATAAGAAAAAAATATTTTTATCCTATTTTTCAAATCAATTAACCAAATTGCATGAATTGTAGATACAAAAAATGGAGAAGTTTTTTTTATGACGTCAGAATGGGATGTTGATCGTTTATCTTTGTTTTTAGAAACAACAGTCAAGCTTAAACAAAAATTAGTTTTTGAAATTTCATTTCCATTTAAAAAAATTGTTTATGTGATTTTGCGATTTTGTTTATTAATTTAAAAATGATTTTTAGGCAATACATAATAATGTCAAAAATATAAAAATTATATTAGCAATCTTGGTCCCACTTCAATTTTATAAAATAGTATCTTGATTTTTCATGCAGCGTTGATTGTAATTTTTTTAATGACTTGAAAAATGGCTCAAGGACTTTAAGGACATTTTTTGGTTTCACTTGAATATTATTAGCTACAGGATGATCGTAAGCTGACGAAAATCTGCAAATTTGACGAAATATCCTGAAACATAGTTTATTAGCTGCGAGGTTGAAAATAGACTTAAAAAATTTGATGTTTTTTGAGCTCTGAGAAAACTTTTTGCAAGAAAACTTTTTTCAAGGCTGGTCGATTTAACCTGGAATGAGTCGTACATAAAATATATGCATTCGAGAGTTCGACGAGACACACACGAATGGAGTTTTCTATTTTTACAAGGCAACGCTTTAAGCAGATAGAATGTATACGGTGTTGAAGTGGAGGAAAGGGAAAGTATCGCCGTGCCGAGAAACACCGTCTAGCGGCTGCCGACCGAAACTGTAATTACGACGTATTTTTTTTTCACAAGTATCCAATAAAAGTCTTTGCAAATTTCTAAACTTGATTTACAGCAATTTAAGAGTGCCTGGCCTTGAAAAATTCCTCCAGTTTTAGCCTATTTTCTCTATTTATATGTGTGAGTAGCTTTATAAATATATTATTTTTTGGTAATTAATCGAAGGTTTTCTTTACCAATAAATATTTTCCAGAGTTGGGCAAAGTACTTGCAGTACTTCAAGTATCAAGTACAAAGTACCGTAGGTACGTGAAGTATCAAGTACCGGTGGTACTTGAAGTACAAAGTACTTGTTACTTGCAAGTACTCGTCAAAAAGAGTACTTGAAGTACAATCACTTGAAAAAATCAAGTACCAGTATCAAGTACTTTTCTCGTTTTCGGGTACGTCTCGTGAATTCTGGTAGTTGGGTCATTCCATGTCAAATCGACCAAGCGTTTGAATCGACCACTTTCAATTTCGATGAAATTTGGTCAGAAGTTTTGTTTTATCATAAAACCAAGTTCTACCAAGGAAAAAAATCAATTTTTTTTTTCAAAAGTTATGCAAAATTCAAAATTGAACCATTTTTGATTTTTTTTTCGAAATATCTTGAAAACTATGATGAAAAATCGTTTGTTTCGTCTTGAAGATTATACTTGGGGCTACGAAAAAAAAATATTCCGACAAGAAATTTTGAAAAATGATGAATTTGGAGAATTTTGAATTTTTTAAAATCGTGAAAATCCACAATTAACATCGAATTTTTTGTTCAATTTTGTAAATATAATACCTTGTACTGATTTGAAAAGATCCTGAAAGATTTTCAGTAAGGTGTTTTTTTTTTTCAAAAATATGCATTTTTTTAAGTTGAGCAATCATGTGATTTTGTAATTTTCAGCAATTAAAATTACATGATTGATTAACTTCACTTAACTTAGAGGTAAACAAAAAGTTTTACCAAAATTCAAAAATTCATATTTTTGAAACAAAAAACAAAAAACACATTTCTGAATATTTCAGGATCTTTTAATATCAGTACAAGGTGTTATATAAAAAAATAAAACCAAAAATTTAATGTTGATCGTGGATTTTCATGATTTTGAAAAATTCTCCAAATTCATCATTTTTCAAAAATTTGTTTCGGAATATTTTTTTTTGTAGCGTAATTATATAATAGTTTTCGAAATATTTAAAAAATAAACTTGAAAAAATGGTGAAATTTTGAATTTACGAAAAAAAAGTTCAATTTTTTCCTTTGTTGGAACTTTGTTCTATGATAAAAGAAAACTTCTGACCAAATTTCATCGAAATTGAAAGGGGTCGAGTCCAAATACTGGTCGATTTGACATGGAATGACCCATATTCAAAGGCTTTGCACATGCAACCATCAGCAAGACACATTTAAAAGTACTTGATACTTGTACTTGAAAAAAGTACTTCAAGTACAGAAAGGTACTTGAAATTTTCAAATACTTGAAGTACTTTTGAAAATACTTTGTACTTGCAAGTACTGTACTCCAAGTACCTGCAAGTACCAAGTACTTTCAAGTACTGCCCAGCTCTGATATTTTCCATTCTATAAACAATTTAAAGCAAACATTTTCATAAAAAATCGAAATTTTCTTTTGAGATGCCGCCATTTTGTGAAAAATAATATAATAAGTATTTTGTTTATTCCTTTGATTAGTTACTAGATTATACTTTATATTAACGAAATCGTTTCGGGACTCATTAGTTTTTGGAAAGAAAAATTTCAAAATAACGTTAAAAGTTACAAAAAAATTTATATAAATTTCTGCGTTAGTAAATTGAAATGTCTTTCCAAAAAAAATCTTGAATTACATGCAGTCAGGAGGCCAAGAAAAAGTTCTTGGCCTCCTGACTGCATGTAACCTGTTAAGGATAAAAATCTGAAAAAATTTAGCAACATTTGGCATGCCATAAACAACATTTATCAATAATAATATTGCCCAAAAGTTATCAATAAATTCTTTAAACAAATAATTATTCAACAATTTTTTCGGTAAGTTCTTTTTTTTCTCAAACAAATCGAATGCCTTAATTTTTCTGAACGCATATGAATTTTTTCAGAATTTTCCTTCTATTTTGAAATTCCCATTTTGAAATTTTTAGAATGGCTGTATTTATGTATTTTTTGGCCCAGTGTCTTTGAAACTTCTCAAAACTGACCATACATTTGTGTGCAAAACCATGTACAAAAATGGCAATTTTTTGTTTGTATTTCAGAATGTTTTTTATAATATTTTAAAATAGATAGAAAATTCTGAAAAAATTCATCCGTGTTCAGAAAAACTAACGCATTCGATTGGTTTAAGAAAAAAAACAACCTACCAAAAAATTCTCGAACAATTATTTATTTAACCAATTTATGAACAACTTTTGAGTAATATTATTATTGATAATTGTTGATTATGGCATGCCAAATGTTGCTGAATTTTTTCAGCAACATTTGGCATTTTGCTGAAATTTGTTCTAAATGTGATTTCTTGACGTTTTGGGACATTTTGATTATTCTGACATAAAAATGTCCGAAAAAGAATTTCACACAAAAACAAAGCTCCTTTCACAAGAAAGCAATGAAGGATCAAGAATTCTTAAGATTTATCGTTAAATTACATTACGTTATCGCAAAGGGACTCAATAAAATTAATTGGCCGCAATCAGGAATAAATACGAGCCCTGCAGTATACGTATATATTTATATATATATATTGTACAGGCGATATATAAAGTAGAGATTGAAGAACGCGTACAGCGCGTGCTTTCTGTAAATATGGAGAGGGCAAGGTATGCCTACAATTACGAAAGGCAGTGCATTCAAATAATTATACGTGCCAACCGCTTTGCCGAGGTGAAGCAAGCGTGAGAGATAAAGAGAAACAGAGGAAAAGAGATGGTCGATGGGGGAAGCGAAACCGACAATCATTTATTTCCTTTATTATTTCCTGCACAAACACTTTTCCACATATATTTTTCCTGGGTGCAGTTATCCATGGTGCAGTCGTGATTAATAATTCAATTTTTTCTTTCTTTTTCTCCCAATCACCGCTATGCTCATTTGTTTAATAATTCAACGTGTCAAACGCCCGATTGAAAAATCACATTTCTATGGCAAAACCATCCCAGAGAGAGATAGAACGATCCCAGAGAGAGAGAGAGAGAACGATCCCAGAGAGAGAGAGAACGATCCCAGAGAGAGAAAGAACGATCCCAGAGAGAGAGAGAACGATCCCAGAGAGAGAAAGAACGATCCCAGAGAGAGAGAGAACGATCCCAGAGAGAGAGAGAACGATCCCTGCAGAGAGAGAGAACGATCCCAGAGAGAGAGAGAGAGAGAGAGAGAGAGAGAGAGAGAGAGAACGATCCCAGAAAGAGAGAGAGCGAACGATCCCAGACATAGATAGACCGATTCCAGAAAGAGAGAGAGAGAGAACGATCCCAGAGCACAGATGTCAACCCTCGTTACTTTTGAAAGCGCTTTCTTTTTAAATTTTCTCTATTAAATGGTAATAATCAATCATTTTACAAAAATAACCCACAGAATTTGTACCTGGATATGTTAGCACTTCAGTTTGTATAATAAATGACCTTTTTTTTACTAGATTTCTGGAAAAAATCATGAGAAAGCAATGTAACACAGAAAAGTAATGATCCGTTACTTTATTAGTTACTTGTTTCGTTACATTTCTTGTTTATGTTTTTTTTTTTTTTCAGCAACGCAGTGAAAAAAAAGTAATTTACGATATGAAGTGCAGAGTTAACATATGCAGTTACAAATACTGTGGCTTATTTTAGTAAAACAATTGGTTGTTAGCAAGAAATAGAGAAAATAAAAAGAGAGCGCGTTTTCAAAAGTAACGAGGGTTGATATCTCTGTCCCAGAGGGAGAGAACGATCCCAGAGGGAGAGAACGATCCCAGAGAGAGGGAGAACGATCCAAGAGAGAGAGAGAGAGAGAGAGAGAGAGAGAGAGAGAACGATCCCAGAGAGAGAGAGAACAATCCCAGAGAGAGAGAGAACAATCCCAGAGAGAGAGAGAACAATCCCAGAGAGAGAGAGAACGATCCCAGAGGGAGAGAACGATTCCAGAGAGAGAGAGAGAGAACAATCCCAGAGAGAGAGAGAGAGAGAGAACGATCCCAGAGAGAGGGAACGATCCCAGAGGGAGAGAACGATCCCAGAGAGAGGGAGAACGATCCAAGAGAGAGAGAGAGAGAGAGAGAGAGAGAGAGAACGATCCCAGAGAGAGAGAGAGAACAATCCCAGAGAGAGAGAGAACAATCCCAGAGAGAGAGAGAGAACGATCCCAGAGGGAGAGAACGATTCCAGAGAGAGAGAGAGAACAATCCCGGAGAGAGAGAACGATCCCAGAGAGAGAGAACAATCCCAGAGAGAGAGAACGATCCCAGAGAGAGAGAACAATCCCAGAGAGAGAGAACGATCCCAGAGAGAGAGAACGATCCCAGAGAGAGCGAGAGAACGATCCCAGAGAGAGAGAACGATCCCAGAAAGAGAGAGAGAACGATCCCAGAGAGAGGGAACGATCTCAGAGGGCGAGAGAACGATCCCAGAGAGAGAGAGAACGATCCCAGAGAGAGAGAACGATCCCAGAGAAAGAGAGAACGATCCCAGAGAGAGAGAACGATCCCAGAGAGAGAGAGAGAGAGAGAACGATCCCAGAGAGAGAGAGAGAACGATCCCAGAGAGAGAGAGAGAACGATGCCAGAGAGAGAGAGAACGATCCCAGAGAGAGAGAGAGAACGATCCCAGAGAGAGAGAGAGAACGATCCCAGAGAGAGAGAGAACGATCCCAGAGAGAGAGAACGATCCTAGAGAGAGAGAGAGAGAGAGAGGGAGAGAGAGAGAGAGAGAACGATCCCAGAGAGAGAGAGAGAGAACGATCCTAGAATGAGCTGGGAAGAATAAAATTGAAGAAACAAGGGATTATAATGGGTGTGCATATATTTTTTTTTGGTAATCCAATCTCAGCTCGTAGGAGCTTGGGAATTTTCAATCACCTTGAAAAGTACGGTTGTCGATGTTCGTGGGGAATATGCAAGAGTAGGAAATGCATACAGATGAGTGGTAAACCGCACGATATTTTGTGTGAAAGGGAAAATCTCGCGGTGCACCGCGGATATGCACGTGCAGTTGGCAAGAGTTCCCCTTGTTCGGTATAGTTTCGCCTGTTTTCAACACACAATCTTTGAGCACACGAACGAAAGTTCAGGAACAAGGAAAAAGGAAGAAGCTACAAGGGAAATGATGCTGATTAAAATTTGCACATTGCTTCTTCATCATTTTTCGCTCCTTGCAAATCTTCTGGCAAGTAACTCCGGCAATTTTGTCTCTCTCCTGAAGAAATTTTTGCGAATGAGACAAAAATGGTGAGAAAATAATGTGCGAACTTAAATATGAACAATTTTCATCGATTTTGCCGCAACATTATGGAAGTTGGACGTTTGTAAATATTGTTTGAAATTTTCAAAGTTTGATACAATTTAATTGTATCTGATTGAAATTTCCACAGTTTGTGATACAATAAAAATCTGAACAAATTCAGCAACATTTGGCATGCTATAAACAACAATAATTAATTATAATAATGCCCAAACGTTATTGATAAATTGTTAAAACAAATAATTATTCAACAATGTTTCGATAAGTTCTTTTTTTCCTTAAACAAATCGAGTGCGTTAATTTTTCGGAACGTATATAAATTTTTTCAGAATTTTCTCTTTATTTTGAAATACCCGTTTTGAAATTTTTAAAATGACTGTATTTATGTATTTTTTGGCCCAGTGTCTTTGAAACTTTTCAAAGCTGACGATAGACTAGTATACAAAAACTAATACAAAATTGGCAATTTTTTGTTTGTATTTCAGAATATTTTTATAATACATCAAAATAGAGAGAAAATTCTGAAAAAATTCATATGCGTTCAAAAAAATTAACGAATTCGATTTGTTTAAAAAAAAAAAAAGATCTCAGCGAAAAATTGTTGATTTATTATTAGTTTAAACAATTTATTAATGGATTTTGGGCAATTTCATTATTGATAATTGTTGTTTATGGCATGTCAAATGTTACTGAATTTTTTCAGATTTTCGTTGTATCACAAAGTACGGAAATTTCAATCAGATACAATTTTTGGCTGGGAATTAAAGCTATAGGCAATATATAGGGGGCATTCCATGCTAAATCGACCACTTTTGAACCCAACCCCTTTCGATTTGGTTGAAATTTTTTGTTCCTTTTCTACGCAATCAAAGACATTTTCCAGGAAATTTTTCAATTCGTTTACCCAGCCCTAAAAAAGTTATGAATTAAAAAAAAAAAAGGTTTCTGGGGTTCTGTTTTTTCAAATAGCTATAACTTCTTTAAAAATTGACTAATCGGGCCGGTTTTTTTTCAACATTTTTGTCTTTAGATGTACTTTCCGAAAAAACTACAAACAAATTTTAAGTTATTAAAATCTATGAATTCTTTCACTTTTTCGAGAAAAATCATCGTTTTCTTGGAGACGCCATGTTTGATTTTTTTTTACTAAAAAAATACTTCGATCAATTCCAGAAAAAATGCCGCCCTAACTGGAGTGGGCCGAGTTTTCCGTCTATTTTTTTTATCGATTAGAAAAAAATTATAACTCAATTATAATAACTATTATAACTAAAGGCTAAAGGTTAGCTAAAGGCGTTAACTGAAGGTTGAATCTAGCCTAAGACCTTGCTCATCAGCAAAACACCACCGAATTCGAATTACCTAATTACCTAATTATCGTTATTATAATATTTTATCCGACATTTTGTATTAGACTTTTTTTTAACACATTAAGCGGAGACGTGGGTAATCGACATGATAAAACCACTTGAATAATTCTTCAAAGAATAAATAATAAGTGTAGGCAAAAAGAGATTAGATTTTGTATTCAAATTTCAGGGTGGAGTAACCCCTTAACGCAATCTTGCCAAATTAAAAAGTAATCATCCCTGCGATCCACTTTAATTTATGGAAATGTTTTAGTTCGATAAGGAAAATTTTATTGAATAAAAAAAAAATTGCCTTTCCGAGGAAAAAAAAAATCCTTCATCTCTTCCTGTCTCGAGGGAAAATAATGGCAATTGAGAGTGCCTCGAGCATTCGACGATTTTCTGATTACGACCGGACAAAGTTTCGCGTTCGAAAATGAAGAAGCAGCGGAAGAGGAAAAGGAAGATTATGGAAAAAATAAAAAAGATCGAGCTGTAAAAGATGCAATGCGAGGAAAGGAAAGATGCATGTACGGTCGCACGAAGGAGCAAAGTGAGAGTCACTATATTCGACTGGACGGAGGTAAATACGCTCGTTTAATGATCGTGAAAAATAATTCGTTTAACGAGTCCGCGAAGCGGGAGTCTTCGGTACTTTAAAACGAAATTACCGCACGGTACACCACGTCTTTAGCCCCGGAGCGGTCGTTGGTATTTATTTTCCTGGTGCTCCGAGAATTCGACTTTGGTCGCGGAACAGAATCCTTCGTACACGCGGATGTAGGAACCGTACATGTTTTATACGTGGAACGCGTCAGACGTGAGAAAAGCCGCGTTAAGAGAGCGGACGCAAGAGGGGGAAAAAGCGACGAAGAACCGGTTGCGTCGATCGCTTCCCTCTTCTTCCCTTCTCCGGACATTGAACGGTCGAAGGAAAACAATAGAAATAACGCGACGTTCCGTACATATGGCACGTTCCTCAAATGTCCACATAACTTTTGCGAGTAAACCTCGCAAAGTTGCTTCAAACTTTTACAGTATCCGAGTACAAATTTTATTTTATTTTCTTAAGGGTTCTAACTAGGGTCAAAAATGTCCTCGTGATGATGATATGGAGCATCGGTCAGGTTTACAAGTATTCAACGAATATATTTATGATAAAAAATCGCCGTTTTGACGCTGACTCGAACCCCTTAAAGAAGAAATAATTTACGAAGTGGAAAAAAAATCGTGCAAATTGGAAGTTTGCACGTCGGTTCCTTTTTTTCATCGCCCATTGGACCTTCTTTATGACAAGTTTGTTCACCAATTATGGTTTCTTCGAAAGGGAAGCTTGATGAACGGTGGAAACAAATTAGGAGGCTATGTGCAAATTTTCAATTTACACAATTTTTTTAATAACTTTTTGAATATTTCGAAATAAGCTCTGGAAGTTGTAAGTCTCGCCGAAATCAATATCAACTGTTTTTGGCACTTTTTGTATTTTCGGAAATGGAATTAACCTCGACAGCTGCCAATTCATGAAAATTTTGAAGATAATCAATTTTGAAGGCATTTCGAAGGTATTGAAGTATTTCAAATCGGTGATCGGCAAAAAAAAATCTATCTATTTTTATTATCCAATTTTTTCGAAAAATTAATAATTAGCAAAGAAATATTAGTAATTTTTTTAAACATTAGTAATTAGCGGGAACATATTATTAATTTTTCTAAAAAATTAGTAATTAGTAACAAAATATTACTAATTTTCCTAATAAATAAGTAATTAGTGACATAACATTTCTAATTTTTCCAAAAAAATGAGTAATTATTAATATTAATAATTTTTTCCAAGAATTAGTAATTCGCGAGAAAGATATTGCTAAATAACCAAAAAAATCAATAATTTGTGAAGAAATGTTGTATTAATTTTGAAAAAAGTAATAAATAAAATAAAAATTACTAATGTATTTTTTAATAGGTACTGATTAAATATTCGTATTAATAATAACTTATTTGATATCGTATGACATTCGATGCAATAAATACTAATGTGTGAAATATTCAAAAGATCTAGTTATTACAAAAAATAAAACAACTTTTTGAATAGAGTTGTTTGAGCTTATAACCATGACTCAATCCGTACACACAAGTACGTAAAAATACACAATACTTTTCTACAAATTACTGGTTTTTAAAAAATTAATTAGTAATATTTTTTCGTTAATTACTAATTTTTTTGGAAAAATTAGAAATATTTTTTCGCTAAATACTAATTTTTTCGAAAAACTAGAAATATTTTGTCACTAATCACTAATTTTTTTGAAAAAATTGGAAGTATTTTCTTACTAATTACTAATTTTTTCGAAAAATTAGTAATATTTTTCCGCTAATTACGATTTTTTAATAAAAAATTAGTAATATTTGTTGACTAATTATTCATTTTTCGAAAAAATGATTAATAAAATCAATATCGTTGACAGAAACTGTTTCGAATGTTTAGTTTTTTAATTTTTCCTGCAATTTGAAGGTATTCAAATTTTGATGGCAATGAAGCATTTATAATTTCTAAATGTTTTTTTCATCAATTTTTTCCGAAAGGAATCTTTGCAAATTTAATTGCAATTGTTTTTGTAATCTATTGTATGAGAGACAAAAATTTGGGCTTGTTATTCCCATAATTACAAGAGTTAGGGCTCCACCCATCAAATCATTGGGTTCGTCAAAATCATTTATTCTAACTCCAATGATTCGATGGTCGAAGTCCCAACTTTTGTAATTCTGGAAATAACAAGTCCAAATTTCGGTCTCGCATACAATCGATTACAAAAACGATTACAATAAAATTTGCAAAGATCCCTTTCAGGAAAAATTGAAAAAAAAAAAACATTTAGAAATTATAAATTCTTCATTACCATCAAAATTCGAATACCTTTAAATTCAAGGGGAAAAAAAACATTTAAAATAGTTCAATATCTTCAAAATGCCTTCAAAATTAAATTACCTATTACCCATTACCAATTATTCCCTATTACCAAAACAAACCTCCGGGAACATCCCAGAGGAAAATCCTCCACCTTCAAAAAATTTGCCTTTCAATTCTCATTCGAGCAAAAAAAAAATGGAATAATAAATGGCTGACCTGAAGTCAAACGGTCCAATAACTCAAGACCTTATTCCATCGTTATCGCTCCTTGAATTCAAACGGTTATTCGTTATTTATGAATCGGACAGAAGTCACTTCGAATCTGGTGGCGTGTTCGATTGAATTTTAAAAGAGAGGTAGTCTCGATATATATATTTTTTTTTATCGAATCACAAACCACTAACGGTCACCGTCACCTTGATGACCGTAGGCAAATCGGTAGAATTTTTGTCCATCCTTTTTACATCTCCTTTAAGGCGTGAAGAAACTGGTCGCGTGCCTGTGTGCAGTATCAATGTGGCGTACTCAAGATTCGAATAAGAAGAAAGGGAGGTAGAGAGGAAAGGACGAAGAGGGAGGAAGGAGCTAAAAAAAAAAAAATGACAAACGTGCCGTGTACAACACATCGGTATAGCCGTTATGTTGGATTTTGCCATATACGTGTATACGGGCGCGTGCTCGCCCTCACGCGTGTTATCGGCGATACAACGACGGCGGTGCTTTTATAGTATACGGCAGGTATAATCATCGAGCGGGATCATTCGTGACCGTGATCAATTTGGCGTGCGTGGATCCAACTGGGATCGATCGAACTCACTCGCCGAGTTCTTCGTAAATCGTCGGTCATCGTCGGTCACGGATGTTTCATTGCCAGCGTTGTTGTTTTTTCAAATTATTTCCTCTCAACCGTTCAACAGGATCTCTGAATTTCCATCGATCATTTTTGACTCTCAAGCTGACAAATTTACTTCTCTACCAGTTATAACCCAACAGATGGTAGATTTTCGTTTGAAACACTACCAAATATCTAAAAAATCATGAAGGGAGGATAAAAATTTCAGAGAAGTGTTTTCTGGTACAGTTTCAATTTGGTCGATTTGCAACGCTTGGACAGCTTGGTTGAAGTATTTTCTGGAATAGGAGATTACGGGTAGAGATGTAAAGGTGCCAAGATGTTTGTGCGCGGGACTGTTTTTCGGTACAGTTGATGTTGGAGGCTGGAGTTTCTAGAGGATTTTATAGAGACCGAACTGAAGTCGCCATTTACACGATATTTTTAGAGGCCTTAATTGTTGTTTCCATTTCTCGTTATTTTTGAAGTTATTTTTGGTAGAGTGGCCTCAAGATAGTTTTGTTTATCGGTGGGACTGATCTTGCAGACTTATTTTCTGGAAGGATTGTTTTTTTTTGTTAAATATTAGTTAGTTATTATTTAGTAGAGTTGTTAATGGTAGAGAATAGAGATTTAATAGGTAAAAATTTACCTACTATTACCTATTACCAAAACAAACCTCCGGGAACATCCCAGTGGTTTGTTTTCTAGAAGGGTTTTTTTTAAATATTCAATGGATTTATCGTTTGGTGGAGTTTCCTTCCGACATCTTTATCATTCGGCCGAGTTATTCTCGTCTACTTTTTTCGGGGAGCATCGTTCTCTTCTAAATATTTTCTAGATTCATTGTTTGGTAGAGTTATTAAAGGTAGAGATGTCCACCGATAGAGCTATAAATGGTACATTTATTCGCGCAGCTTCGTTTTCAGGTAGAGTTGTTTTTACAAATTCTAGTTTATTTATTGTTCGGTACAGTTGTCACAACGTAATCTTGTTATTCGGTAGAGATGGTTTGAGAGAGAGCACTTTCTTAAATATTCAGAATTATTGTCAATGTTTAGTAGAGTTGTAAATGGTAGAGACGTCTGCCAACAAAGTCAATCGGTAAAGTTGTTCCCGGAAGATTGTTTTCTGGGAGAGTTTATTCTGCTACAATTGGTAGATCCATTTTTTGTAGAATTGTCTACCGGAGGATTGTTTTCTGGTAGAGTTGTTTTTTGTTTATTCGGTAGAAGTATTGTTCGGTAGAGTTGTAGATGATACAATTCTGCTACAATATTCTATCCTGCTACAATTGGTAGATTCTTTTTTCGTGAATAGTCTCCCGGAGGATTGTTTTTTGGTAGAGATGTTTTTTGATTATACGGTAGAAGTTCGGTAGAGTCGTAGATAGTACAATTCTGCTACAATATTCTATTCTGCTACAATTGGTCGATTCTATTTTTGTAGAATTATCTTCCGGAGGATTGTTTTCTGGTAGAGTTGTTTTTTGATTATTCGTTGGAAGTATTGTTCGGTAGAGTTGCAGATTGTACAATTCTGCTGCAATATTCTAGTCTGCTACAATTGGTAGATTCATTTTTTGTAGAATTATCTGCCGGAGGATTGTTTTCTGGTAGAGTTGTTTTTTGATTATTCGGTAGAAGTATTGTTCGATAGAGTTGCAGATATTACAATTCTGCTGCAATATTCTATTCTGCTACAATTGGTAGATGTATTTTTTGTAGAATTGTCTGCCGGAGGGTCGTTTTCTGGTAGAGTTGTTTTTTGATTATTCTGTAGAAGTATTGTTCGGTAGAGTTGTAGATGCTACAATTCTGCTATAATATTCTATTCTGCTACAATTGGTAGATTTATTTTTTGTAGAATTGTCTGCCGGAGGATTGACTTTCGTAGGGATGTTTTTTGATTATTCGCTAGAAGTTCGGTAGAGTTGTAGATAGTACAATTCTGCTACAATATTCTATTCTGCTACAATTGGTCGATTCTATTTTTGTAGAATTATCACCCGGAGAATTGTTTTCTGGCAGAGTTGTTTTTTTATTATTCGGTAGAAGTATTATTCGGTAGAGTTGTAGATAATACAATTTTTCTACAATATTCTATTCGGCTACAATGGGTAGATTCATTTTTTATAGAATTGTCTCTCGGAGGATTGTTTTCTGGTAGAGTTGTTTTTTGATTATTCGGTGGAAGTATTGTTCGGTAGAGATGTAAACCTGTCGAAGGTGACATTGATTGATTATCCTAGCGCTCTCGCGATGGAGAAGTACCGCACAAGTGTCGCGTTAGAGACGCGCGAGGTTTTTTTTTTATCAACCTAACCGAAGAGAAACGATTTAAGGCCCGAGGGACCTCTCACGATCCAATTGCACCGTAACACAAAACGAGCGTGTCGTCACGCGTGCGCTTCGTACTCGCGGGAAAATCGCGCGGCATTCGCGGGAGACATCAACGCGACACTGACTCTCGATAAGTGCCGCGCATACAATTTCATGGTGTGCTGTGTGAAAATTACTCTCTCTCTCTCTCTCTCTCTCTCTCTCTCTCTCTCTCTCTCTCTCTCTCTCTCTCTCTCTCTCTCTCTCTCTCTCTCTCTCTCTCTTTCTCTTGCACTCGATATTCCGTGATCATGGTACGAGGCCATAAAATACTGGAGCAATGGCATGCGTCTTTGTCGTTTCGCTCGTAATCGTAAAGTTCGATGCATCCGAGCCAATCTTGGTTCCGTTAAATCCAGTTATAACGATCGAACCCCCAACGGGGAACGAGGGTCTCGATCACGATCGAGTTTCCATCGTCGAGGACTCGCGAGTTCGAAAACCGCATGATAATTATCGGGCTTCCGCGAAACATTTGGATCGTTTTTTACTGCTCCGTGGCAGGTTTCGGGTTTTTTTTTTTTTTTTTTTTTTTGAGATTTCACGCATCTTAAAAACAAAGTTCATGTGTGGCTGACATTAATGTTTTTTAATTACTTAGGGCTAGAATTTCTCAAGCAATGATTCGGGCAAGTTAGAAATCAATTTTGCAATTTCCGAAACAAAATTGTTGGCGTTGAGTTTGAAAAGTCTCAGGCTCGAATTTTAAGATCAAATTTTCCATTGAACTCAAGTTGGAACTTAAGATCGAACTTGAGCTGAATCTTGAGATGAATCGTAAGTTTGAACTTGAGTGCCATTATGAGTTTATACTCAAGTTCAAATTTTAGTGCAGACTCAAGATCGATCTTAAGTTCAAACTTAAATTTAGGTTGAAGTTTGATCGTAAGATCCATCTTGACCTCAAGTTCGATCGAACTTAATAATTTTGACAACTATAATATCAAAAAACACGGCGATGGGAGGCGATGAGAAAAGTTTGATCGAACTTAAGTTCAAGCTCAAGATGGATCAAACTTGAAACCAAATTTAAGTTTGAACTTAAGATCGATCTGAAGTTCGCACTAGAGTTTGGACTTAAATATGGACTTATAATGACACTTAAGTTCGAACTTGAGGTTCATCTTAAATTGGAACTTAAGTTTGATTTTAAGATCGATCTTAAAAACTTAAAATTCGGGCCGTAGGGTGGCGCAACCACCTAATTATATTTTGAGTCAGGTAATAATTATTTGTGATTCGTACTATGAGGACTAATGCATGCCGATTCATAGAGAAGTTTTGTGGATTAATTGAGCTCAGTAACTTTTTACATTTAAAAAAATACGTTGTGGTGGGTTTTTTTTACTGTTTACTTATTTCACCAGGTAAATAATTTGTTCAAGAATTGTTAGGAAATTTTTCGGACAATAACTCGGACAACATTAGTCTTAAGGTCTACCCTAGAGTAATAAAAAGAAAGGAAAAAGCAATTTTGTAATTTCGGAAACGAAATTGTTGGCGCTGAGGGCGTTTAAAACGTTTTAGGCTAGCACAACATTATAATATTTAAAATTGCCATTTATATTTAAAATTGTGGTAGGTTTTTTTTACTGTTTTTTTTTTATATTTTACTAGGTGAATAATTTCTTTGGGAATTGTTCGGAAATTCTCGAAGTAACTCTTGAACCACCGAAACTATAAAAGAGCCTAGCAGTCACGACGACTTCCGGTGTAATCCAACGGGTCATTCAAGCGCCAGGAAACATGTACTGAATATATTTTCCGGAGGCTACTCCCTTCCTCCTTATCTGAGTTTTAATATTTAATTGTTTCCTCGAATGATTTTTCGGCACTATTCGCTGCTATGAAACTTTTTCATCTATCAAGTATCGCGTCTTGATAAATTATGGATTTTCTTAATTTTTTTCAGAGTCGGGAAAAGTACCGAAAAGTACTTCAAGTACAAAGTACAAAGTACTTCAAGTACAAAGTACAAAGTACTTTAAGTACAAAGTACAAAGTACTTTAAGTACAAAATACAAAGTACCGAAAAGTACTTCAAGTACACATTACAAAGTACCGAAAAGTACCTCAAGTACAAAGTACAAAGTATCGTAAGAACTTGAAGTATCAAGTACAAAGTACGAAGTACCGTAAGTACTTGAATTATCAAGTACCGGCAGTACTTGAAGTACTACGTACTTATTACTTGCAATACTTAAGATTTACAGTACTTGAAAAATCAAGCACCAAGTATCTAGTACTTTTCAAGTTTTCAGTATCTTCAGCAACTTGAAGTACTTCTTAAGTACTTGAAGTTCTTTTCAAATACTTCAAGTACTTTTGGAGTAATTTTGAAGCATTCGAAGTACTTTAAAGTACTTTCGGAGTACTGGAAGTACCTGGAGTACTTTTTCAAGTACTTGGAGTACTTTTCAAGTACTCGAAGTACTTTTTAAGTACTTGGAGTACTTTTAAGTGCTTGGAATACTTTTTCAAGTACTTGAAGTACTTTTTCAAGTACTTGGAATACTTTTTCAAGTACTTGGAGTCCTTTCAAGTACTTGGAGTCCTTTCAAGTACTTGGAGTACTTTTCAAGTACTCGGAGTACTTTTTAAGTACTTGGAGTACTTTTTAAGTACTTGGAGTACTTTTCAAGTGCTTGGGGTACTTTTTAAGTTCTTGAAGTACTTAAAAGTACTTGAAGTATTTAAGAGTAGTTCAAGTACTTTTCAAGTACTTCAAGTACTTTTCAAGTACTCGAAGTACTTTTCAAGTACTCGAAGTACTTTTCAAGTACTCGAAGTACTTTTCAAGTACTTGATGAAGTACTTTTCACGTACTTGAAGTACTTTTGAAATACTTTCTAACTACTTTAAGTACGTCGCAAGTACCGGGTACTTTAAGTACTGCCCAGCTCTGATTTTTTTGCAAAAAACTTCTGCATCAACGCTATCGCCTGGTTAGCGCGAAATTAATGAAAAAAAAGAGCAGCTTGCAATAAAGTAAGTACGGCTCGACGAGGTGGAAGAGATCGAGGATTCACCTCCACTCATCCGCAGCGATTAATATATATGAAACATTTAATCGAGCACGAGATCACCGAAAAGTGGTATCGAATTTAACGGTACATCGTTATCCCGGAAGCGACGAGGCTACGTAAATGATTTATTCCTGTTTTGTATCGATCGATCGATTATAATATATTACATTAGGGATGAATATAATTACAATGCGAGAGACCTTCCAATCTTCATTACACAAGCGAATTGCTCGCCTTTAAATTGAAAGGAAAAAAAAATCGCAACACATGTGTCATTAATCTTCTCGGTATCTTACGTGGCTAAAAATCTTGTCCGGCATATGAAGCCTTTTCCATCAATCTAATTTTTTTCCGATGGCATCGAAAAAATAAAAAAGTTGTCGATTTTATTTTTTAATAGTTTTATTAAGTTACCAGCATCGGCGACTTTACTGTTAAAGCATTTTCCATTATATATAACGATGTGAAAAAAATTTAAAAAGTTTAAAAGAAAATGTCAAGTATGAAAAAAGTACCGTACGAATACACGGAATTGCCTGGAATTATTTCAGAATTTTCCTATGAATTTTTTTTTTTTACTATTTTCGCTCGAAATTCTGATGACGTTCCAGCGAAAAATTGTATCTGATTTAAATTTCCGTATTTCTGATACAATGAAAATCTGAAAAAATTCAGCAACATTTGGCATGCTATAAACAACAATTATCAATAATAATATTACCCAAAAGTTATTAATAAATAGTTTACACAATTGTTTAAACTATTTGTTAATGACTTTCAGGCAATATTATTATTGGTGGACAATGATCAATAATTATTATTAATCATTGTTGTTTATAGCATGCCAAATGTTGCTGAATTGTTTCAAATTTTTATTGTATTACGAAGTACGGAAATTTTACTGCTTTCCTAGAACGAGAATTATTTTGCAATAAAAAAAAAAAGTTTTTCAAACTGTCCCATTTGGGATAGAACGCCCCATATATATATCCTTATTAATCACCGAGTAATTGTTGTAAAAATTGAGCGAACTCAAAATCAATCTATACTCAAAGTACCCATAAACAATGTGTAATATTCCTATTTATTTATTTCCATTGTTATCTCTGTTAAATAAATTTTATCCATAAGCGCATTATTGACGCTGCTGAACATTTGTTAGCCTTAAGGTTGTTTAGAAGCAAATCACGTTTAATGAGAAAATTCTGAAAATTTGGTACGTTTTTCAATGAAGTATTCAAGAGGTCGTGTAAAAATTTCACGACGATTTGGAAGCTCGTTATCGAATAGTTAAGATTAACAAATTAAATAAAATTAAATGTAGTCTTATGGAAACTGATATAACTTTGGGACAAGTTTTTTTTTTGACCTCTCAATTTTTTAATATCCACAATATAAAATGAAAGCAACAAAAAGAAAACGAAGTTTATTGATAAATATTTTTTTTATTTGTTTAAAAAATTGTTTTTAACAAAACGTTAATTTCTTAATAACGAGCTTCCTAATCGTCGTGAAATTTTTACACGACCTCTTAAATACCTCATACAAAAACATACCAAATTTTCATAATTTTCTCATTATTTTTTATTTTAACCCTTAAGGTAAGAAGTAATGATGATAGAATTCTGAAAATTTCGTATGTTCTTACATGAAGTATTCAGGAGGTCCTGTAAAAATTTCACTACGATTGAGAAGCTATTTATTGAACAATTAACATTCAAAGGTTTCATAGCTTCTAAAAAACCTTAATCAGTCATCACGATCAAAGTTCACGACAATGTGATGTCGTTAAAAAGTTAGTAACTATGAGAATCCACTGCCGCATACCATAGTTTTCATTACAGACAATTTCCCGAGCGAGTCAATTCTAAATTATTCAAGAAAAAGCATTTTGACTGCGCGCAGTCGAGGAAATAAAAAAATCGATGGGATTGGCGAAGGATATATGTTTCACGCAGGATAAATGGTCATTAGAAAGGCAGAGACCTTAAAGGCCGTAAAGTCTGTCATATTCCAATATTTGAGTACCACCGAGGACGGATAACCGTTATGTGTCGTAAAATTTAATTAATCAAATCCGCAAAGTGCTCAAAAGTACATGTCCAATGTCGAGAACAGTGGGTGGAAAATCACTTTCCATGCTCGTTGCGCGCATCAAGAATCCTTCGCAAAGGCATCTCTCCTCTTTCCTCCTCGTCCTTCCGTTGTCTCGACAATCTGCTGCTTAAGAGGAGGCTAAAGGCGACATTCGGACCTCTCTCTCGCTCTCACACGACCCCTATCATCCTTTCTCTCTCGCACTCGGACGAAAAATGTCTCCTCTTAAGAGGAGGCTAAATACCATTTTTATTCTATCCCTACATTAACGACGTATCATCGTCGTCCAGTCTTTCTCCGACAACCGTGGATGAAAATTAATTACATTTTGACAATTAAGAGGGGGATAAATTAATTAACAATAGAGAACTTGCATGTTTTTTTTAAATTTTTTTATTCGAAAGTAGGATAAAAAATAATGTATTTCCCAAGACAGTTTTTTTTAAAGGAATATTGACGCTGCAAAAAAATATTCTTTGACTCTAATTTTTCTCGAAAAATTTGAATTGGCAACCATATTGTTGTACCCAACTATCAGCGCCGCCAGTGTCGTGTCCGGGAACCACGTCTCATTGTAAACAGTTTCTGCTCTCGGTGACGCAAAAATCTAACCTATAACTTACGTATAACCTACAGTATAATATTCTTCAATATTATTATTTACGTCAAAAGTATCACAGAAAAAATATAAATTGACAAAGCAATTATGGATTCATTCACCCCGCAACCAAACTTGGATTGGTTCATGTCTTGTTTTGTACCATCGTGCAAAAACACAACAAGTACTACACCAGAAAAGATATTTGTCCATGTGCCAAATAATCCAGTGAAAAGAAAGGTTTGGTGCACGGCGGTTGGTTTTGAGAAAAATAAAAAAATAAAAATAAATAGTTATTGTTGCGAAGATCATCTTGAGGTAAGTCCTTTCTTATACATTTAAAGAGAAAATAATATCAGAGCAGCGTTGCAAAAATATTCTTTACAGCTCGAAACTGATTTGAAAAACTATGATGAATATAAACGGTTTCGAGCTGTAAAGAATAATATTTTTGCAACGCTGCTCTGATATTATTTTCTCTTTAAATGTATAAGAAAGGACTTACCTCAAGATGATCTTCGCAACAATAACTATTTATTTTTATTTTTTTATTTTTCTCAAAACCAACAGCCGCGCACCAAACCTTTTTCACTGGATTATTTGGCACATGGACAAATATCTTTTCTGGTGTAGTACTTGTTGTGTTTTTGCACGATGGTACAGAACAAGACATGAACCAATCCAAGTTTGGTTGCGGGGTGAATGAATCCATAATTGCTTTGTCAATTTATATTTTTTCTGTGATACTTTTGACGTAAATAATAATATTGAAGAATATTATACTGTAGGTTATACGTAAGTTATAGGTTAGATTTTTGCGTCACCGAGAGCAGAAACTGTTTACAATGAGACGTGGTTCCCGGACACGACACTGGCGGCGCTGATAATTGGGTACAACAATATGGTTGCCAATTCAAATTTTTCGAGAAAAATTAGAGTCAAAGAATATTTTTTTGCAGCGTCAATATTCCTTTAAAAAAAAACCGTCTTGGGGAATACATTATTTTTTATCCTACTTTCGAGTCCCATAGATTAAAATACAGATTTCAGATGCATGCAAGTTCTCTATTAATTGTCAATTGAGAGGCTAAAATGCATTACAGCTAATGCCAACGAACTCATTCGAGCCCCCTAAATATTATAGGTTACTCGTCAGAATCCATGGTGCTGCCCTCACTCGCACGTCTGTGAACTACATTTCGCCAGTTCGTTTTTCAATAAAACTACAATTTATCGATACTTATCTCTTGATGCGCCATCCAAACTTACGGCGTGCCATTTTGATAGAATAATGTCGAAAACGTCTCGATATTTGTATCGTGGCGTTCTTCATGGAGCCTCACTCTTGGTTTTATTCGAAATGCACTAAAAGTTTAATAATTTAAGTTTTTCAATTACAGTTTCTCGGTGGTAAGTGAATCTGTAATTTTTTTTTTGTTTTTCGAAAAAATTTTAGTGAGGCTCCATTCCTGCCATTGTTCCGATGATGTTGTTAAAATTTTATTCAATTCCATCCATTTGTATAAGAGCAAGTTTAGATGGCAATTTCGAGGTGTTAGTGTCGGTATTTAGCCTTCTGTTAACGGTGAACACATTTGTGGACGCCTATGGTAAATCACGCAGAAGACACATGCGCGGCATTGCTCGAAGTCATGGAGCGCATATCGTGTGTCGCGAACATTTTTTTTCCATTTTTTTCCAACCACTTGGGTGAAGGTGGGGCAAAATGGCCCCTTATAAGAAGATGCCGCAGCTACGCATAGCAGAGCTAGTGTAGACTCGTTGCTTCTGATCTCGTTGCGTTGAAAAAAAAAAAATTGTCAGGGGCAAAATGGAACCCTGGAATGCTTATTTTCTTTGAAAATTCAAGTAAACGAGGAAAAAGGTTGAAAATGCGATTTCCTTCGTTTCTAGGCCTTTTCGATCATATCCAAGATAAGGCCAAGTTGTTTGGAGTATTTTTGTAATTGACTCCTCCGCGGAATTCGATTTTAATCGCGGTTGCGTTATTTAATTTTTTTTTACGACCATGAAGGTGACGTTTTTGCCCCTGGTACCTCATTTTGCTTCGGCCCTCGGATTAGCCAAGTATTTTAGTCAAAATGCGCTTTCATGACAGAAATGGACAGTACTTCAAGTTACCGATACTTGCGATTTACTTGAAGTACCCGATGCTTGCGATGTACTTGAAGTACTTAAAAAGTACTTGAAGTACAGAAAAGTATTTGAAATTTTAAGTACAATACTTGAAGTACTTTAAGTACAATACTTGAAGTACTTTAAGTACAATACTTGAAGTACTTTAAGTACAATACTTGAAGTACTTTAAGTACAATATCTGTAGTACTTCAAGTACAATAATTGAAGTACTTTAAGTACAATACTTGAAGTATTTTTTAAGTACTTACAGTACTTGACGTACTTAAAAATACTTCAAGTATTGTACTTAATATTTCAAATATTTTTCTGTACTTCAAGTACAAGTATCAAGTACTTTTGAATGTGTCTTGCTGATCGCTGCATGTACAAAGCCTTTGAATATGTCATTGAAAATAATATTTCGTGACGTATGGACATTCTGTCCCTCCACTGTCGTCTACGACAGTTTTTTGAAGACGAACATGAAGTTGGAGTAGTTTTAACAATCCAAGTATTATATTCCTTGTTTCTTTTTTTTTAACCTGTATCAAAATAAATCATAACTGAAATCGTCAGTGCTATTTTTGAATTATTTTTAATTCTTTGTTTAAATTCTTCTGTTTCAATCTGCCTAAAGCCTAATCTCAGTGTATTGCACAAGGCGAAAAACTGTTTTGATACAAAAAGTACTCGAATAAAAATCAAATGAGAATAAGAAATCAAATCTAGGTACTAGTACTGACGAGATATACCTGAAAACTTGAAAAGTACTTAATATTTGGTACTTGAATTTTCAAGTACTTATAATTCACGAACTTTAAATCTTAAGTACTTCAAGTAATAAGTACGTAGTACTTCAAGTAATAAGTACGCAGTACTTCCAGTAATAAGTACATAGTACTTCAAGTAATGAGTACGTAGTACTTCAAGTAATAAGCACGTAGTACTTCAAGTAATAAGTACGTAGTACTTCAAGTAATGAGTACGTAGTACTTCAAGTAATAAGTACGTAGTACTTCAAGTAATAAGCACGTAGTACTTCAAGTAATAAGTGCGTAGTACTTCAAATAATAAGTACGTAGTACTTCAAGTAATAAGTGCGTAGTACTTCAAATAATAAGTACGTAGTACTTCAAATAATAAGTACGTAGTACTTCAAGTAATAAGTACGTAGTGCTTGAAGTAATAAGTACGTTGTACTTCAAGTAATAAGTACGTAGTGCTTGAAGTAATAAGTACGTAGTACTTCAAGTAATAAGTACGTAGTACTTCAAGTAATAAGTACGTAGTACTTCAAGTAATAAGTACGTAGTACTTCAAGTAATAAGTACGCAGTACTTCAAGTAATAAGTACGTAGTACTTAAAGTAATAAGTACGCAGTACTTCAAGTAATAAGTACGTAGTACTTCAAGTAATAGGTACGTAGTACTTCAAGTAATAGGTACGTAGTACTTCAAGTAATAAGTACGTAGTACTCCAAGTAATAAGTACGTAGTACTTCAAGTAATAAGTACGTAGTACCCTAAGTAATAAGTACGTAGTACTCCAAGTACTGCCGGTACTTGATACTTAAAGTACTTACGGTACTTTGTACATGAAGTACTTTCCGGTACTTTGCCCAGCTCTGTTTCATAATATTGTTGGAGTAGGTTGGGGATGTTTCGTTTCTAGCCCTCCGTGGTCACACTTATCTGTGTGGCCACGGAAGGTTAATGCACTCAAAATGACAATTTTTTCGAATTATTTTCACTCTTTACAAGCAACTGTTCTGAAAATGTTATTGTCTAGAGTTTTTAATCAAGTAAGCAGCAGCGATGATCAATACAATTTGAAGAATCGGCCAAAGGATCAAGGATCAAGGTAAAGGATCAAGCCATGATAAACAAATCCAGTTTTTATTTCAACGATTCGATCCTGATTAGGATCATCTTCAGAAGAATCACATAACTCACATGGACCACAAATCGGCCGAATGTGTCAAAAGTATATTGATTTCCAAAAAAACACATTATGATTATTGTTGATCTATTTTGAGAAAGAAAAATCTTTATAAATTACAATAAATCTTTTGAAGATGATCCTGATCCGATGGAAACGTTAAAATAAGAGCTGGACTTATTTGTATCATCGCTTGGTCCTTCACCATCGAATCCTTTCGATTCGCAACCGATACTTTTGTAAATTTTTTAATTTTCAATAATTCTCGTTAGATTTGGAGGGTGTCCATTTTACCCCATGGTGGCCATTTTGCCCCACCTTACCCTTTATAGCGTGTCCAAAAGGACTTGCGCCATGGTCACAAACGCGGTTTACCGCTCTGAACATTTATTTATAGCAGGTATGCGTACAATACACGAAGAATTTACAGTTATCAAAGGACGAATTCAGTAAGCCTCTTATCGGTTCGCGATGACGGTACATTTGTGCAATGTGTGTGTGCGTTTTCTTTTCTTTCTGTTTGTCGATTATCCTCAGAAGCATTTTTTTACTTTGATGCTTCTGGAATTTCCATTCTGTGCAAAAAGGTATTCGGTACAGACGCACATCTCTCTGTAGTTCTTCGTATCCTTTATCCTTGCCTCGCGCTTCCACGGAACACTTTTATTTCATCCCTTCGAGTACGACACTAAACTCTTACCTCGGATTGGCTCCCTGTGAAGTTGTGAGTCTGTTGGATATAATCGATGGCACGGAAGCGATCAATGATCCTCAACGGGCGAAGAAGGATGCGAGAGGATACACGTTGAGGTGGTTCGGAATACCGAAGAAAGACGCCGCGGACTTCTCATCTTGGTACGCGTTGCGATTCGAGAAGGTTCAGAGCTCGGAAGAATCTCGGGTTATGTGGAAAAGCATAAGGATCCTCGAGGATCGAAGAAGTACGAGGAGCAGGAAGAGAGAAAAATTTTATCGATTCTCCGGCGCGAGGTACACTTTACGGGGTGCCCCATGGGTGAAGGTCAATACCGCGAGGATACATCCGTGAAGTACTATCGAGTAGAAAAGTCCTTTGCCATTTTTTGGTATTTTCAATCCCTGAATTGTTATTAATTGTTTTTAATCAGCCAATGAGGTGCGCCCATTGAGATCAGCTGTGATTCCACCTCGCGCATCTCATTGGCTGATTAAAAAAAATTAATAACAATTCAGGGTTTCAAAATACTAAAAAATGGTAAAGGACTTTTCTACTCGATATGACGTCACGGATCGACCGAGACGGTATTGACCTTCACCCTCGGGACACCCGGTATATTGCAGACTCCATGAACAGGAGGAACGCACCGCGAATGAAGAGCCGAACAGCACCCGAGGGACCATTTTTACCATGGAAAAATGTCCCCATACCGAAGCTCCGGATCCTTATAAGGTATTAGGGTACAAGGTAGAGCTCGTTGTGCGTGTAAAATCGTGAGAATATACGTATCATCGAGCGGCAGAGAAAACAGGTCTAAGCGAGTGAATAAAAAATCCGAAAGATGGGAGCGAAACTCCATAATTGATCGAAATAACAATTTAATAGCCGCGAGATTATAAAATAATGGTGGTAAAAGGGAGACCTATATACGCGCTGTATGGCGAACTGTAAGGAGTCTCAATTAGCAGAGGGGAAATTACTTCTGGCTTTTTATTGACTCTCGTTCTCATTCGTGGCATCCGCAGAATCTTCAATGATAATTTTTTTTTCAAATCGTCCACTTCCCCTCGTCGGTATGTAATACCAGTCGTAAATTCTCAGTCGGATTATTTCGCTTCTTCTTTGTTTTTATATAAGAAGAAGGCACAGTTTAATTTAATTTAATTTAATTTAAAAACAAAGGTGGATGTAAAGGTAAATTTGATAAATTATATAATTAAATTGATAAAGTTTAATAATATGTACATATTGTCCGCCATTTTCATTCAAAATGAAACAAGTAAAAATATTGGAAAATATTTTTCGAATTTTTAAATTTAGTTTACTAATGAAATATATTATTTACAATAATAAGACCTAATTTAAATTGAAGTGCACATTTTTTTTAAAAGGTCAAAAGGTTCAAGGTGTAAAAAAAGTCACAAAAATTGTTAAACTGTTTTCTTTTTTCGTGAAGGGCGCTTTTTTTTAAAACAAAAGTTTTTCTTTCATGATTATTTTTTTAACGAGATTCTCATGTTCAAAATTTCCCAAATGGTCAAGAAATCACATTTAGAAAAAAATTTTGGATGTGCGGGGATGTGTTAAATTTCTCGAAAATTACATTTAAAAAAATTCAAATCGATCCAGTTGAAATTTAGTGGGAATTAGACTAAATTTTGATAGATTGAATAAATTTTGCTGAAATTGCGAGACAATTTAACAGAAATTTCAATTTTTCGCAGAATTACTGTTACTCCCTAATTTTGTTTTTCTAGAGCTACATTTTTGTGCAGATACATTTGATATCGAAATCGGTCGGGATCAAATTTTTAAATAAATGCTTCGAGGATTTGGTTGTAAAAAAATGGTGAACTTGTTCAGAAATTCTCGGGTGTGCTCTTACTTCCGGAAATTTGCATTTATTATTCTTTTTTTTTTTTTTAGCATAAATGCATCAAGTGACTCGAAAAATTAGTATCAAATTTTGATCAATTGGATCAAATTGTGATCAATTGGAGATGCCACCTTCTTCTCTCATAATTTGAGATAGCACGTTCTTCTAGCACAATTTGAGATAACACGTTCTTTTAGCACAATTTGATATAGCACGTTCTTCTAGCACAATTTGAAATAGCACGTCCTTCTAGCACAATTTGAGATAGCACGTTCTTCCATACTTTTTTTTAGCATAAATGCAACAAGTGACTAGAAAAATTAGTATCAAATTTTGATCAATTGGATCAAATTGTGATCAATTGGAGATACCACCTTCTTCTCTCATAATTTGAGATAGCACGTTCTTCTAGCACAATTTGAGATAACACGTTCTTTTAGCACAATTTGATATAGCACGTTTTTCTAGCACAATTTGAAATAGCACGTTCTTCCAGCACAATTTGAGATAGCACGTTCTTCCATACTTCCGTCGAAATGTACTAGATCTTTTTTCTGGGTGTAGAGTAGGCTTGACTAACGATGGAAAGATACGAGTTAGCTAATTGATTAACCATTTTTCAATGTACCGATTTTTCTTTTGTTTTCATTCGATTATCGATCTCGGGAAATCAATTTCCTGCTCGAAGGATCGTGTGACTTCCTGAAACGATCTAAACAGACTCGGACTGAGTAAAGAGTGAGTCAGAAGGTTAACGCAGTTTTCCGATGATCAGTGATTTACCATCCATATTAGGGCGATTTTTTTTTCGACTTTTTTTAATTTTCATCCCTCCCCACCTAAAATGCTGTTGCATATGTCTAAAAGAAACTATCCTGAAAGTTACAGCCCTTAATATTAATATTAAGTACTCGCCCTTCGCGTGAAAAGATTTCCCATCTAAAATACACCTAAATAAAAAACTTTTTTCTTCAAATTGCTATAACTCCACGGCATTTTATGCTATTAAATTGTCCTTGGTCGCAACTTACGCAGAATTGAACGTTTTTCAAAAGTGTCCTGAGCAGCATAAGTGTAATTTACACTGGTGAGATGGTACGAGTCACTAAAGTTGATTTTAACCCACACTTCTCGTTTTTTTGCTGTTATTTTTGAAATGATCAGCGTTATCGAAAAATTGCAAAAGAAAGTTTTGTTGGAAATTTAATTTCCTACAAAAAAGGTCCTTTAGACCTACTTGAGAAAATTGATATTTCTTGAGATATTGAACCTTAATTTATTTGCGGTATAAAATTTTTACGGTTTATCGAACCAAAAGTTCTTAATTGTTGATATTCCATATCATTTCGCCACTGGTGATATGATATGTGATATGGTGATATGATATAGAATATAAAAAAATTGAAACTTTTGGTTCAATAAACCATAAAAATTGTATACCAAAACCAAGTTAAGGTCCAATATCTCAAGAAATATCAATTTTCGCAAGTAGGTCTAAAGGACCTTTTCTGTAGGAAATTAAATTTCCAACAAAACTTTCCTTTGCAATTTTTCGATAACGTTGATAATTTCGAAAATAACAGCGAAAAAACGAGAAGTGTGGGTCAAAATCAACTTTAGTGACTCGTACCATCTCACCAGTGTAAATTACACTTACGCTGCTCAGGACACTTTTGAAGATCGTTCAATTCTGCGTAAATTGCGACCAAGGACAATATGATAGCATAAAATGCCGCGGAGTTATAGCAATTTGAAGAAAAAAGTTTTTTATTTACGTGTATTTTAGATGGGAAATCTTTTCACGCGAAGGGCGAGTACTTAATATTAATATTAAGGGCTGTAACTTTCAGGGTAGTTTCTTTCAGACATATGCAACAACATTTTAGGTGGGGAGTGAAAAAAATTAAAAAAGTTGAAAAAAAAATCGCCCTAATCCATATAGTCAATAGTCCTTGGCAATTGGCACATATGTATCTGCATCTATCTCATTTCTCGTTTTGTGTGCATTTTGCCAAAGCCAAACCGGAATGAAAATCACCGTTAACCACACATAAAGTCCAAGTAGAAAGAGTGAACAGGAGGAAGCGAACCTTCGGAAGGGCTTTACCGATTTGTTTTGTATTTTGTTATTTATGTTGTTGTTTTTTTTTCAAAATATCAATATTACCACCATCGTCCAACCTGCTGCATCTTCCTTCTCACTCTCTTGTTAAATCGATCAAGAACTTTCGATCCTGTTACGGGATCTCGCAAGCGAAAGCCGCTGTTGCGTGAAAAAACCGCGGGCAGATCGTTCCTCTTTTTTTTCCCCTCGTTCCTGTAAATATTATTATCCTCACGATATGACGTGTACACAGCAAACACGAGAAGCGCTATCATATCGATATCGAATTACTGATGTGTAACACGTTGGCTTTTGCCGTCACGGAGCAAACAAAACCACGCGAAACAAGCGTCGCGTCATACACTATCGTCCAAAAGTTTGGAAACACTCGCCTCAATTCCACGCCGCGCAAAAAGTTTCACCGCTTTTTTAGAAATGCATATATTTCAATTCAACAAGCGGCATTTCAAAGGGGACATATTAAGCTTCATTTCGCTTTTTTCAAAAAAAAATTTCGATTTTTTTAAAACCCGGTACGTCTTTTTTTGAACGTTTTTTGGCTTTTTTTGGGCGTTGAAATTTTGGCGCACGACCCATGCAATTTTTTTTTTTACTGTTTTTTGCGTGAGAAAACTTATGGCGGGGAGTATGAGCTTCAATTTCGTTTATTACAAAGTTTCGTACGATTTTTTTTTTTGCAAAAATTTACAAATTTTTTCAAAAAACGACCATATTTATAAAATAAAGCGTAACTCGAAAACTACTGGGTTTTTGTGATATCACTAAGAGCGTAAAAAGTTGCAGACAATTATTCTGGATTTAATGAAATTTTTTCAGAATTTTTCGTCCACATTTTTTTTCCAAAATTTTTCCTGTTAACGAGATATTTTTTATCTCAAACAATCTAGTCTCTTATCTCATCTACACGGGTTTTCCGATAAAAAAGCCATGGAGATAAGGGTTTTCGATGAAAAAGCTGTGTAGATGAGGCAAGAGATCGTTTGAGATAAAAAAACATCTCGTTAGCAGGAAAAAATTTCGGAAAAAAAAATTTTGAGAAAAAATTCTGAAAAAATTTCATTGAATTCAGAATGATTGTATGCAACTTTTTACTCTCTTAGTGATTTCACAAAAACCCAGTAGATTTCGAGTTACGCTTGACTTTATAAATATGCGCGTGTTTGCGAAAATTTGAATATTTTTCCGAAAAAAAAATCGTACGAATCTTTTAAAAAAAACGAAATTAAAGCTTATACTCGCCTCCACAAGTTTTTTTTATGTGAAAAACACTACAAAAAAATTTCATGGGTCCTGCACCAAAATTTTAACGCCAAAAATAAGCCGAAAAATGACCATGTTCCAAAAGGGTTAAAAAAAAAAAAACGAAAAACATTTTGGAAAACGAGAAATGAAGCTGAATAAATCCCCTTTGAAACTCCGCTTCTTGAATTGAAATATTTTCATTTTTAAAAGAGGAGTGAAAACTTTATGTGCGGCGCGGAATCGGGGCGAGTGTTTCCAAACTTTTGGACGGCGGTGTACAAGCCGCCATTTTCCTGCACCTGATAATAATATGAAACGCACAGGGAAACGATTATTGCTCATACGGATAATCGGATGGTCTCGCTTTTGCGAACGTCGTAGAAATATCTCGGCGCGATCTAATACGGGCTTCCTGGCACTAAACTCTCACCGCTAAACTCTAAATGCACATTGATTATACTTTTGACCTCTGTTATTGAGGATGTTGCGAAAAACAAAGTTGGAGATAATTCAGGGTATAAAACCGGACGGTGAAACCGGTCATTTTATCGGTAGCTTATCGCCAACGATAAAAGATACCGCAAGTATGTACATATCCGTGCAATTTTAAACCCTTAGCACAGTTAGACAATTAAAATTCCCGGCTCATCGCAGAAATCTGATTCAAATATCATCGCTGCAAATGGACATTTGGCATCGATTGGTTATAAATAATCACGGAGAAAACGACTTCGCTGTGGTAACAAAAAAAAATAGTTGACCTAACCAATTATCTCAAGTGCTCTGAGCGCCAGACGAGAAATTGGTTGGATCAACGATTTTTATATGGTTGGTTCATAAATGCCAGACCAACTAACTTTTTAGTTCGGCTATCCTTTACCCACTTGAATACTATTTTATTAGTTAGGTTGACTAATCAAGTCAGTTGTGTTGACTAGTCGCGTCAACTAACTATGATTAGTAGATGAACCAACGCTAGGTGGTTATTGTAACGAAGCAGATGGTTACGGTGACTAACATATTAGCCAATTAATAATCTGTTGGTTGTCCCAACCAACCATTTTTCCGTGCTTATTCGCACGTGTTTGAGGCGGTTTATATTTTCTGTTGTAACTTCAGAGTCAGGAGGAATTGTTCGAATCTGATTTACCTAAAAGGAGCCTACAACCCTACAACCTAGCCTACAATCCTAAAGAACAACACTTACATAAAAAGAAATTGATTTTTTGATAATTCTGGACGTATGTTAGCCCTAAATAAAATCCGATCAATTACACGGAAAAAACGACTTAGTTGATCGAACTAACCACTTAGTGCTCTGAGCGCCAGAAGAGAGTTGGTTAGATCGACTAGATAGTTGGTTGGTTCAACTAGTTATTTAGTCGACTTAGTTGTGGTAACCTAACCATTAAGTTGATCCAACCAACTTCTCTTCTGGTGCTCAGAGCACTAAATGGTTGGTTGGATCAACTAAGTCGTTTTTCCGTTTATAGCAACTAAATGAATAAGTTTGTTGTCAGAACAAAAAATTTCTAGTTCCAAAGCTACTATTCATCAAAGTATTCATTCAATAAATAAAGTATTATCTAAAATTGAATTAAATTAAAATTAAAATTAAATTAAGTATTCATCAAAGTAGGTTCATTGAAATCAAATGCAGAGACACTCGAGTTTTCAAGAAGGGAGGAAAGAGTGAAAAAAACCAAGTGCAAGAATAACCCAAATGGACAGAGTGAAACCAGTCACTCACTCACACACACTGACACACACTTACACACACACACAATAAAATGTACACTCACGGTGAAAAGAGAAAGAGGAAAAGGGAAGAGTGAGGTGCAACTATGTATCCTTATCACGATGGTCGCGTGCTGCACCGTCCACACGCACGCACACGCACACACACTTACACACACTCACACACAAACAAACGCACACATGAACACAAAAAGATACTGAGCACACGGCACATAAAGAAGACACATAGGAAGCGAGTACCTCGAGCACGGGTCACAGACCTCTTGGCGAAGTTACCGTGGTCGTCCAGGATATATATCCTTGGACCAAGCAGCGTCAGGATATCCACGACCGCCTACATATATAGCTCGAAGGTTGCGTTCAATGGAAATTCGAAACGGTCTAATTGAAAGTCACGGGTAGCCAGTTCGGTAGATGTTACGATTAAGGTGTCAAGGCCGGAGTGGTTGGAGAATTATGTGAACAAAGGAAGAGTGTTGGATGAGATGAACAATGAAATGTAGTTATCTACGACCTTTCTTAGGAAGTCGGGTGACCAACAACCCGAAAGCCTCAACCGTTTATTTTGTACAATAAAAAATAAGTCAGAAGCATGACTGCCCCAACATTATAATGTAGGGGAAAGGTTTTCAAAATGATATCTTAAGGGGTTAGGCCACTCTGCAGACAAAAAAGGGCATATTTCGTGATTTTTTTCGGCGAAACCATAAAATAAATCGGATTTACAAAAAGGTAATTTATTATATATCTAATTGGTAGTAAAAAAAAAATTTTTCTTGGCGATATATGTCAAAATGGCGACTGTGCAGCATTTTACCGATGACGCCTTTATTTTTGGAAGGTCGACGGTCGAACCAACGCTCTCATAATTTTTGAGTTACGATGAATTCATTGAGGTTAAATAATTTAGGGATAATTTTGTACACACGGTGGGGGATCATTTTGCCCCAGCCGTGATTTTTCCACGTGATGCATACAACTAACTCAACTAAACCGACTTGAATCCGATCAACATAAGATCTTGCATTTCAGAGGCAGTTGTAATACAATCTTACCTAGTAGAAAATTTGCAAATAGCCAAAAACTATGCCAAAGAGATGGTTAAGGGACGTAGGAACCCCATTAACTTCGTAGAAGGTTAAATAAAGTTCCTTGTAGGGTTAAAAAAGGATCTCAAATTGCAGAAGTAGTAGAAAATTTACAAATAGCCAAAAATTATACGAGAGAGAAGGTTAAGGAACGTAGGAACTCCAAAAACTTCGTAGAAGGTTAAATAAAGTTCCTTGTAGCGTTAATGAGTGATCGGATATTGCAGATGTCTCTTACATAGAAGAAGTTTTGCGAATAGGCAACAAATATGCCATTGAGAAGCCAACGGACAGATTATCAATATTTGAATCGCATTATTATTTATAGAAAGCATTTTATACTAAGGAAAAGGTTAAGGGGCAACCCGAACTCCGTAACTTCCGTAGAGGGTTAAAAAGTCCCTCTTAGGATTAAAAAAGCACCTCTAAATTGCAGAAGTCTCTTACCTAGTAGAAAATTTGCAAATAGCCAAAAACTATGCCAAAGAGATGGTTAAGGGACGTAGGAACCCCATCAACTTCGTAGAAGGTTAAATAAAGTTCCTTGTAGGGTTAATGAGTGACCGAATATTGCAGATGTCTCTTACACAGAAGAAGTTTTGCAAATAGGCAACAAATATGCCATTGAGAAGCCAACGGACAGATTATCAATATTTGAATCGCATTATTATTTATAGAAAGCATTTTATACTAAGGAAAAGGTTAAGGGGCAACCCGAACTCCGTAACTTCCGTAGAGGGTTAAAAAGTCCCTCTTAGGGTTAAAAAAGCACCTCTAAATTGCAGAAGTCTCTTACCTAGTAGAAAATTTGCAACTAGCCAAAAACTATGCCAAAGAGATGGTTAAGGGACGTAGGAACCACATAAACTTCGTAGAAGGTTAAATAAAGTTCCTTGTAGGGTTAATAAGTGACTGGATATTGCAGATGTCTCTTCCATACAAGAAAATTTGCGAATAAGCAAAAAAATATGCCCAGGAGAAGCCAACGAACAGATTATCGGTATTTGCACCCATTATTGTTTATAGAAAGCATTTGATACCAAGGAGAAGGTTAAGGGGCCGAACTTCCGTCGAGGGTCAAAAAAGTCTCTTGTAGGATTAATAAGTAACCGAAAATTGCAGAATTCTCTTCTAAGAGAATTCCAAGAGAATTCTCTTCTCTCTCGAATTCTAAGAAATTCGAGTTTGCAGGCTTTTTTTCGTTTTGCTTTCCTTTCGAGCCTCCGAGGCGTATTTCGGACATTATATTTCTTAAGTATTATTGCCACGTTCCCGTGGAATAGTGCAGCGAAGCGAGAGTGCAGAATACATACTCGAAGGATATGCGAGGGTTTATTCCTTCGACTTTAGCACACGAAACACGCACACGCAAAAAACAAACATACACACAAACATTTTTCTATCGTGCAGTTTCCAGTTCGTGGTTAACACTTACCTTCTTTGCAGAAATATGAAAAGTGTGCGAGTCAAGCCTCGACTTTCCACGGCGTCGTTTTTTTTTCTTCCTACGTTTTCTCCTATTCTTGGCATTTCCATTTCAGTGGAAAATGGAACTAAACAAAAAAAATGGCAAAAAGTGTATCGATCAAAAAATACACGAAAAATGAAAATGAAAGGTTATGCCATTCGCGCGAACGAGGAATTATCCAGAGCGGATATTGCATTACACTGCGCGTTCTGAGACTGTTATTGCCGAGCATAGAATCACAAGGCTGTAATAATGATAGTTGAGCATGTAGAAGAAGTATGCAAGAGACAATAGGAATAATGGCCCTCGAGATCTTTTTCCCATGAAATTCTCGTTCAGAGACACATTACTCCAGCGAGTATATATGGGGCATTCCATACCAAGTTGACCCGAGTGTGACCCTCGACCTCGCTGATTTCGTTTACGATTTTTTAGATGATTCATTCAACTCAAAATAGCATTCAGAATTTTTTTCAGAATTTTAAAACCAAATTTGAGTACGTTATGATTTTTTGAACATTTTTCATAAAATTTTCAAAATTCATGATGTCCAGGCTTTCGCTTCCACCTTGATTTTAGGTTTTTATGAAGAAAACGTAAAAAAAAAAATAGATGCAGAAATTAACCAACTATTTTTGGAAATTGTTGGTTAACGATAAAAATATTCACGCCACTTTTCACGGTAGATCAATTTCGGCATCTATTTTTTTTTACATTTTCTTCATAAAAACCTAAAATCGAGGTCGAAGGAAAATCCTGGACATTATAGATTTTGGATCAAAAATTTTCATTTTTGACACCAGATTTTTGAGAATTTTTTCAGATTTTTAAATTACGGCCCTCGAGGTTTTCGAAAAAAAATTTCAAAAAATCATAACGTACTCAAACTTGGCTTTAAAAATCTGAAAAAAATTCTGAATGCTATTTTGAGTTGGAAGAATCATACAAAAAATCGTAAACGAAATCAGCGACGTCGAGGGTCACACACAGGTCGACTTGGTATGGAATGCCCCATATGTATATATTACTCGAGCGCGTATATAGATAAATGTGGGGCAAAATGGACATCATAACAAGATAACGCAGCTAGGACACTACGCAAAGGTCAAACTTGGTGTTTTTTATATAAAAATAATCGATTTTCATCGATTTCATCGCGCGTTGACAAAAAACTTCAGGGAAAAAATGCGTACTATCATAAATTTTTTAATGAAAAAAAATTAAGTAAATGAGGAAAAACGTTGGTGGCTCGTTTTGCCCCTGGTACCTGATTTTGCTTCTATCTTTTTATTATTGAAGATATTTTGGTTTAAGTGGGTTACCATTTTATTATTAGAGTATATGTTGGGCTGTTTTCTTTTGATGGATGAGAATGACAGTTTTTTTTTTATTTTTCCAACTCTCAAAAGACAATTGTCATGAAAATATCCAGATCTGATTTAGCGTGGGAGTATATTTTAGAATATTTACTGCTAATAATAATAATAATAATAATAATAATAATAATAATAATAATAATAATAATAATAATAATAATAATAATAATAATACCCTCATTTTTTAGATTTTTGAAATTTCATTTTTTGTATGATTTTGGAGGATGCCCGTTTTGCCCCCAGGTGCCCATTTTGCCCCACATTGCCCTATGTATATATTACTTCAGCGAATATATATTTATCATTATATAGGGCATTCCAGGTCAGTGTGACTAGTGCCTGACTCTCGGGGATTCGATTTGGGAAATCTTAGCAGGAAATATTCTTCCGGTCGTAAAAAAAAAATTCTCAAAGTTTTCTAGATATTTTCCGGCCTCTTGTACCACTTTCCAACCTGACCTGAAAGTCCCCATAGACATATAAATGTGAGCATATACATTGTACACATATATATCTGTATATATTGCCATTCAAAAGTTTGGAAACACTCGCTCTGATTCCACGCGCACAAAAAGTTTTACTGCTCTTTCAAAAATAAAGATATTTCAATTCAACAAGCGGCGCTTTAAAGGGGACATATTCGGCTTCATTTTGTTTTTTCGAAAAAAAAAATTCGATTTTTTTTCAAACCAGTACATCTTTGGAAACATGATCATTTGTCAGCTTTTCTTTGGCGTTGAAATTTAGGCTCACGATCCATGAAAAGTTTTTTGTAACTGTTTTTCGCATGATAAACTTATGGGGGGGGGGGGGGTATAAGCTTCAATTTCGTTTTTTAAAAATTTTGGTACGATTTTTTTTCGCAAAAAACAACCATATTTATAAAATGTAGCGTAACTCTAAAACTACTGGGTTTTCGTGAAATCACTAAGAGGATACAAAGTTGCATACAATTATTCTAGATTCAATGAAATTTTTTCAGATTTTATTTTTCAAAATTTTTGTTTCGAAAATTTTTCCTGTCGACGAGATATTTTTTTTATCTTAAACAATCGGATTTCGTACCTCATCTAAATGGGTTTTCCGATAAAAAAAGTCATGTAGATGAAGTTTTTCGATGAAAATGCCGTGTAGATGAGGTAAGAGATTGCTCAAGATACAAAAATATCTCGATGACAAGAAAAAATCTCGAAAAAAATGTTGAAAAAAAATGCTGTAAAAATTTCATTAAATCCAGTATAATTGTATGCAACTTTTTACCCTCTTAACGATTTTCCAAAAACCCAGTGGTTTTAGAGTTACGCTACGTTTTATAAACATGGTCGTTTTTTACGAAAAATTCAACATTTGTACGAAAAAAAAGTCGTACGCAACATAAAAAAAACGAAATTGAAGCTTATACTTCCCCCATAAATTTTGCACGGCAGAAACATTGAACAAAAATTTTCATGGATCGTGCACCAAAACTTCAACGCCAACAAAAAGCCAAAAAACGACCATGTTTCAAAAAAAGTACCAGGTTCAAAAAAAATCAAAAAATTTTTTTTGAAAAAGCGAAATGAAGCTGAATGTGTCCCTTTTGAAACGCCGCTTGTCTAATCGAAATATCTTCATTTTCAAGAGAGCAGTGAAACTTTAAGTGCGGAGCGAGATTGAGGCAAGTGTTTCCAAACTTTTGAACCGCAGTGTACAAGTTGCCGAAGACACTCTTTTCACGGTGAAAGTATGCACGCACACACGTCATTCGGTAAACGTCAAGAAAGATGGCAAACGAGAACGAGAGATAAAGAGAGGAGGGAGAGAAGAGCGCTTGTTCTTCAAGGTCGGGTTAGTCAACGAGCGTGCATAACCTCGTACAATCAACCACATTCTTACCGAGAATGGCAGTTTTGTCATTTTGTTCGTCCTCCTCTTTTTCTTCTTCATCGCGAATTAGCTGAATATTATCGCTGTCCAAGTATGCGAGATTAATCTTGGGTTTAAAAACTTTTTGTTGCAGTGCAGAGCAAGGTGCGATGCTTCAAGGACCTGATGGAGGTCGACATCGTCAGAAGTAGTCCAGACGCGAGGATATACCTTCAGCAATTGAAGGACTATCCGGGTAATATCATAATTTAATGACTAAGAATCAAAGATGGAAAAAGAGGTCGAATTATCTTCATATCTCCGGATTTATCGCATCGTGGCGCAATTTGTGCTTGAAACCTTCGTGATTCCTGTAATTGGCTAGATTTCTACGCTAGCGTCTCATCCTTCTGATAATCTTAGATTGGAAAAAACCTGATGTGAGAAGAGAGGTGGAAGATTTGATGCCCCGAAGGCAGTCGAACGGCTTAGCCGTGAAGCCTTAATGGCGTCTTTACTTTCCATGTTCCAGATGCGCGCGCCTGCGGGTTACCGTGCCAGATGCGCGCGCATCTTTCCAGTCGAGTCTCTCTCAATGACTCGTTCTCGCCCTCTTTTTGTTTTCACGCGTTTTCTCGCTCGACTTCTCTTGCGCCGATATATTCATCGATTAAACGTAGTTTTCTCCGGTGCAAAAAGCCCCTTTTTTCATCGCCACTCTGTCATCAACGGGTTTCTATTTTTGTTTTTTTTTTAACTTTATTTCAGACGAAGCGTGCAAGCCCACGATGAGCAATGGCGTTGCGACCTTCAGTCTCGCCCTTGACGAAAAAAACATGTCCAGATGCGGTATCGCTCGAGTCGTCAACAAGATGACGGTATGATTTTTTTTTTTTTTAATTCGCATCGCTAATTAGCGGATTTACATCTCTACCGGTTGTAACTCTACGGATTACCTGCGCTACCATTTGCTATTAAAGTGAGATGATGATGATGATGCATTTTTTTAAATCGTGCTAATTAAAAATTTGCTCATGGTTTCTTCATTTTTTTTACTCCTCCATGATGGCTTCAAATAGGACTTTCTCATGAAGAAAACTTAAGGCGGTATTCTGGTTTAGAATTTTGAAAACATTAATTTTGTTTCTGATATCCTTGAAGATTAGACCTTTAAGAATATATTCTTGAAAGGAATTTTTTTAATTGCAATCTTACGGAGTTATCATCAGCTGATATTCACAACTTGTATTTTTTATCTATTTTCGAAGTTATTTAAAAAAGTAAGACAAATGACCGCTGAGGAGTTGAGTTGGGTTGAAACCGGAACATTATTGTGCTTGTATTACAATACACAAGCTGCACATTTTTTTAGTACTTTTAAAAATATTTCTTAAAAAGTGGAGAATTTTTACAAAAAAATCAAAATGGTCCAAGTTAAAAAAAAATATTTCAAATAAAAAAAAACATATGAAAATTAATTTCGATATTTTTTTTTGTATTATTTTCATGAAACTACAAATGAAGACGAAAAAAATGATCTTTTATCTTGTTTTGGTATCTCCGTTTTTAAAAAAGTTACGAGCATTTAAACAAAAATTCTGTGAATTTTTCAAAAATTTATTGTCGTAAGAATAGTTGAGACAAAAATCTAAAAAAATTCTGAAATACTGCTTTTAGTACGTACAAAAAATAAAACATTTTCAACAAAATAAAAGATGGTCGGGATTATGGATTGGTCGATTTCGTATGGAACGCCCCATATATATATTGTAATGGCGAAAGGAAATCAGGAATCTATGAACCAATTTTGAATTTGCACGATTTTCTCATCACTTTTCGAATGTCAAAAAATGTTATGAGCTCCGAATCCCATAAGTGGTCCTTTTTAAATTAACCCTTCGTCTGTAAACCTGGGTCGTTCGCGTCCGGTCGTTTTTTTATGGGGTTAATGAACTCGGAAAAATGTAATAAAATTTGAGCTATTGTTCGAAACCTTCAACTTGATATACCAACCATAATTTAGACATTAGACAAAAAAACACACTTAAAAAAAAAACGTTTTCGCTTACCTGTGATTTTTGACAAACGTCGTCTGTAAACGTGGGTCATTTATGTCCAACCCAAATTTTGTCCACTCTTTGTGACGGTTCAAGGGCAGCTGCCTTGGATTTTGGGGGTCCTATGTAAGTTTTTTTAGGTGGGTTTAGCGGTCCCCACCGATCGCTCGTTCGGAAGTAATCGGCGGAAACAATTTTGGTTAGGACAAAAATGACCCAGGTTTACAGAAGAACGGTTAAATATCAACTGTCAAAACAATATTGGAGGATATCTCCTAGTCCTATTATTCAAAATATTTTTGGAATTGAAAATGTATGAAAATGTGTTCAGGGTCAAAAAGTGTATTATCATACAATCGTGGTGGAGGAGCCATCGGAATCGAGCAAGAGTACATTTAAGGTTAAATGTATCGTGACCGAAGTCATTCTCAAGTCGGACGTGACAAGGACGTACAATCATACGGTCTCAAGGAGAAGCGTCCTTCCAGCTGGATTTCAGGAGGCCGAGTAAGTCGAACGATTTTTAACCCACTGAGGCCCACAATTTTCTGGCGTCCTGGACCGGTCCGCCCTGGGTCTACAGCGACCCACAACTTCTTTTGCTTATAAAACACGTTTAAAACAAAATTTTCCAACTCGTAAATAGTAAAATCAAACCGTAATAACCTCAGGAATGACAATATGCAAGGTCGCAATCGATATTTTCAATTAAAAAAAAAAACTGTGCGAAAAAATGCAAAAAAGTCCGAAAATTGGCCTCCAGGACTTGTCCGACGTTTTTAACGATTCTTCCTTTGTTTATCGCGCAAAATAGATTCAATTATAGTGTTTTGAAAACTGGAGACTCCCCGCTACAAGATGGTGAAGGTCGTTTTCATAAATTTTGGAAAAGTATTAGGTGTACAAATAAGTTTCCGCGGTTTTTTATAAAAAATTAGGAATTTATTGTGAAGGAACAGTACATTACGTTTTATTCAAAGTATTTTCCATCATTTGCCACTACTTTTCCCCATCTTTCTGGCAACATTCGGATACCCCGTCGAAAAAACTCTTCATCTTTTGGCGCTATCCACAAATCTACCCAATTTTTGGTGTCTTCATATGATGTGAAGCGCTGCTCAGACAGACCATGTGCCATCGACCGGAACAGGTGATAATCGGAAGGGCCCATGCAGAAATTTCGATAGGGACACCCTACGTCCCATCAAATCCCTGTCGGGATTCGGCATGGACTCCCCAAAACGGGCGTCCCTATGGGGATCCCTATCGGGATTTGCTATAGATTCCCCAAAACGGGCGTCCCTATGGGGGTCTCTATCTAGGATTTACTATGGATTCCCCAAAACGGGCGTCCCTATGGGCGTTCTTATTAGGATTTGTTATGGATTCCCGAATACGGGCGTCCCTATGGGCGCTCCTATCGGGATTTGCTGTGGATTCCCCAAATCGGGACTCCCTATTAAAATCCAGGTTGCATCGCCATATGGCGTCACTCCCATTTACCATGTCCCCATAAGATTCCTATGTGGATCGAGTATGACGGTCGTAGGTCTGGATCATATAGATGGCGTACTCGTGAGCCGTGCGGGATTTAGTATTATTACCTGTGCGATGCCAGTGAGGTTATGTCGTGTGTTTATTTTGTGCTTTCAATATATTTGGTGATCTGATTCTATTATTGATGAACAACGAAATGAATGAGCGTGAGAAAACTCGCATCCGCGTACAACGATGTCGGAAAATACGTCGGGAAATTAATCTCGAACTGCAACGCCATGCCGAAGCACGTGCTTCAATTCCAGGTTAGGAACAATACAAGTTTTCCACCGTTTTGATAACGATTATAATAGTTAATAAATATTTATTATTCATTAAAAATAAATACTTGAGATTGGGAGCTTTGTAAAACCTTTCACAGACTTTAACAAAATAAAAAAATTAATATAAATTCTAATAAAAATTGATTCGGTTCGGTATCCCTACAGGATACCGTTTGGTATCCCTACAGGATCCCGGTTGGGTATCCCTACAGGATCCCGTTTGCGTATCCCCATTCGAATCTAATGGGCGGATGTTACAATCACGATTGGAATCCAATCTGACGTCGCATTAGATCCCGATGGGGAGGCCGGGATGCGCGCCAGAATCCCACCGGATCCCTATCGAAATTTCTGCATGGGGGGCTAAGTCTGGTGAATACGGCGGGTGGGGTAAAACTTCCCAGTTGAGTGTTTCCAAGTATGTTTTTACCGGCGCCGCAACATGTGGACGAGCACTATCGTGTAAAAGAATAATTTTGTCGTGTCTGGAGTAGTGATGGGCGCGTTTTTCCTTAAGTGCCCGACTCAATCTCATCAATTGTGTTCGGTAGAGAGCTCCAGTAATGGTTTCGCAGGTTCTTTGTCCGTTCCGTTCCGTTGTCCGTTCTTTGTCCTTCACGTCAAACTCACCGTTCTTAAACTTTTGAAACCATTCCTGACAACTTCTCTCACTTAAAGCAGCTTCACCATATGCTTCTAGAAGCAATCGATGCGCCTCAGCTGCAGATTTTTTCAAATTAAAGAAGTAAATCAAAAGTTCCCGCAAATGATGCTTATTCGGCACAAAACTTGACATTTTTGCACGAAAAAAATTACGTGATGCTGATACGGAATCACTAGTACTTTAAGGTTATGGTGTTGCCGGATGACGAAACTTGGGATATTACGTTTTACATCTGACAATTTCTCCATAACCTTCTGGTGGGGCCATCTTTTGACAAACCGCGGAAACTTATTTGTACACCTAATATATTTCCATCCTGGGTCTGCAGCGACCCAAAAAGCGCTACTTGAGTGTTTCGTACGAAGACCAGAGGCCGACTGAGATAGATGTTGTGCCTGCTCGATAGATCATATTTTTCGTCTAATTTACCGAGCAAAAGCGCGGGGCTTCGCTCATTGCTCCTTATAAAGATGGCACTGGGTCGCTGTAGACCCAGGTTGCCCTCAGCGGGTTAAGCGCGTTTGAATTTTTTTTCTCTCAATAAAAATATGGCGAAGGGCCTCAACCGGTTTCAAAATGGCGAATATCGTTGCATAAATCGTTGTGTGATGCGTGCACGTACGTGGGGCACCTCCGTCACGCACGAGGACGAGACTTAACGAGCCTCGGCCAACGATTTCACGAACGTCGCTTCGTTGGGAGACTAGAAAAAAAAAATCATTGGGTCGCACGATACCCTCACGCATATTGAGTCGGAATACTTGCTAAATTGACCGGTAGCATAAGAAAACTCGCATGAATGCACTCAATCAGACTATATGCACACGCGCGATATGCAGGGACTTACAGGGCCCCACAATTGCAGAGACCATTTCACGGTCTTTGATTTTTATTCCGTTTACTCTGTTCTCCTTCTTCCAAACAAATGTATGAAATGTAGGGTGATGAATTTTTCATGTACAACAATCGCCGCAAAGAGATTTTCTAATCCAGTTCAGAGGCCCCGTTTTTGGGTCATATTTACCGCAGACTGTCATAGAAGCAAGTTTAACGAGAATCATCTCTACCGAATAATAATCTACCCAAACCAAAACTATGAAATAACAATAACAATAAACTATCAGGAAAATATGTCTTCCAGAACCAGATGGTTGAGTTATAAGCCTACACTGAGAGAAAAAATTACTAGAACCAATGCAATAAAGTTTTGAAGGCAAAAAATCATTTTTTTCATTATTTGCCAAAACATATTAGATTGGTTCCCTTATATATTTACTTGGTTCATTTTTTTCAGTCAATTCCATAAATTTCTGTTTCAATAAACGAATTTACTTGAATCTAACAATATGTTGTCAATTATATGTAATATGTTGTTTGAATAAAGAACCCATTTTATCATTCAAAACATGCATGTCTTTTAATACAGGAAGCGCTGAGAAAAAAAATTTGTTGAATCATCAAATTAATTAGTCCAATCAACAGGAAAAATAATTGATTCAATCAAATGCGTGTTTATTAATCGTTGCTAAGCATTTTATAGAAAATATATAGCCCTTGCCAAATAATTTAATATGCATAGTTTAGTGACCCCAAAAAGAGATAAATAGAAAAAAAAGACAAATCTGCACCAATTCTCCGATCTAATTTCTCTGTCCGACCGAGATTCGAACCCTCGACCCTACCTACCATCATACCTATCCTACCTAACTACCTAACATGCTACCTATTGCGCTATCGACTACTACTGTGCACTTGACAAAAGTTGGGAGTTATGAAGATTCAAATATAAGAAAACATTTAAAAACCCAGTTTTTTAATTTTTAACAACTTATGTATACTATTAAAGTATACTATAGAAATGATAATTCTTTGCTTGAAGGAAATAAAAATGTCATAATTCCAAATAAATATTCTATTGGAATAAAATAATGTGTTATTTATTTTACTACAGCTTTTTTTCAAATAATCACAATCAATTTTATACCTAATAAATATTGAAAATACCTCAGAAATATTTTTAGATGTAAAATAATGATGAATTTTAGATCCAAATAATCTAATGTTTATGATGCGATAAATATAATTAATCTAATGAATACAAATTCAATCAAATCTATTTAAATAAAAATATTTTTTAAAGTAAAATAATAATGACTTTATTGCAAGAAAATAATTTTTTCGAAAAAAATATTTTTGTAATGAATTCGTTTTTTAGATTCAAATAATCTCATGTTTATGACGCGATCAATGTAATTAATCCAATTAATACAAATTTAATCAAATCTATCATGCATTTAATTGTTACTATTAAATAAGAGTTTAATATAATGGAGGAACAGATTCGTGAAAATATTTTTTTAAATGAAGAGTGATTTTCTTGGTTCAACAAATAAATAATCGAATTAATACTTTCATTTAATAAATAAATTCATGGTTTCAAATTCAGTAATTTTTTCTCTCGGTGTATCGAGTGTCAACTCTACCGGTCATGAAACTATAATGAAAAACAACTCTACCGGACAAAAATTGCACTAGACGAAAACTCCAGGAAATTAGATCCCCACCAGAAAAATAATTCACTCTCAGCAACTATATCAAATAACAAGTCTGCGAGCAGTGATCGGCAGTATCGATTTTTTCGTCAATGATATTGATTTTATTAATAATTTTTTCGAAAAATGAATAATTAGTCAAAAAATATTACTAATTTTTTATAAAAATTCGTAATTAGCAGAAAAATATTAGTAATTTTTCAAAAAAATTAGTAGTTGGTAAGAAAATACTTCCAATTTTTCAAAAAAAATTAGTAATTAGCGAAAAAATATTACTAATTAATTTTTTTTTAAACAGTAATTTGTAGAAAAGTATTGTGTATTTTTACGCACTTGTGTGTACGGATTGAGTCATGGTTATAAGCTCAAACAACTCTATTTAAAAAGTTGTTTTATTTTTTATAATAACTAGATCTTTTGAATACTTCACACATTAGTATTTATTGTATCGAATGTCATACGATATCACATAAGTTATTATTAATACGAATATTTAATCAGTACATATTAAAAAATACATTAGTAATTTTTATTGTACTTATTACTTTTTCCAAAATTAATACAACATTTCTTCACAAAATATTGATTTTTTTGGTTATTTAGCAATATCTTTCTCGCTAATTACTAATTCTTGGAAAATATTAGTAATATTTTATCGTTAATTACTCATTTTTTGGACAAATTAGAAATGTTATGTCACTAATTATTTATTTATTAGGAAAATTAGTAATATTTTGTTACTAATTACTAATTTTGTAGAAAAATTAGTAATATTTTTTGCTAATTACTATTTTTTTAATAAAAATTAGAAACATTTGTCACTAATTACTAATTTTTCGAAAAATTAGTAGGGGCGGGATCGAAGAGTCGACTAACCAATATTTCGAACAGCCGAAGTTCCGAATTTTACGATTACGAGCGTTAGAATAACGAAGCGCCGAAATCCCGATCGCCAGAAAAGAGAAAGTCGAGAGAGCCGCCCCATGCGTAAGAGAGAGAGGAGGCGCATCTCTCTCTCTCTTACGCATGGGGCGGCTCTCTCCGCTGTCGCTTTTCTGGCGTTCGGGATTTCGGCGCTTCGTTATTCGAACGCTCGTAATCGTGAAATTCGGGATTTAGGCCGTTCGAAATATTGGTTAGTCGACTCTTCGACCCCGCCCCAATTAGTAATATGTCCCCGCTAATTACTAATGTTTAAAAAAATTACTAATATTTCTTTGCGAATTATTAATTTTTCGAAAAAATTGGATAATAAAAATAGATAGATTTTTTTTTGCCGATCACTGTCTGCGAGTCTGACAACTGGACTTGTTGTGAAACTAACGACAAACGACTGTACCGAATATAAATTTTACCATATAACGATTCTACTTCAAACAAAGTCTCTACGATATCACAGTTAATTCCATCAAGAAATCGAGTCTTTCGGAAACTGCCACCAAACAACTCTACTCGATAAAAATTTTACGAAACAATAACTCTACCAGAAAAACGAGTATTCAGAAACAAGATTAGCGAATGAAGAGGCGTGATGACTTAGCAAGATATAAAACTAACAATAAAAGATTCTGCAACACAAAAACTCTACCAAATAACAATTTTATGGACCCAAAATGCAACCCAATAATTTCTTTTTATTTCAATAACGACTTTACCTGCCAAAAACTCAATCAAATAACAACTCTACCTGAAAAAATTCATCAAATAAAATTTATCCTGCGAAAATTTCAAACAAATAAAAACCTTGCCAGAAAACAAATGTGCTCGTTTAAGTCCACCGAATTATGAGGCTATCATGCTCCGTAAACAACTCTACCTAAAATAACTTTCCGGAACGATCACGCGGTAGAACTTATCCCTGGATCTTTGTTTTCATGAAGAATCGTTATGGATACATTTTATACAATAATTGTCATTCGGTAGAGTCAAAAAACCTATTTTCCAATAAAGTTTCTGATCCCTGGACCTGCAAATGAAGGTCTGAATGAGTCTTTCTCCTTGGTGGGAAAAAAATGCCACGTATCAGAGGAATTGTTGTACATAAATAAGCATAAACTCAATCTGGAACAAAGTATTCATTCACGAACAAAGGCTCGACACAAAGGTCGTTGAATAACTGAGACACGAATGTAGCTGGAAATGTGGGTCATTTTTTTGCCTCGTTGAATCTCGTTAGCGTTTCACACGAGTAGTTTTGCAATGATGATAAAATGTCAATGAAAAAAAGTTCAGATACATTGTTCCGTTTGTGTTTGTTCGTTGAACACGAGAGATACTTGGAAATGAAATCGCGAGCAGAGAAAAAAAATGTAAGACGTATCGAATGCTGGATACGTTCTCCATACGCTAAAAAAAAACGTATATGGGAGTTTTTGCGCGTGTACAATCGTGCTTGTTTCGTCATGCTTGCCGCAAACACGCGAGATCATGATTTATTAAAACGTTCCAGTTTAGCGTGACCCCTTGTCGAGGCCTCGATGCATTTTTTCTATTCTCTTTATTCTCCACGAAAAATTCCAGAGGGATTGGAAATCAGGACGCAACTCTACCGTAGAAAATTGTTGTCCCCAACTTCGGGGCGTAATTCTAGAAATACGACCCTCTATAAACGAGAGTTTGAACCATTATGATTGTTTCGCAGGACCGATGACATCGGCGAAATAGCTGGATCAGCCCCAATACCGAGTTTAGGGGTTGGTGTGAGACAAGGTGGAACCCTTGTTACGGGTGAACTTAACGTCAGTCCGGGAACCCCATTGCAAATGGAAATATTTCTTGACGAACGATCCTCACCGATTTACGGTCTGCTCGTAACTCACATGCAAGTTACCGATACCAAAAGTCAAGAGGAAACGATCATCTTCAATGGGTAAGTATAGCTGATGAGCATTGACCCTTACTCGACAAACTGGGGTGAAAAACACCCCAGGCCTGAATTTCCTTAAGAGGGTCGAGTCAGCGTCAAAACGGCGATTTTTAATAATAATTTATAATTTTTGTAGAATGCCTACAAATATGATGTATCGTCCACCATTTGAGGTACCAAATGAACAATTTTTTGGGACTAGTTAAAACCCTTGAGGTGCACCGGTGTCCTGAAAAACCTAGTTTTGAGTTTTTACACTCTGCGCATGATTCAGAAAGAACTGCTAGACGGATTTTGTTCTGCGACATCTCATTCCCTTCGTAACGCTTCTTCCCACGGGATGAACGCGGCACATTTTGATTCAAGTCAAAATTGTGATCAGGACAATGCGTGGAAAGTTCAAAATAGGCTTCCAATTTCAAAACTGGCCTGCAACTCTGAAATAAAGGGCAAAAAACGAAATGTGCCGCGTTCATTCCGTGGGAAACAGCGTTACGAAAGAAATGAGATGCCGTAGAACAAAATCCGTCCAGCGGTTCATTTTGAATCATGCGCAGAGTGTAAAAACTCAAAACTAGGCTTTTTAGGACACCGGTGCACCTTAAGGGTTCTAACTAGTCCCACAAAATTGTTCATTTGGTACCTCAAATGGTGGACATAACATCATACTTGTAAGTATTCTACAAAAACTATAATTTATCGCCGTTTTGACGCTGACTCGACCCCCTTAATTTCAAGGAGTTAGGCCACTTATGATTTTAGAAAATTCGATTTTTTGTTTTCGGAAAAGGTAGCTTAGTATGTGTAGAATTATATTCCGAAACGTTCGGTGCGTGAAGAATCCCTAAGTACTCGATTTTCGTATTTTAGTGCAACCCCACTTCATCCGCAGCGGGCTTTCGACAAACTTAAAACGCGTTCATCTCAAAACTACATTTTTCAAGATAACCGTACTCATAACTCAAACTAATAATAAGATTCTGAAAGTTTCATATCCCTAACTCAATTGGTTATTGCACCCAGAAAAAAGATCTAGTCGTAGGTACTATAGTAATCGTTTATTTGATAATTTTTTAGTTACTTTAAAGAAAATATTCTTTCCATCTAATTTTTGGCGATACTTACTTCCACTATATTTATTTATTTGAATTCCCTGCCATCGAGAAACAGGCGTTGAAGAAAAATTCTCTTCGTTGCTACTAAATACCTATTCACCCATAATCTCGTCCGATCATATCTGCAGATTTGTCAGTACCCCAAAAATCCGCCAGGTGGCTACCTCTCGCGCAAGCGAACCTGCCTCTCGACGCCTATATCCTTTCCAAGCTCGTCTATGTTTGATATCCTTATTTTTCAGTATGGATATCAAATACATTGAACATTGCGGCAAAACGCAAGATGGTCGAATTCCCGAAAAGGATTCCCATAAAAAAGCGTATTTTTTCTTTTCCCTTCTGTTAAAGAAAAGACGAAGCTCAACGAAATTGTAGACTTCATTTGTGTAGCTATACATTCAAAGATTGAAATGTTTAAAAATATATACTGTGTAAATATATTTAAAAAAAATATTCACTTCAATACATATTTGTTCAGTTTGAAATAATATTTATTAATATTAAATAAAAATTTATTAGAACGCAATATATTTTCCTAGTAGGTCATTAAAAAAAAAAAAATTCGTTGACATGAATAGAGTTGTATTAGGCCGGCCTACGACTAAAAAAATTTATTTGGCTTGACTAGGATTTAGTTAAATGTACTAGATCTTTTTTCTAGGTGTAAGAAAAAGTGAAATATGTAAAAAACAGATAATTTTTTTTTCGGGATTGACCGAATCGATTGATCTAAATTTTTGGGGGCTGATAATTCCGAGAAAAACTTACGAGCTCTATAAAATCTATGAAAAATAAATACTTTTCTGTTAATTTCAATTTTTAACCGTGATACAATTTTCGCACAATTATGAAACTTTTTTTTTTCAAACCTTCTATATTTCACTACAACAGTTGTCATTTTTTCAGTTCTTTTGGATATGTAAATTTTTTAAATCATGTTTAACTTTGATATTTCACTATAAATCCTGTATAACTTTCAAAAGTAAGCTCTTAAGAAGTTCTAAACAAACTTTGCAAGTTAAAATATTAAATGGTATATTTTTTATAAGAATTTTTATCGCTGGGGTACAAACGACCCCAGTGTGTCAAGTACGTTATTTTGCTGTCAAGTAGGGGTTAAAAAATGAGGGTCGCAACTAATATTCTCGAATGATCTTAAATTGACGATTTTAGGTGTTCCGTGGATCCGTATCTCTTCGAGAACTTCAATACGGTCGATGGTGATTTTTTGACCGCGAAATTTCGGGCATTCAAGTTTCCAGAGAGCACGTATGTCCAGTTCAGAGGAACCGTGAATGTCTGTCTCGACAAATGCCAAGGGGTAAGAATTACTTTTTAGTTTAGTTTTTAGCTTTGTAATGATGGAAAAAGAAATTTAGTTTCTTTTGTAACAACAAAAATAATGTTTACAAAATATATTATAATAATAGTTGATAATAGTTGATGATAGTTGATAATAGTTGATAATAGTTTATAATAGTTGATGATAGTTGATGATAGTTGATAATAGTTGATAATAGTTGATAATAGTTGATAATAGTTGCTGAAAAAAAAATATTTCTCGAGCGAATCGCTATTGACCGATTTTTAAAAAACTATTTTCAACTATTGCAGATCGAGTGTAGCAATGGCCACGTTGGATTCGGAAGAAAGAGGCGAGCTATATCAATGGCCGGTGCCGAAACGAACAGAGTATTCGAAGTGACGATGTCAACCTTCATCAAAGTTGATTTCGATGGCGATCAAATGATGAATCAAGGTAAGCTTGTGTTCGACCCTTCGACTCGTCTCTCTAATTATAATTTCACGAATACTCACGAGAATGATTTTTATCTCACAGCACTGTCGGAATTTGTTCGAAGAGGTAAGAAGAGGACCGACGAGCGATCGGTGATCGGCGAGGAAGTCAGAGAGCAGTTTATTTATAAGGAAGAATTGTTCTCCAAGAGCGGGACGAGTGCAGCGAGAATCCTCGGATTTTGGCATTATCTTGCCGCTATAATCTGTCTACGAAAATTTCTCTAAACAACTACAATCCAGAACTGGGAAGTACTTCAAGTACTTAAAGAGTATTGTACTTAAATTTTCAAGTATTTAAAAAGTACTTCAAGTATTGTACTTAAATTTTCAAGTACTTGAAAAAACTTCAAGTATTGTACTTAAATTGTCAAGTACTTGAAAAAGTACTTCAAGTATTGTACTTAAATTTTCAAGTACTTGAAAAAACTTCAAGTATTGTACTTGAATTGTCAAGTACTTGAAAAAGTACTTCAAGTATTGTACTTAAATTTTCAAGTACTTCAAGTATTGTACTTAAATTTTCAAGTACTTGAAAAAACTTCAAGTATTGTACTTAAATTTTCGAGTACTTCAAGTATTGTACTTGAATTGTCAAGTACTTGAAAAAGTATTTCAAGTATTGTACTTAAATTTTCAAGTACTTCAAGTATTGTACTTAAATTGTCAAGTACTTGAAAAAGTACTTCAAGTATTCTACGTAAAATTTCAAATACTTTTCTGTACTTCAAGTACTTTTTCAAGTACAAGTATCAAGTACTTTTGAATGTGTCTTGCTGATGGTTGCATGTACAAAGCCTTTTAATATTGAATTGAAAATAATAATTCGTGACGTATCAACTCTTGCCTAAGACAGTTTTTTTTAAGACGAACCAATCCATCTATTACATTCTTCATCTCTTGCTTTGCAAACCTGTATCGCAATAAATCGTCATTACAGTCGTCAATGCTATTTTTGAATTATATTTAGTTGTTTGTTCAAATAATTCTGTTCCAATCTGCCTCAGCCTAATCTCAGTGTATTGCACAAGGTGAAAATTATGTTTTCATACAAAAAGTATTCGAATAAAAATCAAATGAGAATAAGAAATCCAATGTAAGTACTAGAACTTACGAGATATACCTGAAAACTTGCAAAGTACATGATACTTGTTACTTCATTTTTCAAGTAATTGTACTTGAAGTACTATAAATCTCAAGTACTTGTACTTGGAGTACCTTGAATCTCAAGTACTTGTACTTGAGGTACTTAAAATCTTAAGTACTTGTACTTGAAGTACTTTAAATCTCAAGTACTTGTACTTGAAGTACTTTAAATCTCAAGTACTTGTACTTGAAGTACTTTAAATCTTGAGTACTTGTACTTGAAGTACTTTAAATCTCAAGTACTTGTACTTGAAGTACTTTAAATCTTGAGTACTTGTACTTGAAGTACTTAAAATCTTAATTACTTGTAGTTGAAGTACTTTAAATCTTAGGTAATTTTACTTGAAGTACTTTAAAACTTAAGTACTTTAAATCTTAAGTTCCTGTCCTTGAAGTACTTAAAAACTTAAGGACTAGTACTTGAAGTACTTTTAATCTCAAGTACTTGTAATTGAAGTACTTTAAATCCCAAATACTTGTCCTTGAAGTACTTTAAATCTCAAGTACTTGTACTTGAAGTACTTTAAATCTTAAGTACTTGTACTTGAAGTACTTTAAATCTTAAGTACCTGTCCTTAAAGTACTTTAAATCTTAAGTACTTCTACTTGAAGTGCTTTAAATCTTAAGTACTTGTTGAAGTACTTTAAATCTTAAGTACTTGTACTTGAAGTACTTTAAATCTTAAATACTTGCCCTTAAAGTACTTTAAATCTTAAGTACTTGTACTTGAAGTGCTTTAAATCTTGAGTGCTTGTCCTTGAAGTGATTTAAATTTTAAGTACTTCAAGTAATAAGTACTTCAAGTACTGCCGGTACTTGATACTTCAAGGACTTACGGTACTTTGTACTTTGTACTTGAAGTACTTTACGCTAGTTTGCCCAGTTCTGTTACGATCTATGATAAATGACGGTAAAATGAGTGAAGATAAAAAAAAACAAATAAAAGTAAAACGACCAGCAACTTCCGACCACTTGTGTGATACTAAAATAAATTGAAAATCATTTTGTGAGGATTTTTGCGAGTCGTGTGAGAAAAGGCGACTTCAATGAAAAAGCAGGGAAAAAAACATTGCCGAGATGTTTTCAATGTCTCGAAGAAAAAAAAATAACGAAAAAGAATAGAACGATTCGTAACTTTTTGATAATATAGAACGATGCGAATCTAGCAAACACTCAAAGATCTCTGCGCTCTGCGACCGCCATATTTTTCCATAAACTTATATTATAAACAATGAAGAATGGGCCTTTGCGCGCGGAGAGATCCGAGAAACTAGTCGTACGACAGCGTAACATTGAAAAAAAAAAAAAAAAAAAAAATCGCTACCAACACGAATCGATTAATATTAACAATTCGATCAGCTATCGCTATAACATTAATCTTAACGATTATATTCGTGTGTATCTTTCATGTATTATCCAACGATCGACTTGTGTAAGATAATAACGTATAATAAAGCGAAGAAGCGTAAAGTTGACGACAAGAAATTTACATGAAGGTGAGGCGAAAATAAATCACTCGAGAGTTGAAGCAAAAAATATATTATATTTCAATTTCTGGAATGTTTTGAATTTTTCGATTGGAAACTCTCTACATTCGGAAAACGCCAAATTTGCTTTCCGGTATCGGAGCGTTGACAGATGCAGCCAAACTGAGACCGATGACACTTCTTGTGTCAATTGGATCGATAACTCCATCATCCCAGAGTCTTAAAAAAAATTGATTTTTCATGGTTATAAATTGAACAAAAAAATTCGTCAAGATATTTTGAACATTGGTTAAGGCGGTATTCTGGTCTGTAATTTTGAGCGTTTTGTCAAGCTCGATAAAAAAAAGTCTATTTTTACCAATATTTTTTTTTTACAATATATTTATTAATATTTTTACAAAAACAAATTTCGAGAAAAAAAATGAAGAAGTTATGAGCTGGTAAAGTTTGGGCTGAAAAAACGGGTGTGTTGGCTGACACGACTGCAACCTTTCTAGTGATCCGACACAAAATTAAAAAAAAAGATTCTCAATTAGTAAGAATGTGTTGCACTGAGAAAACAGTTTATTTGTAGTAAAGAAATATATTTAAATGGCACTTTAATTTAAATATTTCTTAACTGCTACGAAATTTCAAAATTTTATTTGTCTCAAAATAATTTATTAACTGTTAAAAAATATTTACTTCGTCATATCCAACTTTACATTTGTTAACAGTTGACAAATCCTGATACATAGAAATATATTGCTCTCTCAGTGTATAATTTTTACCTCAGTGAAAACGGAAAAAAAAAATTTCGCAAAATGGCGGCTGTCTGAACAATGAAAGGCGTTTTTGAACTTTTTTTTACTTCCTCGTAAAGGAAGCTTTGTTTTCGCGAAAAAAAATTTTTTCGCAATTTTCATGTCAGTATGTTCAAAATGTCCCAAAAAGTCGAGAAAACACATTTCGAAAAAATTTCCGGACGTGTGTGTGTGTGTTGTGTGTTGTGTGTGTGTGTGTGCGCGCGCGCCAGGGTTGCAAATAATGGATTACTTTTTTTAATGTATTTGCATTTTCATTAACCATTAAAATTTTATGGTTAATGAATATAATTTCCATTAAAAATTTAATGGTTACTGAAAATAATTTCCATTAACCATTAACATTTAATGGTTAATGGTTAATGGTTACGTTCACAAAGAAAGAAGCTTTTCCTTTTGAAGAGGTATTCTGGCCTAAAATTTTGAAAAAAAAAAATATTTTTTTTTCATATTCTTAAACTTTAGTCCTTTAAAAATATATCCTGAAAAAGAAATTGTTTAATTCCAATAATTGACGGAGTTATAACTATTTTAGTGACGTAGCAACTACTCCCTACGTGCGTGGGTCACAAAGTGGGGGTAACTTTTTCCCTCGATCTAATAGCACTGTTCGGGACGAATATTCATACACCCAGAAAAAAGATCTAGTACATTTAACTAAATCCTAGTCAAGCCAAATAAATTTTTTTAGTTGTAGGCCAGCCTAATACAACTCTATTCATGTCAACGGAGTTTTTTTTTTTTTTTAATGACCTACTAGGAAAATATATTGCAATTTAATAAATTTTTATTAAATATTAATAAATATTATTTCAAACTGAACAAATATGTATTTGAATGAAATAATTTTTTTTTTTAATATTAACACAATATATATTTTTTAACACTTCAACCTTTGAATGTATAGCTACACATATGAAGTCTACAATTTCGTAGAGCTTCGTCTTTTCTTTGACAGAAGGGAAAAGAAAAAAGACCCTTTTTTATGGGAATCCTTTTCGGGGATTCGATCATCTTGCGTTTTGCCGCAATGTTCAATGTATTTGATAACCATACTGAAAAATAAGGATATCAAACATAGACGAGCTTGGAAAGGATATAGGCGTCGAGAGGCAGGTTCGCTTGTGCGAGAGGTAGCCACCTGGCGGATTTTTGGGGTACTGACAAATCTGCAGATACGATTGGATGAGATTACGGGTGAATAAGTATTTAGTAACAACGAATAGAATTTTTCTTCAACGCCTGTTTCTCGATGACAGGGAATTCAAATAAATAAATATAGTGGAAGTAAATATCGCCCAAAATTGGATGGAAAGAAAATTTTCTTTAAATAACTAAAAAAAACAATCAAATAAACGATTATAGTACCTACGACTAGATCTTTTTTCTGGGTGTATATTAATCGTCCGACTATCGTATTAAACCATTAATGCTGTTCATCCGGACGAATATTTGTATTTTTTTCGTCCGGATGACTTGTTGTCATGTACGATTTGCCTGCTCTATCCGGACGAATAGTATACAAATATTCATCCGGATGAACGACATTCATGGTACAATAGCATATCCGGACGAACAATATGCAAATAATCGTTCGGATAGACTTGATTTTTTTTTCTTAATTTCTATTGTTAGCAAAAAAAATTAATACGTGTATTTTTGCATTTACATAGCTTCTGGACTGATTAATTTAAAAAAAAATTGGAAAAACACGCAATTTTATCATTTCAATTTCATCTGTCTTCTCCAGGAATCGAACCTGCGACCTGCCTATCTATCGTACCTAAGGACCTAACACGCTAACTATTACGCTACCGACTAGTTATGAATTCTCTTTACTTGTATGATATATCAGTGATGAAATTCCAGAGTTTGAACGGTTTCGATATGCCTTCGAACAAATATTATCACGTAGTTCATCTGGATTATCTATTCCAGTAGCTAAGTTCATTTTTTTTTATCAAAGCCAAAAAAAACGACAGACACTCTGCAACACGGATATCTGTTCTATCTAGTGGCTAAATTCAAAAAAATAATTAGCAAAGAAATATTACTAATCTTTTTTTAACATTAGTAATTAGCGGGAACATATTACTAATTTTTCTAAAAATGAGTAATTAGTGGAAAAATATTTCTAATTTTTCTAAAAAGATTGTAATTAGTAACAAAATATTACTAATTTTCCTAATAAATAAGTAATTAGTGACATAACATTTCCAATTTTTCCAAAAAAATGAGTAATCAACGATAAAATATTACTAATTTTTTCCAAGAATTAGTAATTACCGAGAAAGATATTGAAATAACCAAAAAAATCAATAATTTGTGAAGAATTGTTGTATTAATTTTGGAAAAAGTAATAAATAAAATAAAAATTACTAATGCATTTTTAATAGGTCCTGATTAAATATTCGTATTAATAATAACTTATGTCGTATCTTATGACGTTCGATACAATAAATACTAATGTGTGAAATATTCAAAAGATTTAGTTATTATAAAAAATAAAACAACTCTTTGAATAGAGTTGTTTGAGCGTATAACCATGACTCAATGCGTACACGCAAGTACGTAAAGATACACAATACTTTTCTACAAATTACTGTTTTTTAAAAATTGATTAGTAATATTTTTTCGCTAATTACTAATTTTTTTGGAAAAATTAGAAATATTTTTTTCGCTAAAGACTAATTTTTAAGAAAAATTAGAAATATTTCGTCACTAATTACTAATTTTTTTGGGAAAATTCGAAGTATTTTCTTACCAACTACTAATTTTTTAGAAAAATTACTAATATTTTTCCGCTAATTACGAATTAAAAAAAAAAATTAATAATATTTTTTGACTAATTATTAATTTTTCGAAAAAATGATTAATAAAATCAATATCGTTGCCGAAAAAATCGATACTGCCGATCACTGTGCGAAGCATGGCAGCGTGCGCAATGATGAAGCGCAATACAGTTTCTTTCCGGACGAATAGTCAAGATTTATTCGTCTGGCCTCCGGACGACAAGCCACTTCGTTATTGATAAATAGAGAACTTGCATGTTTTTTTTAAATTTTTTTATTCGCAAGTAGGATAAAAAATAATGTATTTCCCAAGACAGTTTTTTTTTTAAAGGAATATTGACGCTGCAAAAAAATATTCTTTGGCTCTAATTTTTCTCGAAAAATTTGAATTGGCAACCATATTGTTGTACCCAACTATCAGCGCCGCCAGTGTCGTGTCCGGGAACCACGTCTCATTGTAAACAGTTTCTGCTCTCGGTGACGCAAAAATCTAACCTATAACTTACGTATAACCTACAGTATAATATTCTTCAATATTATTATTTACGTCAAAAGTATCACAGGAAAAATATAAATTGACAAAGTAATTATGGATTCATTCAGCCCGCAACCAAACTTGGATTGGTTCATGTCTTGTTTTGTACCATCGTGCAAAAACACAACAAGTACTACACCAGAAAAGATATTTGTCCATGTGCCAAATAATCCAGTGAAAAGAAAGGTTTGGTGCGCGGCTGTTGGTTTTGAGAAAAATAAAAAAATAAAAATAAATAGTTATTGTTGCGAAGATCATCTTGAGGGAAGTCCTTTCTTATACATTTAAAGAGAAAATAATATCAGAGCAGCGTTGCAAAAATATTATTCTTTACAGCTCGAAACTGATTTGAAAAACTACGATGAATATAAACGGTTTCGAGCTGTAAAGAATAATATTTTTGCAACGCTGCTCTGATATTATTTTCTCTTTAAATGTATAAGAAAGGACTTACCTCAAGATGATCTTCGCAACAATAACTATTTATTTTTATTTTTTTATTTTTCTCAAAACCAACAGCCGCGCACCAAACCTTTCTTTTCACTGGATTATTTGGCACATGGACAAATATCTTTTCTGGTGTTGTACTTGTTGTGTTTTTGCACGATGGTACAAAACAAGACATGAACCAATCCACGTTTGGTTGCGGGGTGAATGAATCCATAATTGCTTTGTCAATTTATATTTTTTCTGTGATACTTTTGACGTAAATAATAATATTGAAGAATATTATACTGTAGGTTATACGTAAGTTATAGGTTAGATTTTTGCGTCACCGAGAGAAGAAACTGTTTACAATGAGACGTGGTTCCCGGACACGACACTGGCGGCGCTGATAGTTGGGTACAACAATATGGTTGCCAATTCAAATTTTTCGAGAAAAATTAGAGTCAAAGAATATTTTTTTGCAGCGTCAATATTCCTTTAAAAAAAAAAACCGTCTTGGGAAATACATTATTTTTTATCCTACTTTCGAGTCCCATAGATTCAAATATAGATTTCAGATGCATGCAAGTTCTCTATTTTGGGCAATATTATTATTGATAATTGTTGTTTATGGCATGCCAAATGTTGCTGAATTTTTTCAGAGTTTTATTGTATCACGAAGTACGGAAATTTCAATCGGATGCAATTTTTGGATGGGACGGTAGGGGCAAAGCATCCTTACGTACTTTTCGCTAATATCACAAAACGCTCATCGAGGCACTTAAACCCGAGTCGTCGCGTTTTCCCTTATCTCCCGGTTTTACTATATTACAGCTTCTCGCTTCGCGAGATTTATCGGATCGATCGTGTCTCCCGATATTCGCCAAAACAAAACTTAGAGTGAAATGTGAGGAATGTTGAAAAGTAGTTGTGAAAATTGCACGAAAAATGCGAATGAGTAATAAAATATGCGCTTGACACTCACTCATTTGACGAGATGTTCTCTCGATCGATGCGCAAACCTCAGAGATCCCTCCCCGAAGGCAGACTGAGGATATTACAGCGATGGTTGATCGATGATGTGTCTTCAGTGGGCTGAATATTCGTCCTCGTGAAATTTCGACCGGAAGTGCCGCTCCTCGAATCACGCGCACGTTTTTCTCCACGCACTTCACTTTGTGTTTATTATTTTTACTGATTAATATAGAAACCGAATGCAACGAAAATTTAACACGATTGTAATGTTCAATGCCGGAGGCGCGATTTTTTTTTTCGACGATATTTTTCGATCGAAAAACCCACGAGAGAAATGAGAAAGGGGCTTGAAACAATTATATTTTGTGACTTCCTAATTTGACGTCGGATCTTTTTACACTAGAATCGATTTTGAATGTAAGAGATTTTTAATTTTTAATTCATTCGAGAGATTTAAATTTTTTATTAAATTAAATTGATTTTTAATTTTTTTTAAATTCGAGTTTTTTAAATTTTCATCTAATTAGAAAGATTATGAATCTTTATTTCAAATTTGAAATTTTCATTTGAGCTAAGAGATTTTGAATTTCCTTTTAGTTGAAAATATTCTGAAACTTTATTGGATTTAATAAATTTTGAATTGTCATTGAATTGAAAAGATTTTGAATTTTTATTTCAGCTGAGAGATTTTGAATTTCCATTTAATTAAAAAGATTTTAAAACTTCATTGGATTTAATACATTTTGAATTGTCATTGAATTGAAAAGATTTTGAATGTTTATTTGAGCTCAGAGATTTTGAATTTCCATTTAATTAAAAAGATTTCAAAACTTCATTGGATTTAATAAATTGTGAATCGTCATTGAATTGAAAAGATTTTGAATTTTTATTTCAGCTAAGAGATTTTGAATTTCCATTTAATTAAAAAGATTTTAAAACTTCATTGGATGTAATACATTTTGAATTGTCATTGAATTGAAAAGATTTTGAATTTTTATTTCATCTAAGCAGTTTTAATTCAAAAGATTTTAAAACTTCATTGAATTTAATACTTTTAGAATAGTCATTGAATTGAAAAGATTTTGAATTTTTATACAGCTCAAAAGATTATCTTTTGCCCAGCATTCAATACGCGTTAAGAAATAAAAATGGCATATATCGTGAATTTACCTCGCGATGGACGCCGAAAACAAGTGACCTACGGTCGCGCGAAGCAACTGAAGCAAGTACGTTGCTTGAGAGAGAAACAGAAAAAGATGGCGAAGGGAAAAAAACTCACGCGGCGCATGCGCGCCGACCACCCAACGCGCCCTATACATGTGCACGGTAAATACCACATTAAATTTAATCCCGAGATTTTTCACTTATTTATCGCAACATTTTTTTTCACTCACCGTCCGCCATGTTTTTGTTTCGTCTCGACGCACGTTTCTGACTCCGTGCCGAATGTTGTTGGGTTTGGGCTCTCGCGAACGAGCGTCGTGTCAATGGCGCGCGGGCCAAGCAAACTCGTAAAAAATCGCATCGACTCGCAACGACGAAGATTCATCGACGAATAATTCCTTCGTAGCACCGAACGCTGCCCCACGAACATTTTCACAGCGAATTTTAAGCGCACGGAGCCCAAGAATTAACGAAAAACAATGAATTTACCGGGACGCGGTCAACAGATACGTTGTTGTCGAACGAGATCCACGGGCGAGACTGAACTCACTGAACGAGAGCGCGGGCGTGGGGGTAGCGGCCAGAGAGGGAACCAGGGGGGGCGAGAGAGAGGGTGACGCGTGAAACGAGCACGCGATGCGAATGGGTGAGGCAGAGAGAGACAGAGCGAGAGCGAACTCTCGAAAACACGACGAATCTGTCAACGGTCGATCACAATAACCTTCCGACGAGATTTAACAAACAGCACACCGAGAAACTGCAAAAAAAAATTCAAAACATGGAGGCGAACATACATACATACACATACATGATCAGCTTTTTTTTCACCGAGCTCCGAATACGCGATATTATTTTTAGCTCTCGATTCGCAAAGAAGGAAAGATCACGTTTACGGGGAAATTAACATGCGCTGGACGCCAAAAATGAAAAAAACGATTTTTCCGAAAAACGATGATCATCGAAACGCATAGCAAGTAGCGCGAGACAGCGAGAATGATGGCGAAAGAAAAAAATCTGCTCGACGAGCATTTTTAGGGTTAACTCGACGCACACTGATGAGCTCGGAGGCGATTAAAAACAAAGAATTACCCGGAAAACGAGTGAGATGTACGTTGTTGTCAAAACGGATTCAAGGACGAGAGTGTGGCCGTGAAGCAACGCTCGTCAGCGGCAGGAGAGTGGGAAGAGAGCGACGCGCGACGAGAGGAGGGGGTATCGACAGAGATGGCGTTACGGTCGCGGTTCGCGAGTCGCGCTCACTCTGACGCTCTCTCTCTTTCACCTTTTCTCGCCGTTTCTCCTCCGGCCGCTACCCCCACCCCCCACGCCAACGCTCCCGTTCACTCTCGCCCGTGGATCTCGTTCGATAACAACGTACCTGTTGACCGCGTCGAGGTAAATTTATTATTTTCCTCTAATTCTTCAGCTCTGTGTGTTTGAAATTTGCGGTGGAAAGTTCTTGGGGCAGTGAAACACTCGGTACTACGAAACGAATTATTCGACGATCGGATGAAACGTCTTCGTTACGAGTCCATAAAATTTTTCGCGTATTCACTTGGCCTCGCGCGCCATTATCGCATCGCTCGTTCGCGAGAGCCCAAAAACATTCGGCACGGAGTCAGAAACGTGCTTCGAGACGAAACAAAAACATGGCGAGCGGTGAGTGAAAAAAAATATTGCGATATATCAGTGAAAAGTATTGACAATGACATTAAATTTAATGTGGCATTTAACGTGCACGTGTAACGGCCGCTTTGGGTGGTGGGCGCGCATGCGCCGGGTGAGTTTTTTCCCTTCGCCATCTTTTTCTGTTTTTCTCGCAACGATCCTTGCTTCGCGCGACCACAGCGGCGATCGTTTCTCGAAAAAATCGTGTTTTTCGTTTTTGGTGTCCAACGCGAGGTAAATTCTCGGTAAACGTGATCTTTCTTTCTTTACGAATCGAGAGCTAAAATACATATCGCGTATTCGGAGCTCGGTGAAAAAAAAGCTGGTGATAGCGCGGAATTTTTTTTTTGTTTTCGGCGCGTTGCACGATTCTTCATCGTCATCGTTGTCGTTGCTGCAACGGGAGTGGGGGGAATCGGTAGGAGAATCGTAGAGATTGCTTTTTGCGAAACACGACGCCCGCATGTACTTCCACATATACGATACGACTGACTGTACATTTTCTTCTCGATGTTTCGAATATTTATTGCAGTTTCTCGATATTCTACTTGTAAAATCGCGGCAAGATATAATTGAGATCGACCGTTGGCAAATTCATCGCGTTCTCGAAAGTTGGCTCTCTCGCTCTCTCTCTCTCTCTCTCTTACTCATTCGCATCGGGCGCGCGTTTCGCGAGTCGCTTTCTTTCTCCCTGGTTCCCTCTCCGGTCGCTACCCCCACGCCAACGCTCTCTTTCACTGTCGCCCGTGGATCTCGTTCGACAACAACGTATCTGTTGACCGCGTCCCGGTAAATTCATTGTTTTTCGCTGATTCTTGAGCTCCGTGTGTTTCAAATTCGCTGTGAAAATGTTCGTGGGGCAGCGTTCGCCGTAACGAAAGAATTATTCGTCGATGATTCTTCGTCGTTGCGAGTCGATGAGATTTTTTACGAGTCGGCTTGGCCTCGCGCGCCATTGTCGCGTCTCTTGTTCGCGAGAGCCCAAAAACATTCGGCACGGAGTCGGAAACGTACGTCGAGGCGAAACAAAAACATGACACGCGGTGGGTGAAAAAAAATATTGCGATAAATAATTGAAAAATATCGAGATTAAATTTAATGTGGCATTTACCGTGCACATGTATCAGGCGCGTTCGGTGGTAGGCGCGCATGCGCCGCGTGAGTTTTTTCCCTTCGTCTTCTTTTTCCGTTTCTCTCGCAACGTACTTGCTTCGCGCGACCGTAGGTCACTTGTTTTTGGCATCCATCGCGAGGTTAATTCACGGTATATGCCATTTTTATTTCTTTACGCGTATTGAAAGCTATTCAATGACAGTTCAAAATTTATTAAATCCAATAACGTTTTGAAATCTTTTCAATTAAATGGAAATTCAAAATGTCTTACCTCAAATAAAAATTCAAAATCTTTTCAATTCAAGTATACTTAAAATTTATTAAATCCAATGAAGTTTTAAAATCTTTTTAATTAAATTTAAATTCAAAATCTTTCAGCGAAAATAAAAATTCAAAATCTTTTCAATTCAATGACGATTCAAAATGTATTAAATCCAATAAAGTTTCAAAATATTTTTAATTAAATGGGAATTCAAAATCTCTTGGCTCAAATAAAAATTCAAAATCTTTTCAATTCAATGACAATTCAAAATTTATTAAATTCAATGAAGTTTTGAAATCTTTTAAATTAAATGGAAATTCAAAATTCCTAAGTTCAAATAAAAATTCAAAATCTTTTCAATTCAATGTTTGAAAATTCAAAATTCAAAATTTGAAATAAAGATTCATAATCTTTTTAATTAGTTAAAAATCAGAAATCTTTTGAATTAAAACACAAAAAATCTTAAATTTAATAAAAATTCGAAATCTCTTGAATTAATCAAAAATTAAAATTCTCTCACATTCCAAAAATCGATTCTGGTGTAAGAAGATGCGACGTCAAATTAGAAAGTCACAAAATATGATTTGTCAAGCCCCTTTCTCATTTCTCTCATAGGTTTTCCGATCGAAAAATATCGTCTCAAAAAAAATCGCGTCTCCGGCATGAAACAATACAATCGTGTTAAATTTTCGTTGCATTCGGTTTCTATATTAATCAGTAAAAATAATAAACACAAAGTGAAGTGCGTGAAGAAAAAAGTGCGCGTGATTCGAGGAGCGGCACTTCCGGTCGAAATTTCACGAGGACGAATATTCAGCACACTGAAGACAAATCATGGATCAACCATCGCTGTAATATCCTCAGTCTGCCTTCGGGGAGGGATCTCCGAGGTTTGCGCATCGATCGAGAGAACATCTCGTCAAATGAGTGAGTGTCAAGCGCATATTTTATTACTCATTCGCATTTTTCGTGCAATTTCCACAACTACTTTTCAACATGCCACACATTTCACTCTAGTCATTTGATTTTTTATAAACTAATTTTTAATACATCAACTAGAATGTTTGAAGAATGTTTTGTAATTTTATGAGATTTTTCCGACCGATAGTTTGGTCACGATACTTTTTCAAAATTGGACAAGGTCAAATCGACCCGGACAAGTGTGACCACGGAGGGTTAATGAACATCTCGTTGTGGAGTAAAATTTTATTGACAGAAAATATTGCCATTTCTTAACCCAACAAGAAAAATCAGCGATAACTGATCAATTGCTTTGTTGTGGTAGAATATTTTTGCGGTATATCGGTTTTTTGTTCACCCGAACGTTCGTCCGACATGACTGCTTCGTTTTTCCAAATTCTTACTTTTTTTTTCAATGATCTTTTTATTAAAAATATTCCTTTAAGGTACTTTGGAAGGCCGAAAAAAAAGAAAATTTTTAAGATTTTTTTTGTCAGCTCCTCTATCAGCTGTGGCGATAAAATTGTTTTAACAACATTGTTTCATCCTTCGAAAGTACAAAAAAAAATATTACACTTTGTTTTGATTCTTTGAATAATTTATAGAAGGCGCCAGAGTCGAAAATGTCTCATCCCATGGCCGACGGTTAATCTCAGGATTGGCAAGTGTGAAACAAAAAAATAAAAACGCATTTTAAAGAGAATGGTTTCTTACACAATTTACCACCGTTAATGAAAAATTGATTTTTAAAAAATGGCGCATGTTTTAAATGAAAATGAACCATTGAATGTTTCACAATTTATGTCAAACATCCGCCATTTTTTTATCGATTTTTCATTAGCGGTGATAAATTGTTGTGTAAGAAACCTTCCTCTCTAACATGCTTTTTTTTTATTCAGACTTGCCAATCCTGAGATTAACGGTCGGCCATGGGACAAACATTTTCGAAGACTCGACTTTTGGCGCCTTCTGAATCGACCTTGACGCCAATTCCCGATGGAAAATCTAGTTTTATTACGGGGCACAGGCAAATAACGAACAACTTGGTCAGAGCACTTTTAGAATTTTTGTCATGATTTTGCTTCCTCAGAAAGGAAGTTTTGTTTTCGTGAAAAAAAAATTTTTCCAGACTTTTATGCCAATGTGTTCAAAATGTCCTAAAACATTGAGAAATGATATTTAGAAAAAAATGTCTGGATGTGTGTGTGTGTACGCGCGTGTGTGTGCGTGTGCGTGTGCATGTGCGTGCGTGCGTGCGTGCGTGCGTGTGTGTGTGTGTGTGTGTGTGTGTGTGTGTGTGTGTGTGTGTGTGTGTGTGTGTGTGTTTCAAAAAATATCGTAACCGCTGTAACTTTCGCAATTTTTGAGATATTGCACTGAAACTTTGTGCAGAGCTAGATCAACGTTATTTGCTATTTAATTTATGAAAAATCTATCCAAGGATTAAAATTTTATCAAATTTTAAATTTTTTGAAAAATAGCGTACTTTAGCTCAGGCTATTTGCGAGATATTGTACTGAAATTTTGTACACATTCAAACTAGTTATCGAGGTTGTTTGCAAATGAATTTGGTAAGAAGTAAATTTGAAAGATTTTGGCAAATTTGCACATTGGTTACTCATGTTTTTCGATAGTTAACAAAGCTTCCTTTGTGAGGAAGCTAAATTTGATCGCCTTACTTTATGATAAAGGAAACTGTGAACTATGGATAAAGATGAGGAAGCAATGTGCAAATGTCCAATTTTTTCATAAATTTTAATTTTTTACAATAGTAAAAAAAAATCTTGATACAAAAGTGGGACATTAATAAGGTCCGTAAATTATTGGAATTTAAAAATTTCCATTCAAAGATAAATTCTTAGAGGTCCAAACTTTAAGAATATGCAAAAAAAAATTGATTTTTTCAAAATTCTAGACCAGAATACCGCCTTAAAGTTACGCTCCGACGTGATGGGCGTAGTTACTGCGTCACTAAAATAGCTATAATTCCGTAAATTACTAGAATTGAAAAATTTCCTCTCGAGGATATTTTCTTGAAGTTCTAAACATTAAGAATATGCAAAAAAATGGATGTTTCAAAATTCTAGACCAGAATACTGCCTTAATGAGTTAAAAACACCTTGTGAGAAATGAGATGACCAAGATGAAAAAAAATCATAAATAGGTCATAGCACAATCTTCAATTTAGAATTTCAGTCCTAACTTATGGCTGATACTCATGAAATATTAGTTTTTTTCCTTCTTACCTAGCGCTAGAATAATACGGGCTGCCTTCTTCCTCGAACTGTTTTATTATCGGACTCTTCAATTTTTCTTCCTCCTCCTGTGACCATTCTTTGCCATCTCGTGATCTCTGATCTCTCGTTATTTGGGCCAAAACACCGGCTGCCTGTTCGCCTCCCATTACCGATATTCTCGAATTCGGCCATGAATAGAGGAATCTTGGGGCGTAAGCTCTGCCGCACATTCCTAATTTAAAAAAAAAAACAGTATTTCGCGTGAAAGGTTTGTTCAATCCTGAGAAATATAATTGAGGATTTGGGGAAGACGAGAGAAAGATTCACCGTAATTTCCAGCGCCGTAAGAGCCTCCAATGATGATGGTGATTTTTGGGACTTTTGAGCATGCAACTGCCATTACCATTTTCGCACCATTTTTCGCTATTCCACCAGACTCAGCATCCTTTCCGACCATGAATCCTGGAAAGTCGAAATCGTAGTCATTACTCGTTTTGTGCTTGCATATACGGACAAAATGGTTGGTTGGGACATCCAATAGATTATTAGTTAGGTATATTTCGGTTACCGTAATAACGTGCTTGATCATTCCAATAACCACCTAGCATTAGTTCCATCTACTATTCAAAGTTAGTTGGTTGGGACATCCAACAGATTATTAGTGGGTACATTTCGGTTACCGTAACCATCTGCTTCGTTGCAATAACCACCTAGCATTAGTTCCATCTACTATTCAAAGTTAGTTGACGCTACTAAATGGTTAGTTACCACAACTAAGGCGACTAAATAACTAGTTGATCCAACTAACTATCTAGTCGGCCTAACCAACTCTCTTCTGGCGCTCAGAGCACTAAGTGGTTAGTTGGATCAACTACGTCGATTTTTCCGTGTCATTGATCGGATTTTTTTTAGGCCTTACATACATCCAGAATTATAAAAAAATCTATTTCTTTTTGTATAAGTATTGTGTTTAGGATTGCAGGCTAGGTTGTGGGGTTGCAGGCTCATTTTAGGTAAAGCAGATTCCAAAAATTACTCCTGGCTCCGAAGTTATAACAGAAAATATAAACCGGCTCAAACATGTGCGAATAAGCACGGAAAAAAATGGTTGGTTGGGACAACCAACAGATTATTGATTGGCTATATGTTGGTTACCGTAACCATCTGCTTCGTTACAAAAACCACCTAGCATTAGTTCCATCTACTATTCAAAGTTAGTTGACGCTACTAAATGGTTAGTTACCACAACTAAGTCGACAAAATAACTAGTTGATCTCACCAACTATCTAGTCGATCTAACCAACTCTCTTCTGGCGCTCAGAGCACTAAGTGGTTAGTTGGATCAACTAAGTCGTTTTTTCCGTGTAATTGATCGGATTTTACTCAGACCTTACATACATCCAGAATTATCAAAAAATCGATTTCTTTTTGTATAAGTATTGTGTTTAGGATTGCAGGCTAGGTTGTGGGGTTGCAGGCTCATTTTAGGTAAAGCAGATTCCAAAAATTACTCCTGGCTCCGAAGTTACAACAGAAAATATAAACCGGCTCAAACATGTGCGAATAAGCACGGAAAAAAATGGTTGGTTGGGACAACCAACAGATTATTGATTGGCTATATGTTGGTTACCGTAACCATCTGCTTCGTTACAAAAACCACCTAGCATTAGTTCCATCTACTATTCAAAGTTAGTTGACGCTACTAAATGGTTAGTTACCACAACTAAGTCGACAAAATAACTAGTTGATCTCACCAACTATCTAGTCGATCTAACCAACTCTCTTCTGGCGCTCAGAGCACTAAGTGGTTAGTTGGATCAACTACGTCGATTTTTCCGTGTCATTGATCGGATTTTATTTAGGCCTTACATACATCCAGAATTATAAAAAAATCTATTTCTTTTTGTATAAGTATTGTGTTTGGGATTGCAGGCTAGGTTGTGGGGTTGCAGGCTCATTTTAGGTAAAGCAGATTCCAAAAATTACTCCTGGCTCCGAAGTTACAACAGAAAATATAAACCGGCTCAAACATGTGCGAATAAGCACGGAAAAAAATGGTTGGTTGGGACAACCAACAGATTATTGATTGGCTATATGTTGGTTACCGTAACCATCTGCTTCGTTACAAAAACCACCTAGCATTAGTTCCATCTACTATTCAAAGTTAGTTGACGCTACTAAATGGTTAGTTACCACAACTAAGTCGACAAAATAACTAGTTGATCTCACCAACTATCTAGTCGATCTAACCAACTCTCTTCTGGCGCTCAGAGCACTAAGTGGTTAGTTGGATCAACTAAGTCGTTTTTTCCATGTAATTGATCGGATTTTATTTAGGCCTTACATACATCCAGAATTATTAAAAAATCGATTTCTTTTTATATAAGTATTGTGTTTAGGATTGTAGGCTAGGTTGTGGGGTTGTAGGCTCATTTTAGGTAAAGTAGATTCCAAAAATTACTCCTGGCTTCAAAGTTACAACAGAAAATATGAACCGGCTCAAACACGTGCGAATAAGCCCGGAAAAAAATGGTTGGTTGGGACAACCGACAGATTATTGATTGGCTATATGTTGGTTACCGTAACCATCTGCTTCGTTACAAAAACCACCTAGCATTAGTTCCATCTACTATTCAAAGTTAGTTGACGCTACTAAATGGTTAGTTACCACAACTAAGTCGACAAAATAACTAGTTGATCTCACCAACTATCTAGTCGATCTAACCAACTCTCTTCTGGCGCTCAGAGCACTAAGTGGTTAGTTGGATCAACTAAGTCGTTTTTTCCGTGTAATTGATCGGATTTTACTTAGACCTTACATACATCCAGAATTATCAAAAAATCGATTTCGTTCCGTATTAGTATTGTCCTTTAGGATTGTAGGCTAGGTTGTAGGGTTGTAGGCTCATTTTAGGTATATCAGATTCCACAAATTACTCCTGGCTCCGAAGTTACAACAGAAAATATGAACCGGCTCAAACACGTGCGAATAAGCCCGGAAAAAAATGGTTGGTTGGGACAACCAACAGATTATTGATTGGCTATATGTTGGTTACCGTAACCATCTGCTTCGTTACAATAACCACCTAGCATTAGTTCCATCCACTATTCAAAGTTAGTTGACGCGACTAGTCAACACATCTGACTTGATTAGTCAGTCTAACCAATAAAATAGTATTCAAGAGGGTAAAGGATGGACAACGAATTTTATAGGCACTGTAGTCAACTATATGATCATATCTGCATATTTGTCGGTACCCCAAAAATCCGCCAGGTGGCTTCCTCTCGCACAAACGAGCTTTCCCCTCCACGCTTATAACCTTTCCAAGGTCGTCTATGTTTGATATCCTTATTTTTTAGTACGGATATTTAATACTCCGCGACAAAACGCAAGATGGTTGAATCCGAAATGGATTTCCATAAAAAAGGGTATTTTTTCTTTTACTTTCTTTGGAAGAAAAGACGAAGCTTTATGAAATTGTAAACTTCATATGAGTACTGACATTCAAAGATTGAAATGTTTAAAAATATTGTGTAGGTATACAAAAAAATTATAATATACCACGAGCAAAATAGTTGATGCAACCATTTCACTCGTAGTTGGCCGAACTAAAAGAATTGGTCTGCCATTTGTAAACCAACCATAAAAAAATCGTTGACCCAACCATATTTCTCATCTGGCGCTCAGAGCACTTGAGATAGTTGGTTGGGTCAACTATTTTTTTTTTACCACCGCTAAGTCGTTTTTTCCGTGTATTTCTTTTTTCAATTGACCAACAATTTGATGAGCAAACCTGTGATATTTTGAAGGAACACCAGAGGTATCTTTCTCTGGGAGCAAAGTTGAACAAAGTGTGCTCCTTTGAGGGCACTCTCGGAAAAAAGGACACCGTTATTGGCAACTATGCCAACAGGATAACCGTGAATCCTGGCAAAACCAGTGACCAGAGTATCGCCGTACAGAGCCTTGAACTCGTCGAATCTCGATCCATCGACGATCCTCGCGATTACTTGTTTGACGTCGAATGGTTTTTTTAAATTTGCACCTACGATACCGTATATTTCCTCAGTCGGATGAACCGGGCTCTCGAATTCTCGCTCAACCGTCACATTCGGTTTGTCGTTGGTGTTGAGATTCTTCACGATTCGTCGAGCCAAATAGAGAGCATGATTGTCGTCGATTGCATAATGATCCGTGACCCCCGAAGTTCTACGTACATTAATAAATATTCGAGGTTAAAATATATTTCAACGAGATCTTCAAACTGTCTTGATTCTTCAAACATACTGATTTTTCATTTTTTATTTTTTTTTCCACAAATTTAATCACGTTTGCGATAAAAATGTGGAAAAAGTTGTAAAAAAATTATTTTTTTATTTTGATAATGATGATTATGGAGTGTTTAGGAGCAATAAACATGATTCTTTAATTTTTTTCAAAAATTTGATTGCTTGAAACAAAAAAACCGTTCGATAGATCAAATTGAAATTTTACAGGGCTTTTGTGGGTATTCATATATTGAGCTATAAAACTCAACATTAGTCAACATTAGTCGTTTTGTCAATATTTTCAATTTAGCCGTTGGTTCTCTAAAAAACTATAATTAGCCCTTTTTCTCCTGGTTTTTCGAATTCATGGCAAGGGTGGAAAACATTTTTTTTTTTCAAAAAACCATCGTCAATCCTTGTAAAGCATAAATAACAAATAACAATTTTTTCATTTTCTTTGTTTTTAAATGTAGTTTTCAAATAAAAAGATAAAAAAACGATTTAGGACTATCTTCTATTTTTTTTTCTTACTTTTTCGAAAAAGATTGAAGTTTTTTTTATGGTTCCACTTTCGATTTCATTGATTATTATTATTATTATTATTATTATTATTATTATTTCAAACTTTGAGGTTCGGAGTGGTATTATGATAAATAAGTTGAGTTAAAAAAAAAATTCAATTGAAAAAGAATAGAATACAAAAAGTTCCCACTCTGAAAATTTCAGAGAATTGGCAGAGAATGTCAAAGTTTCTAAAAAAAAAGAAAAAAAAGTTAAACATGGCGATCATCCAGAAATTTTCGTTTTTTTCCGAAAATTAAAAAAAAAAAAACGTTGAAGATCGTTCTGTATAATTTATTTTTATTTCTTTCTGAAAAGTACATTTAAAAAAATGTTGAAAAAATAAACGTCCCGATAAGACAATTTTTGAAAAAGTTATAGATTTTTGAAAAATAAAAAGCCAATTTCTTCGGAAAATTCATAACTTTTGATCGGTTGGGTAAAAAAATTTGAAAAAAATTCTGAAAAATGTTTTTGACACGATAGAAAAAGATAAAAAAGTTTCAGCCAAATCGAAAGGGGTTGGGGTTAAAAGTGGTCAATTTGACATGGAATGACCCATATACATGATGATGGTATGGTTAACTATATTAAGACCGGATCAAAGTTCACAAAATTACAAGCTGTTATATTGACGGTCGTTAATTACTTCTAATTTGCTTTTAAAACAGTAGACACATTTTTTTCGAAACTACGTTCTCAAAATCGACAAGATACCTCAAAAATTAGTGGATCTTCTGATGGGACAATTTCTGGATGAAAAAAATCTAGCACCCGATCAAAGGATTTTCGTTTCCGATTTATACTTTCAATCTGATGAACGAAAAGATTTTTTTTTTTTTTTTAATGGACATAATCGGTGATTTAGCTTTTTTCAAAACAAAATAATCGCTAAAGGACGCTCTTTTCGATCGGCTGACTTATCTTCGCAGAAAAGCAGATTAGCTTACCGACAATGGAGATCAGCACCACCCAAATCCTCGGCACTGACGACTTCACCGGTCGAGGCTTTGACCAATGGTGGACCGGCCAAAAAAATCGTACCTTGTTTGCCGATTATTACATTCTCATCGGCCATTGCCGGTACATAAGCGCCACCGGCTGTACAGCTTCCCATTACCACCGCAATTTGGGTTAACCCTTCCGCACTCATGTTTGCCTAACTCAAAGGGAGGTTAAAAAAAACTCCAATTTTCTACTCCCCAACTCCAAATGTCGTCGCTTAGGGGAGGGTGGGGCACGGCGGCCCCCTTGACAAATTCGGTAACAAAAAAATGTTGGTTTTTTGTCAAATAATAACACACCGAGAAAAAGGTTTGGTAAAGTGAAAAAAATTTGGCTTGAATTAACTAAACCCGGCGGTTACGGGAGACGAACGAAATGTGTAATTCAGTTGACTCAAAACGTGTATGAAATGGAAACAAAAATTGCATTCCCATAAATACATATATCCTTGACCCAACAAAGTAGAGAATCCGTTCATAATTGGTTAAAAATTAAAAAAATGGTTTTTTAAATGTTTTCTTATATTCGAATCTTCATAACTCCTAACTTTTTTCAAGTGCACAGTAGTAGTCGATAGCGTAATAGGTAGCGTGTTAGGTAGTTAGGTAGGATAGGTATGATGGTAGGTGGGGTCGAGGGTTCGAATCTCGGTCGGACAGAGAAATTAGATCGGAGAATTGGCGCAGATTTGTCCTTTTTTTCTATTTATCTCTTCTTGGGGTCACTAAACTATGCACAATAAATTATTTGCCAAGGGCTATATATTTTTTATAAAATGTTTAGCAACAATTAATAAACACGCATTTGATTGGATCAATCATTTTTCTTGTTGATTGGACTAATTCATTTGTTGATTCAACACATTTTTTTTCTCAGCGCTTCCTGTATTATAAGACATGCATGTTTTGAATGATAAAATGTGTTCTTGATTCAAACAACATATTACATATAATTGACAACATATTGTTAGATTCAAGTAAATTCGTTTATTGAAACAGAAATTTATGGAATTGACTGAAAGAAATGAACCAAGTAAATAATATAAGGGAACCAATCTAATATGTTTTGGCAAATAATGAAAAATAGTATATTACGATACTAGTGCGAAATTTTATTGTACGAGTGCGCAAAGTGGCACTTTGCGCACGGAGTGCAATAAAATGATTTTTTGCCTTCAAAACTTTATTTCATTGGTTCTAGTAATTTTTTCTCTCAGTGAACGAATTTTCCGTGATCGCAGCTAGGTAGTTGATATTACTAAACCTTTTTTTCGGTATAAAATCGATGTATTGACTCATTCTTAGGCCGATCCGCAATATCTGGGGCACAATGGACCACCATAAAAAATTAAGTCAGCATCAGGGGTAAAATGGACCATAAAAATAAACATTTTTAAGGTTCAAAACAATACTATGGGATAAAAAAAAATTACTATCATTTTTTAGAGGGAGGCCATCGTGCCCCACCCGCCCCTAACTTTTACCTGGTTAAAGAATATTCTTCCAAAGTGTTCTTTGTCGGGAAAAACGTCAGCTTGTCGGGGCAAATTGGCGCCACCGCTGTCGACCAAGTAGATGCAAGGAAGACGATTTTCCCTCGCTATCTCTTGAGCCCTCAAATGTTTCTTCACGGTAATTGGGTAATAGCTTCCGCCTTTAACAGTGGCATCGTTCGCCACGACGAGGCATAACTTTCTTCACACAGGCATTAATTTATTCATCGTTATTATTTTACTTATTTTACGCTGCGGGGACGCGCGGGGGGGGGACAATGAAAAATCATTAATTACCCCTCGACACTACCGATTCCGGTTATTATACCGCCAGCGGGAACTTCCTCTTTGCCGTACATCTCGTGACCCGCTAATTGCGAGAATTCTAAAAATGGCGTACCATCGTCTATGAGGGCATTTATTCGATCACGAGGCAACAATTTCCCTTTGCTCGTGTGTCTTTCCCGAGCTGTGATACCTCCGCCCTCAATAATTTTTTCCACGCTCATTTTTAGCCGATCCACCACCTTTTTCATTTCCGTATAATTTTCCTACAAAATAAATAAGGGTCTTATCCTACTGTGAAAAAAAAAATAGAAAAAAAATACAAGTTACGAATATCACAAGCCGCGAATTTTTTTGTACTTGTAGAAATGTCTTTCGAAAAGTGGTGAATTTTTTGAAAAAAATCAAAACGGTCCAAGTTAAAAAGAAATATATTTTGGGTTTAACACTGAAAGAAACATATGAAAATGAATGTCGATATTTTTTTTGTATTTTTTTTATAAAACCACAACTCAAGATGAAAAAGAATGATCTTTAGTTGTATTTTGATATCTTCGTTTTTTAAAAAGTTACGCGCATTTGAAAAACAATTGTGTGAAATTTTGAAAATTTTTTTGTGAATCTAAAAAAAAATCTGAGTACGTACAAAAAACTAGAAAATTTTCAACAAAATCAAAAATGGTCAGGGTTGCGGGTTGGAAGGTTCCGTATAGAAGGCTTTACATAGATATGGGGCATTCCATACGAAACCGGCCCGTCCATACCCCCCCCCCCGACCATTTTCGATTTTGTTGAAAATTTTCTATTTTTTTGTATGTACTGGAAGCAATCTTTCAGAATTTTTTTAGATTTATGTCGCAACCCTTCCAACCACAATATATTTTTCAATTTTTTTTTGAATTGCGCATAACTTAAAAAAAAACTAAGGCATCAAAATAAAATATCGAACGTCATTTTTATGTTTTTTGTCAGTTTTAAACCCGAAATATTTATTTTTTTAACTTGAAGTATTTTTTTTTTTTTTTGATAAAATTCACCACTTCTAAAGAGACATTTCTACAGGTACCAAAAAATTATCAGCTTGTGATATTCATAACTTATATTTTTTGTCTATTTCTGAAGTTATACGTAACACTAAAAAAATAACGTATAACGTATAACTTCAAAAATAGATTAAAAAATACAATTTATGAATATCACAAGCTGCTCATTTTTTAGAACTTGTAAAAATGTCTTTAAAAAAGTGGTCAATTTCTTGAAAAAAAAAAAAAAAACAAAATGGTCCAAGTTAAAAATAATACTTTGGGTTTAAAACTGAAAAAAAACATGTAAAAATTAATTTCGATATTTTTTGTACTTTTCTAATGAAACCACAACTCAAGACGAAAAAAAATGATCTTTTGTTTTATTTTGATATCGTCGTTTTTTAAAAAGTTATGCACATTCGAAAAAAAAATTGTGTGAAATTTTGAAAAATTTATTGTGGTTGAAAAGGTGGAGCCAAAAATCTAAAAAAATTCTGAAAGACTGCTTTCAGTACGTACAAAGAAATAAAAAATTTTCAACAAAATCAAAAATGTTCGGGGCTACGGAATGGTCGGTTTTGTATGGAATGCCCCATATACAAGGGCATATAAAAAAATTTTGAAATAAATTCAAGAATAATTTCACAAATTTTAGCCTGCTTTGTATATTCGGAAAACCCCTTAAAGTAAACGATTCCAGCTGCGTATCAAGCATCTTCGTTTGATTATTCATCGACTGAGGGAAGGGGAACCGTTCTCCTGATAAATATTCTGTATTACGAAAAGCCCGAAGGAGAGATAAGCGTTTTTTTGTAGTTCAGCTGGTGAACATAATGCTCGTCATTCGACAGTCCGGGTCATTGGGTTGAATATATTTCAAGTGATACTAAAATGTTTACGAAAATAAGAAAAATGTACTATTTTTAAATTTTAAGCCGGTAAGATCAGAGTTTTGCTCCTCTCAGTCGATAAGGCAGAGTCGTTGAATTTCAATTCATACAAAAACGATTCAAACAGCATTGTAAATACTCACAAAAAACTTGAACTATTATTTTTTGAAATTCGATTCGTTGGAATTAAAAGATAGTTGAGGCAGAAATAAAAAAAAATCAACTATTTCTAACCTGGTAGATCGGCGAAGCGGTATCTTGCGGACTGCCGATAACGGAAACTGTCTCGTGATATTTTCTCGATATGTTCCGACATTTTCTCAACAAAATTCCACTTTTTCGCAACATTGTCTTAAACGAATTTTGAGAAATCAAACTCTTACTATGGAATGAACTGAGTTCACTGATACCACGTGCAAGACTAAACAAAAGTGATCTACACTCTGTTGCTCACGATCGATTTTCCAGCGGGTAAAACAGATTTGAACAAGCGACATCTTCAGTGATTATTCGTCAGTCCGTAATGACAATTGTCTTGTCGACTACCGACTCGAAGAATCTCTACTGATAGCGATAATTTTCGCGCAATTTGTTTTGGGCTTTGAATTCTCGTTTCTTCATCACTTCCGAGACATTTGAGAGCCATATTGCCGCTCCAGACTGCAGGAATTTTTTTTTTCAAATATTGACTTAAGTTTTTTTTTTAAACATTAACTGAATATTGACTTATATTCCCTGAAAGTTTTATTAAAATATATTCTTAAAGTTGTATGATCTATATTTTGTAACAGTCGACTGGCTTCAGTATAGTTTTAAACTTCAAACTATAACTTTGAAAGAGTTTTTCTGGAAGCACTGTTTTCAAAATCGCTGCTCCAATTTTTGGAGAAGCACTTGATGGGTTGTTTCTAAATTTATTTCAAATTCAATGAAAATCATTGGAAGCCAATTGATGATATTATTTTTTTTAAACTTTAATAGTTAACTTCAAATAGTTAACTATTAGTAGTTAACTTCCAACTTCGAACTTTAAAAGCCATTTTTTGGAAACACTGTTTTAAAAATCGCTGCCCAAGACTTTTGGAGAAGCACTTGATGGATCGTTTTTAAATTGATTTAAAATTCAATGAAAATTATTGGAAGCCAATTGATGATTTTAATTTCTTTAAATTGATCTTCATTTTTTGATAGTTAATTTCAAATAGTTAACTTCAATAGTTAATTTCAAATAGTTAACTTCAACAGTTGTAACTATCTAAGAGTTAACTTCAAACTTTAAAAGCGTTTTTCTGGAAACACTACTGTTTTCAAAATCGCTGCCTAATACTTTTAGAAAAGCACTGGATGGATCGTTTCCAAATTTATTTGAAATGGAATGAAAATTATTGGAAGCCAATTGATGATATTATTGATTTAAATCGATCTTCACTTTTCAATGGTTAAGTAAAAATGATTTTTCTCACAGATTTTGTAGACTTTTTTTTAATTCGTTGTCATCTTGTTAAAACAAGAGATTTTAACAATCATCAATAAATCGAATTTATTGTAAACTTAAATAATCCGTTACATTTTTAGATTTCAAATTGACCATTTTAGCTGGAAAGGGGTCACCGCCAAACATCTGTTCTGTATTTTTCGAAGATTTTTTTAAAACTCTCATTGCTAATATAATATGTACTTTTGTGTTTAAAAAATGGATTCCTTTTTTACTGTTTTCCAAAATAAAATTCGAATTTGGCTATTTTTTCGGATCTGTAGGTAAATGGAACCCCCAAAGTTAGTTATACTGAAGCTGTTTTTTTTGGGCGGGAGGGGGGGGGGGGGGGGATCTGAAAATTCAGATCAGTCATTACAAAAAAGTTCTCAAATCTGCGTGTAAAATTTTCTATAGATTGTATAACAATTATGCCATAACATAATAGAATAATTTTGAAATAAATTACCTTGGAATAACTCTTGCATCCACCGTATAGAAAATGCAAAAACTCTAAGTTAAAAATAGAGTAAACATAGCTGCACAAATTGTAACTTGAACTAAAAAAGTAATTCTGGACGATATTAGTAAAAGTTGTTATTTTAATAATTAGAGGTATATATTATATTTTTAGTTGCGATTACCATAAAAAATATGGCTTCATAAACAAACTGTTATAAATCCAGTTACACAATTTTTTCACAAATTAGGATACCTGGGAAGTTTATTTTCCCATATAAAACCCTAATGTAAAAACATACTAACCATCAAGCTGTAAAAATTAAAATATAGAAAAAGTTTAATCCGGATAATCATTTTGCAGCAACTTATAATTTTAAAAGTGCGGTTATTAAATATTGAGTTTTTATTGAAAAGAAAATCGAAGAAATATAGAAATACTCCAAACTAACAATAAATACAGCACAAAAGCTTTTTGGGTAACGTGGTTCATGCTGAGTGATAATATCGAGCGTTGCAACGTTTCTTCTCAATATTTCTCTTGCCGACGGTCGGTAATGTAGAATTCACTTGATAACATAGATGGCGCGGTTCGTTGAAAAAGCCTCGATGGCGAACAGAGTTTCGCGTCTTCACACATTTTACGAGCCTCCGACAAATGCTTGGGCCAGCAAAAACATTGCAAAGTGGGAGTTGGTAGTGGTGTTGCCACTGTTGTCTCGCATATAGAATTACTAGGAGCGTTTTGACAGCTCGTAAAAAGAGTCCCGCGCACCATTAGAGTTCGAATTACCGATCAGAATCGTCGTGTTGCAAAAATATTTCACTGTCTTCATTGAAAACATTGATACACGAAGAACGACAAAATGCCGGATTTATCAGCTATAGCGCATTATCCATTGAAGGTGAGTAATTCTCGTTTCAATCCTCACATATTCATTGTGCGTCTTATTTATCACGAGTCTTCCAAAACAAAGAGAGAACTGTCACATTCCCACGCTTGAGTTTCCCATCTCGAAATATTTCATCGATCAAGTTTTTAGCCTATAATTTCACGAAAGTGTACTTTTTATACGTAGCTCTGTTATTTTGCCTTTTTTTTCAATCGATGCTTCGTTCATTCCTGTATTTATATCGCATTTGAATATTAATCCGGAAGCACATGTAGCTTCGCAAAATATAGATTCAGTACCGAGGTCATTACTGATGAGAATTTACAGATTCAAACGTAAGAGGGCGGAATACGTTTCGTTTCATATAAAGTTGACCTATTTAGTCCTGCAATTATTCAAATACTCTCCTCATTATATAAGCGAATGGTAAGAGGAAAGAGAGGGACGTAAAGAGAGAGAAAGAAACTTGTCGTAATCCGATGCTTCAACTCGTTCGACGAGTTTGTGACAAAAATCGATTCGTCTTGTGCGAAAGTGCAACTCTACCACTCTGCAATGTTTTTTCCTTGCTCGTTAAAACCTCAATTGAAACCTTGTCTCTTTCGCAACAATTTCTAGAATGACGTTGAACGTTTGCATCGTCGCAATGCGAATAATTTATTTTAAATGCATTATTTGTACTCATATTTATGTTTTTCTCCTTCAATTTAGCCTTAATCACATTTTTCAGTTTGAGAACTTTTTAGGAAAAATTTTTTATCGAAAAATAAACTCTGCTGCACTTGAACGAAAACTTCAATTTAATTTTTCAGATAGCAGTTTCGTTTTGTCATTAATTTGTACATAATAGACTTTCCATTTTTGATCAAGTGTTAATTTGACAATAGATGATACGCATTACACTCGTAACACTGCATATTTCTTTAAATGCAAGTATTCTTCTTGCTATATCGTCGCTTAAATACGTTTCGCCGTTTGAGGTGATTACACACGATCGTATTCATGCTTTTTTTTTAAAGCTCCAGATGCCAGTCCCTGTGTGAATTAATTGATTCTTGGATTACAGGTCATATTCTCCATCCACTTGACTCTGACAACATGGTGAGGCTTAATTCATAAAATAAAAATACCAAAAAAAGTACCGTGTCTCATTGTGATCGCATGTTTGCTTTCAAATTTCAGGGGCATGCAGGGAGACTGGTGTCCAAAATCCGTTATGTTTTACAACCTCTTGTTCTTTATGTGCCTATTGTGGGCTATCCACAATATCGAGTCGGATGAGCCACTGCAATTTGTAAGTTTCAAAAGAGAGTAAAAAATACAGATTAAAATCAGTCGATGCTCGGATAAACGTTAAGCTAGAATTTAGGAGCTATTTTGTCACCTTACAATTCAAAACGAGGGTGAACTTCATGTTTTTTTTTCCTAAAATTGGTTCCAAAGATACTAAAGGATTTAGTAGACAAAAAATTTGTTTCATCGTTAAGAAGAGGTCTTAGGTCCGAATTTTAAATCCCTAAGATCTATCTTAGGATTGATCTTAAGATCGAACTCAAGATCAAACTTTCCATCGAACTCAAGTTGGAACTTAAGATCGAACTTAGGTTGAATCTTAATATGAATCTTAAGTTGAATCTTAAGATGAATCTTAAGTTGAATTTTAAGATGAATCTTAAGTTGAATTTTAACATGAATCTTAAGTTGAATCTTAAGATGAATCTTAAGTTGAATCTTAAGATGAATCTTAAGATGAATCTTAAGATGAATCTTAAGTTGAATCTTAAGATGAATCTTAAGTTGAATCTTAAGACGAATCTTAAGACGAATCTTAAGTTGAATCTTAAGTTGAATCTTAAGATGAATCTTAAGTTGAGTCTTAAGTTGAATCTTTAGATAAATCTTAAGTTGAATCTTAAGATGAATCTTAAGTTGAATCTTAAGATGAATCTAAAGTTTGAACTTGAGTTTTATTATAAGTTCATACTTAAGTTCAAATTTTGGTGCCAACTTGAGATCGATCTCAAGTTCCAACTTAACCCAATTAAACGCAATTTAATTTAACAATAAGTTTGAACTCAAGATCGATCTTAAGTTGGCACTAAAGTTCGAATTTAAGTATGAACTTATAATAAAACTCAAGTTCAAACTTAAGATTAATTTTAAGATTCAAGTTAAGTTCGATCTTAAGTTCCAACTTGAGTTCAATGGAAATCTTGATCTTGAGTTCGATCTTACGATCGATCTTAAGATAGATCTTAGAAACTTAAAATTCGGGCCTTAGAGTCAAATTGATTTTATTCGAGTTAAGTTAGTAGAGTTTGTCAGTCTCAAAAGAAAGACAAAAATATGTGACCTGCTTTTCTCTTAATAGTAAAATTGATCCTGAAGAGATAAATTATTTAGTGGAATATTGATTTCTTCATTTTTTTTATTCAGAAGAGATCTTTTTGATGCATTCGAGTTTAATTTATTGAAAATCCATTACAAAGATGAGAAATGCAGGAAATCGGTAGAAATTTTTACTTTTCAATGAAAAATTCGTTATTGAAGAATATTTGAAGAATCATTGGAAAAAAAAGTGTGTGTATTTTGTTAGGATGCTACATTTATTTGGGACTATAAAAATGGGTCCAAGTTCAGAATATTCAAACGTGAAGAATGTCACTGAAAAGTCCATGCAGAAAAGGGTGGTAGAAATTGGGAGTAAAAAATTTGTAACTCAAAATAAGGATTTTTTCAAACCGAAATATTCATAGTATTTATAGTTTCATTGATTCTTGATAAAATAGTGTCATTGATGATAATAATTTTTTTTTCAATTTCAGGCACTCTTTATAAACGTTCTGTCGATATTGTTCGACGTGGTGACGCTGGCGACCAGTTTTCCGGTTTGTAAGTATACCACAATATAATTAGTAACTACTGCGAGAGAATATCGTAAAGAAAAATTGACCGAAAAAACGTACAATAGTATATACGATTTGGGGTATTGTGTACGGAATTACGAATTCTCTTGATCACTTTGCCCCCTCTCTTTCTCTCTGTCTGTTTCTGACCATGCTGCAGAAGATCTGTATCTGTTTGATCGCGCCCAACTATTACAGTAGAAGGTGCGAGTGAGAAGTTCAGCGCGGCGATCATGATAATAAACATGCTCGCGCGATTAGTCACCAGCGGTTTTCTATTGAAGATCGGACAGGCCAGAGGTGGAACTCTGGCCACCATGTTTCCACCTGGTCCTGGTATGGGTCAGTATAAGATTTTTACCTTACCCTTAATGGGTCATACCTAGTCTAACACAGACTTGAGAAAATAGTAATGTAAAAGTAATGCATTACCCATTACTTTGAACAATTTGTATTGGACAAGTTTTCCATTACAAATGAAAATAGTAATGTGTAATGGATGCGTGTTCCATTAAAATTAAAAAAAGTAATGTGTAATGGATGCATGTCCCATTACAAATGAAAAAAGTAATGTGTAATGGATGCATGTGCCATTACAAATCAAAAATGTGTGATGGATGTGTGTTCCATTACAAATAGAAAAAGTTATGTGTAATGTATGCATGTTCCATTGCAAATAAAAAAAAGTAATGTGTAATGGATGCATGTCCCATTACAAATAAAAAAAGTAACGTGTAATGGATGCATGTCCCATTACAAATAAAAAAAGTAATGTGTAATGAATGCATGTGTCATTACAAATAAAATAAAAATGTGTAATGGATGCGTGTTCCATTACAAATAAAAAAGTAATGTGTAATGTATGCATGATCCATTACAAATTACAATTTTAAAAGAAAGTAATTTGCAGTTGAGAATATTCCATTACAAATAGAAAAATGTCCGTGCTCGTATTAGAAACTTGCACATTGCTGTCTCATTATTTCATTTTGCTCACTAAAAGTTCATCCACAATTATCACAAATGATCCATAAAGTTAAAAAAAAGAACATGCACATTATTTAGGGATTCAATAAAGCGACAAATTTTTTATCAGTAACTTGTAATTTTTATTACATTGCTTATAATTATGGGTAACAGCGTGTAAAAGCAAGTTCAATATAAAGTTGGATAATTTTTGGGGTTGAGTACATTTTCGTACTTCATATTTAACGATAAAGTGTCTGTTTTTTTGTTTCTATTTTTTAACTTTATGGGTCATTCGTGATAATTGTGGATGAACTTGTAGTGAGCGAAATAAAATAATGAGACAGCAATGAGTAAGTTTCTAATACAAGCACGGCAATTTTTTATATTTGTAATGGAATGTTCTCTACTGCAAATTACTTTTTTTTTTTGTAATTTGTAATGGAACGTGCATACATTACACATTACTTTTTTATTTGTAATGGAACATGCATACATTACACATTACTTTTTTTTATTTGTAATGGGACATGCATCCATTACGCATTACTTTTTTTATTTGTAATGGCACATGCATCCATTACACATTACTTTTTTTTATTTGTAATGGCACATGCATCCATTACACATTACTTTTTTTTATTTGCAATGGCACATGCATCAATTACACATTACTTTTTTTATTTGTAATGGAACACGCATTCATTACACATTACTTTTGTATTTTGTAATGGTACACTTATCCATTTAACATTATGCAGTGTAATGGATAATAAATACAGTAATGCATTATCAAAGTAATGCATTATTTACAACTCTGGTCTAACAACCGAACAAGCTCATTTGAATGCATTTTTGAGGATGACAAATAGTTAAATTAATAATTTTTCTTATTAAGGAACTAGTCTACTTTAGAAGGCCAAAAAAGTAAATTTATTTTTTTTCCAGCTCCTTTATCAGATATGACTATAAAACTGTTATTACAACGTTGTTTCATACTTCGAAAGTACGAAACAAAAATTTATTTTTTATTTTCATTGTTTGAATAATTTATAGAAGGGGAAAATGTTTTGTCCCATGGCCGACAGTTAATCTCAGGATTGGCAAGTATGAAACAAAAAAATAAAAAAGCATTTTAAAGAGAAAGGTTTCTTACACAATAATTTACCACAGTTCATGAAAAATCGGTAAAAAAATGGCGGATGTTTGAAATGAAAATGAAAAGATGAATTTGTCACAATTTATTTCAAACATCCGCCATTTTTTTAAAATCAATTTTTCATGTACGGTGGTTAATTGTTGTGTAAGAAACCTTCCTCTTTAAAATGCTTTTTTATTTTTTCGTTTCAGACTTGCCAATCCTGAGATTAATTGTCGGCCATGGGACAAGACAGTTTCGACTTCGGCGCCTTCGATAAATTATTGAAAGAATGAAAATAGAAAATAAATTTTTGTGTTGTACTTGCGAAGGATGAAACAATGTTGTAATAACAGTTTTATAGTCGTATCTGATAAAGGAGCTGAAAAACTATATTTTTTTTAAATTTGCTTTTTTTGCCTTCTGAAGTAGTACCTTAATGTTTTGGTTATCATTTATGGACGATTTTTTTTTGCGATTTCTTAAATCTCATAATCGCAGATGTAATTTATGTCTTTGAAGATGCATTTTACAATGATTTTTTTGATGATGTTTTCATGAATCGAAGGAATTTCCGAAAAATCATATTTTTGAAAATAGCGGCGATTGAAAGTGAGCCTTAATTTTATAGATAAAAAAATAGTAATGTTTCATTCATCAAATCTGAAGTATACATAAAAAATGCTTGGATTAATCACTAGATTTTTATATACAGAAATAACCCTAGATACTGCAGAATCACCACAATTTTTTAGATATTTTGTTAATCAATTTTGTAAACAGCTTAAACAAAAAATGTGTTTAAAGTTTCGAAAATCACATTACACGTAATTAACGACCATTTCTGAATTTTGATTCAGTCTTTTTGAATCCCTGAAGATAAATTTGCAATTTGCTCGATAAAATCGACGAGACGGTCGATAAAATCGATTTTTTCAAAAATGGATGACCAATAACGTTTTCGAAAAGAGTAATTTTTCGAATTTTATAACTGGATGAACCCCTTAATAACTGAAGTTAATTATTGTCGTCGAAATATTGCAAATGGAATTATTTCTAATCGGATTTGTAACGTAATTACAGAATTCACTAACCGACAGCAGTACGAGGACATATCTTATCCGGTGCCGCAAAATTCGGATTTCGTCGGAATTTAAGATCCAGGGCGAATACCGGACGCCGCCAAAGACCGAAAATGAAGCCAGGATGCTTCCTCTCTCGGCTGTACAGTCATATTTATGTACGTTGCATATTCAAAATGATTGCAACTTCCGACAATTTGTCGAAAATTGTTGCCATAAAACACGAAAAATCTCGGGGATTCCCCAATCATTTCCCAGACTCACGATATGCCGGGAAAGCGTTGTACAATCCAAGATGATTTTTTTAAAAATTAAATTAATTTTTTTATCAATTTTTACCGAGTTTTCTCAACGATAAAATCTTGTTCTCGAAAAAAAAAAAACGTGCTCGATTAAACGAAGGCCTGACTAACATATCTCGCGTTGTCAAACAAAATATTCTCTTTTGTGTTAGACTCGCGACACTGAATTAGGGGAGGGTTGAATTTTATTGACTGACACGAGATTCCAACGATTACAATAAAAATGACGAATTGCTTTTGGGGTAGAGAAAAACTCGAAACTGTCTCGATCGATCATGACGTCTCTCGTTATGATGCTAAAATAATGAAAACAAAAAAAAAACACCCTTATGTTTGTAACATTGTAGAAATTATATTTCAAAATCATCGAATATGTATGTTTGTATTGTATAATATAAGAAAATAAAAGTGAACAAATTAAATTAAATACTTCTATCAATAATAGGCTTGAGAAGAGACTTAATATTGACTCTTTTGGCTCCAGTTTTTTGTTCATACTTTCTGAGAAACCGATTAACGAAAATCAATGAAATTTCAATAATTAACTCTTTAATTGTCAAGGTAGCATTTTTGCTACATCATCAAATTAACTGTTTACAAAAATATCCTTTAATTTTCATCGAAACAAATTCTAAACAATCAGAGGTGCGGTAATGCATTTGTAAAAAAAATGTCTCAACCAGAATTTCATTATTTCAATGGAAATAATTTCCATTAACCATTAACATTTAAAGGTTAATGGAAATAAATTCCATTAACCATTAACATTTAATAATTAATGGAAATAAGTTTCATTAGCCATCAACATTTAATGGTTAATGGAAATTATTTCCTTTAACCATTAACATTTAATGATTAATGGTTAATGCTTAATGAAAATAATTTTTCTTAGCCATTAACATTTAACGATTAATGGTTAATCGAAATAAATTCCATCAACTATTAACATTTAATGCTTAATGGAAATAATTTTTATTAGCCATTAACATTTAATGGTTAATGGAAACAAATTCCATTAACCATTAACATTTAATGATGAATGGAAATAATTTCCATTAGCCATTAATATTTAATGGTTAATGGAAATAATTTCCATTAACCATTAACATTTAATGCTTAATGGAAATGATTTTTATTAGCCATTAACATTTAATGGTTGATCGAAATAATTTCCATTAACCATTAACATTTAATGATTTATGGTTATTGAAAATGTAAATGCAATGAAAAAAGTAATGCATTATTTGTAACCCTGTTCTATATTATGCAGTGTAATGGATAATGAATACAGTAACGCATTATTTACAACTCTGCGCGAGACGAATTCAAATATTCGCGCGCTTCGAGCGCGGCCCGTTTGTCGGAGAGGTGTCGCCCGCGTCGCTCCTTTCCGCGGGGCACGAGTGGGGGTATAAAGAGGGAATCGGTGAGGAATAGAGCGTTCAGTAGTGTGCGTGACGTCGGTCGGGTGGCTCCGCGCGCGGTTCCACCGCGAAACCCGACTCGCTGGATGTTCGGAAACATGGCGGCGAGCGACGACGAGCCGATGCATCTCTACGAGGTTTTTCAAAACTGCTTCAATAAGATCGCCAACAAGCAGCCCGGTGAGTCGGACACGGCAATTATCGTGTTTACAATGTGCGGTATTAAATCGTTTTCGCATTATCGCGTTTGTGCGGGTTTTTTTGTCCTGAGAAAAAGGGGCAAAACCTCGTGACGTTGAGAAACCCCGTGGCCATCGAGTTAAACGTACTACGGAGGTGCTCCGATATCCGAGGAGTAGTGTTAGTAAAGAAGCACGTCTCTGTGAGAGAAATAAAGTGCTCGCGAGAGAGAGAGAGAGAGAAAAAAAAAGAGAGAGATAGAGCGATAAGTTCGATAAAAGAGTGAAAAAACGAGAGTAAGATGTGCGTGTGTGTGTTTTCGCAGAAAAACTCTTTCCCTTCCTCTCCCGCTATCTTTTTTTTGCTCTTCCTGTCACGTTGTACGCAGCCAAGTTCAAGGAGTCGACGTACGAAGTAGAAAATCCATGACAAATGTGCCACTGTTGTTTTTTTCCCCCATTTTTCCTCGGTCTTTCATTTTTAATAGTGCTTTTTATGTTTTGGCCTTTGAAAAAGTTTTTCCTCAACGAAGACCGGCGTCTTGACGCCCTGCGCTAAAGCTCTGCTTTTTCACAGACGCTTTTTTCTTCTCTCTCTCTCTTTCTCTCTCGCGACGGAGCGTATCTCGCGTTGTGTTTTGGTTCGCTTGTCAATGTGGACCGTACGGTGCTGCCCCTGCAGCGTTTTTCGCGCATCCCTTCCGCTTTCGCCCTCTCTCTCTCTCTCTCCCCCATTCTTCTCAACTTTGTCGCTTTACGTGCTTCTGCGTGTGTTTGCGATGGTTTTGTGTGTGTCGCTTGAGATCTTAAATACAGCGCGACTCGATATCTTTGATAAATAACGCAAGAAGCAATGTTACATGTAAATTTACACGCCATTCGAAGCCTGTGACAAGCTTTACGAGCGTTTTCGTATCGGTTCACGATCGCTGCATGTTTATTTTTCCCTTGTGTATATAATTTCTTCATTGGTTCTTTATCAAACGAGTTTACCGGCGGGACGACAGCGGGATAATCGAAACGAAGAGAGAGGGGGGGGGGGGGAGGGAAAGGGAGAAAATAAATTCTACGATGATACGAGAGCGGGAGTCTTGTTTCATATGCGGAGGTGCATATAAAAGCACGCGGCTACAGTTCTACACCTGCCGTTTCGGATTCTGTGGTATATTGGACGGTTTGCAACGCACTTCGCGAATTGCCACAAGATCTTTCAGTGGTTCTCACTCGATAAGTCATTTATTCATCGCCGTCAGGAATTTGCTTTTTATCAGAGCAATTCCACGAATTCTTGAAAAAAATGACGGTGAAAGCTGAGGATTTAAGGCTATGTGAAAGTTGATCAGCTGATACGTGAATGCGAGAGCTTTCTCGTGAATTGATGTTTGGGACAATGCAGAATTGTGAAGCTTTAGTGATATTGCATGTTTTTTTCTCCGATTTTTAAGGATGTACAGTCCCAGAAAAAAATTGTATTTGATTTAAATTTCCGCACTTTGTGATGCAATAAAAATCGGAAAAAATGCAGCAACATTTGGCTTGCCATAAACAACAATTATTAATAATAATATTGCCCAATAGTTATCAATAAATTGTTTAAACAAATAATTATTCGACTATTTTTCAGTAAATTATTTTTTTTTTCTTAAATCGAATGCGTTTATTTTTGTTAACGGATATGAATATCTTTCAGAATTTTCTCTCTATTTTGAAATTCCTGTTTCGAAATTTTTAAAATGGCTGTATTTATGTATTTTTTGGACCAGTGTCTTTGAAACTTTTCAAATCTGACGATAAACGTGTATGCAAAAAAGTATACAAAATTGGTATTTTTTTGTTTGTATTTCAGAATGTTTTTTATCATATTTCAGAATAGAGAGAAAATTCGTATGCGTTCAAAAAAATTAACGGATTCGATTTGTTTATGAAAAAAAGAACTTACCAAAAAAATTTTGAATCATTATTTATTTAAACAATTTGTTAATAACTTTTGGGCAATATTATTATTGATAATTTTTTTTATGGCATGTCAAATGTCGCTGAATTTTTTCAGATTTTTATTGCATCACGAAGTACACTGAGAAAAAAGTTTATATATATAAACAAATATATTTAATTGACACTTTTACTTAAATATTCCTTAACTGTTACAAAATTTGTTAGTCGTTAAAAAATATTTTATTCGTGTCAAAATAATTTATTAACTGTTAAAAAATAATTGATTTCGCCATATTCAATTTCAATTTGTTAACAGTTAACAAATCCTGGTACATTGTCTTCTCAGTGTACGGAAATTTGGATCGGATACAATTTTTGGCTGGGGCTGTATAGGCAATAGATCCTTAAATATTTATGAGAAAGATCTGCCCAAAAAAATGTCGGTAAAACAGAGCAAATTGTGATTAGCTAAGACTTGCTCATCAATTACAGAACGAATCTCTGTTTGAATTTTTGCGGCATCGGTATTGGTTTTATTGTGATTTACAGAATGTTGGCTAACGGAAGCAAAGATTATTTTGATCATGTTTTTCATTATTGAATTATATATTATAAATTGTAGATTTGTCATGGACATCAAGGAAATGTCCAGAATTTTTTTTTGTCGGTCAGAGAATATTGGAAACTTTTAACGTTATGTAAGAAAAATGCAACTTTTAGAATAAAGTCTGTAGGTGCTCTAACTTGAGTAATTTGTGAGTTAATCCTCGCTGTTTACCGCGGTTTTAATTTTTTAAATTTAAATTTAAATTTTTTTAGTTTTAATTTTCATTTTTTGATCTTTACTTTTAATTTTTTTAATTTCAATTTTAATTTTTTTAGTTTTAATTTTTGTGTGCAGATAAACACATTGGTAAGGACAGTTAAGATTGAATTTTGAATGAATTGCTTTACCGATTTGGTTTTGAAAAAATGTTGAAATAAAAAAAACTGCTTTACAGATTTACTCGTTAATAAGAACGTCTAAGATCAAATTTGGAAAGAATCGCGAAGATGGGATTACTGAAAATTGAAAAAACGGTTGTTTATGCCTTAACTTTCTTAATTTTGCAATTAGCCAGCTCCAATTTTGTGCATAACCTTACTACATGACGAATAATTGGAATTGAACTTCAAAATATTCACTTGCGGAATTCGTAGTTCATAAAATTTTAAAATTTTCGAAAAATGATGGAAAAAAATATGCACTCAAAAAATAGGCATAGAGCATCTTCATCTTTTTCCGTCATGCATATTAAAATATTTATCACAGAGTAGCTCGAGAAACAGCGCATAAAGGAAGCTCGATGAACCATAGAAAAAAAAGAAGCCATGGGGAAGTTTTGATTTGCAGGATTTTGAAATATGTTATGCAATACTAAAAATTATTAGAAAAATTAAACATAATGAAAAATACTGCTTTTTCAATTGAGTCCTGCTGCAGCACTCATGCGCTATTTTTTTTCACCTATTACTGGGGTGAATATCGACCCCACGTTTCTCGACCATTTACAGAGAATCGAACTGAATTATGGTTTAGGTCTTGATTCCATAACTTCCTTCATTAGTTCAGAATTGTGGCTGAAAGTTCCTCTGGGGTCAAATACTACCCTAGTAATGAGTTCTACGGTTAATTAACCTTTCCGGTGGTCCATTTCCTGGCCCAATATCCTCTGGCAAGGAAAATCCAAACCAGTTGGAATTGGTACAAGACTTGGAAGATCAAGCTTGCAATTTTCCAGTTTTTCTTCTCTCTACGAACGCATATTATTCCGCTGTTCTGCGTCTATGGCAATCGACCATTTCTCCGGATTCCCCATGTCCAATCTTCGTTTATGAACCTCTGACAAGATAGTAAAGTCACCTGTCCGAAGATTGGAGGAAGGAAAACCCTTATCGCGAGCCCTATCTTCCTGGGATTTTACTTTTTTCCCCACATAGCGGTTATGCATAATACTCGATTCAGCGTCCCCCGTTTCGGGAGCAAGAACATTTTAAGGGGGACCCGAGCAAACGAGGTCCAGACACAACACTCGTGACTCGGCTCTGGTTCCCTCCACCCAGATCTTTCCTCTCACTCTCCCGCACGTTTCCCCAAAGAATTACCGAGGGAGAGTGTCACCGTGATGCACCTGCCCTCTTGCCTTCTCTCTTCCTCTCTGTTTTTCTCCGAGCCTCTCTTTTTTCTCGCTCCCCCGCCGCACAATTTCCCCACTCCTTTGGAATTGTACATTGAACGATGTCGAAAACATACATATTTAACGCGTACCATGCAGAGGAAAAAAAGAGGAGAATGGTGAAGAAAGAGTTGAGAAAAAATACGCAAGGATGCACGTATTGAGTCTTGGCGCATTATACGAAGAGTGCAGAAAATTTTGCTCTCAAAGTCCCGTTTGTCCGCACGGTCGATGCATTTTTTGTTCCTTCGCGTCGATGACGAGGACGCAAATATCGTGAAGCCTCTTCGGGCGATTTGGGTAACTCGTGGCCAAAGGCATCTGCCGTCCTCTGGCTCCGAGTTCTCGGACCTCTTCAGCCTCTGTGTCCCTCTCTCTTGGGATTGCTGGACCCGACCGTCCATTCGAGGCCTCAGACCCTGCGCCGTTATACCAAGCGTTTTGCCTTTTTCATGCAATTACCAACGAAATTGTCACGTAACGGAACAATCATACTGCGATTATTCCAGAAACATCAATCCTTGGCCCAAGTTGGGAAACAACGATGATCCGCTGAAATAGGATTCATGTAGTATCCATTGTGACTTACTCCTAGGTCCGATGGGTTTGTCCATTTTTTAAATCGTCCACGCACGAGAATTTTCATGACCCTCTGGATATGGGCTATGGATGGACGGAATTGAGTGTGCCGCAATTTACAGCGAGAAACGTTACCCCGTTGGACGTACGTATATTCTCCCATAGGCGTATCTTTTCCAGCGGTTCTCCACCCGAGGGAATGGCTTTTGCGACCAAGGAAAAACCTGTCCGAGTGACGACCATGATTAACATTTTGAAAAGGTCCTTGAGACTTGTAAGGCCACTTCGAATTGGAGACATCTGGTCAGGGGGTCGATGGGGATTGATTGGTGATTGATTTATTGATGAGGTCATTATGTCTTGAGCAAAGAGAAACAAAGAAAAGCGATTGCCAAAATCCAGTTGCTGTGGAACAAAGGTAAACATTGGTAGAAAACAACTTTTTGTTTATGGGAAACTCTGAATAGACTCTAGGAAGTTATAGAAACTACGTGGGACTACAAACTTGTATAATGACTTGAATCAGAAAATAACTGGAAGGTAATCACTATTTTATAAGATGAAGTTACCGTGAAGACCTTCCCAAGTTTGGTAATGTGATATAAACGTAATTTGAAATTAAAGTACAAGGTTAATAATTGATTAAAATCGGGAATAGCGTATTGATTCATGAGGTACGAAAAGGGACCAACTTTGAGAATGAAGTATCATCAGTGGGGTCATTCCATGTCAAATCGACCAACAGTTGGAATCGACCCCTTTCAATGTCGATGAAATTTGGTCAGAAGTTTTCCTTTGAAAATAAAAAAATTTCTTTCCAAAGTTATGCAAAATTCAAAATTTCAATTTTTTTTCATTTTTTCAAGTTAATTTTTTTAATATCTCGAAAACTATTATAGTTTTAAAAAAAATTGTTCTGGGTTCGTCTTGAAGAGTATACTTTAGGCTATGAAAAAAAAAAATATTTCGAAAAAAATGTTAAAAAATGATGAGTTTGGAGAATTTTGAATTTCTAAAAATCGTGAAAATCCATTATCAACATTAAATTTTTGATTCAATTTTTTTATATAATACCTTTTACTGATCTTAGAAGATCCAGAAATGTTCAGAAAGATGTTTTTTTTCTTTCAAAAATATGAATTTTTGAATTTTGCTAAAATAATTTTTTTTGTTAACCTCTAAGTTGAGTAAAGTTGAGCAATCATGTAATTTTTACTGCTCAAAATTACAAAATTATATGATTGCCCAACTTTACTTAACTTACAGGTAAAAAAAAAATTTCTACCAAAAGTAAAAAAATTCATATTTTTGAAAGAAAAAAAACATCTTTTTGAAAATTTCAGGATCTTTTAAGATCAGTACAAGGTATCATATAAAGAAAATGAAACAACAAATGTAATGTTAATCATGGATTTACACGATTTTTTAAAATTCAAAATTCCCCAAATTCATCATTAAAAAAAAAAAATTTTGGAATATTTTTTTTTCGTAGCCCCAAGTATACTCTTTCAGACGAACCTAGAACGATTTTCTCGTAACTATAACAGTTTTCGAGATATTTAAAAAATAAACTTGAAAAATTGAAAAAATATTGAAATTTTCAATTGTGCATAACTTTCGAACAAAATTTAAAAATTTTTTTTCCTTTGATAGAACTTCGTTTTATGGGAAAAGAAAACTTCTGACTAAATTTCATCGAAGTTGAACGGAGTCGATTCCAACTATTGGTCGATTTGACATGGACTAGTAGTTACATCAGCTGTTAACGATTCCTGAAGACCGCGAAGGGACAAAAGGACAAAAATAGAACAAAATGTTCGGTGGACATGGAACGATATCTGTACGTCCAAATCCAGGATACATATTGATGTTCAAAATTTGGTTTATATTGAAAATGACCATGCCGAGAAAATAAGGGTGGCGCGATTAAACCGTAAGCCAGGAGAGAGAAAGAGATTGATTGATTGATTGATTGGTAGTCTATTCATGCCCTTGAAAACTATGAGGCAAATAATTACAAAATTTGGCATACAGTTTTGTGAGTGTTGGTAATAAGAAGTGCAGCTTGAAAATCAAGACATAGCAAAATAATAATGCTATGATGTGGTCGTAGCTTATAATTAGTACAGGTTTTATGCAATGTAATAATGAGAAATTAATACTAACAGATCATAAGGACGCAACTTCACCAGAGAAGAGGTGGAAGTGAAGAGACAGAATGCGGGATGTATTCGGAGGCCCGCTTGCACACGAGGACGGAGTTGCGACTACAAATGTGCAGCCGGAAAGCGTCAAAGCAAAAGGCCCGATGGCGCCTGGGCTGGAACCCCGCAGGGGCACTGATTTTTCGGGTTCAGACAGGTGGCACTGTTTCGCCGACGTCAACCAGCTAAATGAACCACAAGTAGAATGCGAAAGCCAGAGAGACCGGGAGAGAGTGGAAACAGAGAAGGGGGCTTGATTGGCACTTGGGGAAATTCCATCCCGATTCGATGCGAAACGTTAATAAAAAGAGGAAAACGAAGAAACGTTTGATCGATGCTGAGTAAGAGGCGAGTTGGGGAGAAGGTATAGGAAAATTAAAGAGGGCAGGTAACGGATGCAAGTCACCTGTTGATCGGGGGGCAGGATCATGGAGAGCTGCGGGTTGAAGCGCGAAAGAGGGTTGAAAAGCAGAGTGAGATAGACGAGGTTTGGAGTCGCGGCTTGGGTTTGCTGTGAGAAAACACGTGAATGAAAATATGCGGCGAGACAAGAAGGAGGATTGGGGAGTGCGGAATTTATATAGCGAGAGAGTAGAAGCGGTAGCACTCATGCCCAGTAAAATGTGCGGTGGTACACGGGATCGAGGGGTGGCGGACCAAGACCACCGGACACGTGCGGCTCACGTGCCATGGCACGCGTTTGCGTTTTGCGTCCGCGCTTATCGTCAAACTTTCTCGCTTCTCTCTCTCCCTCACTTTCGCCTCGTGCCCTCCGGATTCCCTCACTGGTCTCGATATTCCAATAATCATTATCAGCCGTGCAGTGTTGTCAACGGAAAGAACACTTATCAATCGGGGATGAAACAGAGAAACAGAGTTGTGGGAAGCAGGTTTGTCCAGGTTGGATCAATGTGTCTTGAGGGACGAGACTCTGGAGAAAATTCTGGATTGAGCGTCACTGAATTGGGTTACGGGCCCCAAAGTTCCACGCCAATGTTGTTCGTTGGGCCCCTTCTAGTGTAACGCGAAGGGGGGCACCGCCAGCGACAGCTGCTGCTTTTGCCGTCTCTCTCCCTTTTTTTTTCTTCTTCGGTACCGCGTCGTCCCCCTCGACCCGTCGTCTTCTCTTTCTCTTTCTCGCTGACGTTTCCCCTCGTTCTCAATTTCCCCCTGGGTGTAAAACCCTGCCGCGCATCCCCTCGTCCGGTAACCCCCACCAGGCCGATTCGGTCGCGTGGCAGGCAGCAAGCACTTTTCTTCCTTGTCTTCTTCATCCTCTTTCTTCACCACCACCTCCTCCTCCTCCGCACATACACACACGAAATATAATAATACTTGCTTGCTCACGTTCCGTTTACTCCCGGCGAACGGTGCAACGGACGCTCCGCGTCCCTTCTTCTCTTTCCCTCTATTTTCTTTTTATTTCCCTTTTTAATTCACTCTCTATCAGTTCCTCCCTATGTCTGCTTTACTCCGGCTCCCTTTTATTCGCGAGCTCGTACGGGGTGCTGCCGGTACCTGACCATCTTCCACCGTTCAATTGTCCTTAGAATCCGTAAATTCACGATTTTATCCAGCAGGATCAATCTGCGATGCCAATTCCCAACTCCCCACGTTGTCTCTGGTCGCATGAAATCTTGTTTTGTTCAGCGAAGTATCGTTTCTCATGAAAATAGTTTGATGTTCGAATCTGAGCAAATGGAACAGGGACCTTCAATATGCAGGTACTTAGGCCGAGATCAAGTTGCAGACAACCTTCCCACTTCGAATACCTCTGCGGGTGCACTACCAAATGTCCTGAGAAGGTTGCAAATAAATTGAGGAAACCGAAGCACTCGTTATTGATTGTTTGGGTTCTTTCATCCAAATCAACCCTTGGATCAAGTCATCACTGTATGATTGAAAATGGTTTTATGCCCAATAAGGAAACCACATGAACTTGGCAATAGACGTACTTTAGATGTAATTCATTATTTTGCAATATCTTTTAGGGATTAGTGCAACGAAACATAATTCTGCAAATGTCTACTTGTCTCCAATTTTTGTACACCACTTTCGGCATTTTTAGGGGTCTCGAATCATCTTCATGAGGCCTTCGAACCATTTTGCAATTTCTTTTAGGGATTAGTGAAACAAAAGATAATTCTGCAAATGTCTACTTGTCTCCAATTTTTGTACACCACTTTCGGCATTTTTAGGGGCCTCGAATCATCTTCATAGTCCGCATCATTGGTTTTTTTTCATTCAAATCAACCCTTGGGCCAAGTCATCACTGTACAATTAAAAATGGTTTGATGCCCAATGAGAAAACCACATGAACTTGGCAATAGACGTGTTTTAGATTTAATTCATTATTTTGCAATTTTTTTTTAGGGATTAGTGAAACAAAAGAAAATTCTGCAAATGTCTACTTGTCTCCAATTTTTGTACACCACTTTCGCCATTTTTAGGGGTTTCGAATCACCTTCGGATCCGCACCATCTCCCACGGTGATGACTTTTTTTTTTGTATAGCCCTTCACGCCCCAAAACTCGTTATCCCAAAAATGGTCCCGCGTGCGGAAACCAAGGTGTTCCTGTATCGGGATCGTTCGACGATTCGAAGAAAATGAGAAAAGCTAAAGGGTAAAATGTGATTCTTTACCTGGTTCCAGCGGAACCATCCCTTCTCATTCTCGGGTTGCTTCGTACCAGAAGAAAAAAAAATTACCATCTTTTGTTAAAATTGAAAATCTCGGTTCTCCACTTCATGCCTCATCTATCGATCGATCATTCAAATTTACGATAACGAGCTCTACGTTCCCTCGGTCAGTTTGAATAACAATAATGATCGAGGCTCATAAAAATGAGCCTGAAATCTTGATTCTTCTCTCTCCCTCACTCTTGTACTCAAAGCTCAATAACTGTTGATATTTATGGCGAGCAGCTGTTTATAGCCGAAGACGAGGCGAGGTGTGTGCGCCTCGTGAGCGTGGAAGGATTCCTTTTGAGTTCTGCGAGAGTGTATATAATCCCCCCGAGTATCACACAGAGGGAGAAATGAAGCGCCGCGGACGGAGGATTCTTACAAATTTTTAGACCGTCGGTCGTTCATCCTGGTTTTGCTCCCCCGCCGGGCCGGCTGCTCATGGCTATCCCTCCACTGTCCCCGCACTTTCTCGCCACCAAACGACCGTGGGCCTCAAAAATCGTCAGATAAAACACCGATTAATCGTACCACCATATCGGTGAATCAAGGTAGTACGATTTTTTTACGCAAGAGCGCGGAAAAAAATCATGAAAAAATACAGGGGTTAAACAGTTCGCATTGGACTCGAGTCATTGCACATGGACATTTACTGAAATACACTGCTCAAAATGCAGTGAGCTCAAAGTTGATTATAACAATTTCTACACTGTCCTCTTTGGACTCAAGCCACCCTCTGTTTCTTCTACTGGAACGCATAATCCAAAATACAGTGTCAGTAGAAATTTTTTACTGGAACCACTGATTCATTTACATACCAAATCGCAACTAAGCCAGTGTACACTGTCAAAATCTCAGTGTGTACAGGAAACGTCATCATTTTTGTAGGAAAGGATCTACATTACTCTGTTCTACTGTAAAATTAAATATGTCATCCTATTTTGTATCCAGTTTGTGCTGTGATTTCCGCTGTTTCTTTTTTCCGTGAGGAAGAAAACACCCCATCCGCTCAAAACTGAGAGGAGAGAGAAAGAGAAACGCGGTCCAAAGTTTTTCGGATGAGAACATCGATTGAAATGGTCCTGGGATTGAAACGAAAGATCCAGTGAATTGAGGGGGGTTGTGCAGCAGGAAATCCGCGCTGTTCAGGCTCGGTTGAGCACCAATGGCTACCTGAGCCCTTCTCAACGTTTTTTTTCTCTTCCTTCTCTCCAGTATTTTTTTTCTCCTCTCTCCTCTCTCGGCTTCTCTTGGTCTATTCTATCCAGCATAGGGCATCCAGTGTACACGGTATCCCTATGGTCCAACCCCCTCGGACCATCTATCGGGGGCTTTCGAAGGGTGGATATAGCATTCTCTTCGCCGACGTGAACCTGAATCGCTTTTGCTCGGTCTCGTCTCTCTCTCTCTCTCCCTTGTTTTCTCTCTCTTTCTCGATTCAGCGATTTTATTTCGAGCTCCGACGAGCTCTCATTCTCTCACCCTCCTCGGCTTACCTGCCGAACGATACGACACCCTTTGAGTCGCGTGGCAGCGTGCACTGGCCACGACCACACGAATTCACCATTTTAATTGTTCTCTCTCCCTTCGTTTTCAATCCCAATACCCTCAAGGATCAAATATATATATATATATATATATATATATATATATATATATATAGGTACACGGATACCAGAGGCAAAATGGACCAAAGTGATTTTAGAAATTTTATAGATTCAGAAAAGACGTTTCAGGTATGTTTGAGACAATTTACCACCCTTATTCAAAGTGTTTGAACAAAACGGAAAATTGCGGCAAAATGAAGTCCATGATAAAGAGAATGTTGGAGAAAAAAGATAATTCATTTTGGAAATATTTCCCAAGAGTGTGTTTGATCAAACACATATACGCATATACAGGGCACATGGAGTGTCAAGGTCAACTCCACTTTTTTAAATGGAACCATGTATTTTTTTCGATGATATTATTGCGCATTTTAAAACGAATTCAGCGACCTACGACACAAGGTCATTCTAGTCACGCAAAGTATGAAAATAGTCGAAAAATATCGGAATAACCACTTTCAAAGGATCCCCTAACCTTGCTTTGGGTTTACCTACAGAAGATGATCGAAGTGATGACCCTCGACTTGGAAACACTTGTTTGATCGCTGTTTTCATTTCTTACGATACCAATGTTTCTTATATCGGCAGCAAGTACGCATTTTCTTTTTTTCAAACTTTCAAACTTTTGTCTGAAATATTTTTGGATATGATCAATAGTTTGAGTGCTATTGCTCTGTAACACTCAATGTGCCTCACCCTCTAAAATGCATACGAATCGTATGCGAATGCATTAATCCGACCCATGTTTAACGTTAGATCGGGTAATAAAGAAATGATCGATATTGATTTTACAAGAATTTTCGATTAATCGTTGAAAGAGACAGGTGCCCCCAGACATTGTGTTTTATGGATATATATGGATGCAAGTATATATTAGTGGAATGTATTTTCGATCGAAGGTGAACCGGCTTCGGCATCGGGAGGCGATCTTGCGAATTGCATTATGCGTTGGCAGAACCGAGCAAAAGTCCAACGCCTTGAAAATTGCTTTCTCGAGGGCCTCCTTCCTCTTTTGTTTCAAGCGACTCGGGGTCAAAAGACCAGACGATCGGTCATCCAATCTCTACTCCACCGACATGCTGATGCTGCATCAATTTTGCTACATCAATAGTCCTCTCAAAGTTGGCTATCGGTAATCCGATAAGGGCCCGGTGCATCGGACGATGAAAGAAAAAGAAATTTCGTCAAGAAAAAAAGAGGCAAATTTTCGAAATTCACAGACGATCGGTGACGCCATACCGTGGGCGAGGCTCGCCCTGTCTATCGATGTGGATCCGAGGAGATTGCGCGACGAGCCGTGCAGACTGAAAGGGTCTCCAGGCCGAAAAAGAATACGGCAACAGAGCTTGGCGTGTTAAACGTGACACCATGAATTCCTTCGCTGTCTCTTCCACCTACCCGCAAATTTTACATTAACAGTTCACGATTACGCTGTGTTTGCGTTTGATTTCTTTCTCCCTTGACCAAAGTGAAGACTATGCTGAGCAACTAGAGATTGAAGGGAGCGTGAGAGCCCAGACAAGCGCGGGCGAGACACGCGTGACTTGTCACCCGTGCGTGCAGGAATGATATCAATGGACAGAAAGTATCAGAAGAGCATGTGGATAGACTAGACGGATTTTCCACTCGAGACCTGTATAAACCTATTGGGGAATCAGCTTACAACGCCTAAACCCCTAAAACCGTTTGGTAGGCTTGCGATTTCGAATTAAAGTACAATCTTGACCACAAAGGTGATTTGATATGGACTAAGCTTTTCAGCTTGTGTAAATGTTTGAAAGAAATGGTACGGTGGCAGAATATTTTTTAAAAAATAGGGATTTTTCGCATTCTAGTCCCCTTAAGAGGGTCGAGTCAGCGCCGAAACGGCGATTTTTAATTATAATTCACAATTTTTGTAGAATACCTACAAATATGATGTATCGTCCACCATTTGAGGTACCAAATGAACAAATTTTTGGGACTAGTTAGAACCCTAAAGGGGGAGGTATTAAAATTTTTTTTTTTGCATTTTTAAAAATTCTTTTTAAATGAATGCTTAATATTTTAAGAATATTGTGTCAAAATTTCAAGTCAATTGGACCGAAATTGACGAAGTTACGAGTACTCTTATACCTGTCGTATTTTAATCAACTGACTCCGTACGTATAAGCCGAGCAGAGCAGGAAGCTGAGAGACAAACTAAAGAAGGCAGGATTCGTCGTAGACAGGAGCAAAAAGGTGCTTTAGACATCATGGATGATAGCAACATCCTTTATGGACCTGGCATTGATGATTCAGTGTGAGGTAAGCCGATAAAATTTGCTTGTAAACGTTTTATACCAGATTTCTTAGTGTTCAAAACTTAAAAGCGTTTTTCCCACAACTCACGTTTTCAAAGTCGGTACCTCTCATAACTTAAAAACTACTGCACCGATCCTTTTGAAATTTTGAACACTATTTCTGTACATAATTCACGAGGTAACGCTGGAGAGTTTTTTCAAATTTGTTGATAATTTTTATTTCACAATAACAAATTAACCGATTTTTTTTCACGAAAAATCGCGTTTTTCCCTTCAAAGTGTTCCAAAAAAGTGAAAAATTGAAATTTCGAAAAACCCTCCCAGCGTTACCTGGGGAAAACTATTATCTAACGAATGAACTTTGATTTTTTGATTTCAGATGATCCAGCACCAAGTTATGAGGGGCACCGCAATTCTACTTTTTTCCGAGACACGTCCGAATAATTGCTGCCATTGCCGTATTTTTTAATATTTCTTCGTGAAAATTTTACACAACATTCTTCAAATGTCATACTTTAATGTGCTATTGGTTTTAATAAAGAGATTTTAACTGTGTCGTCACAAAAAATTCACAAAAACATGTATTTTTTCTTACGAATTAACCTTGCCCCCCCCTTAAGGTCCACCGGTTTCTTGAAAAAACTAGTTTTGAGTTTTTACACTCTGCGCGTAATTGAGGGCGAGTGTTTCCAAACTTTTGGACTGCGGAGTATTTCGACAAAGGATGTTTTAGCCCGCTAAAAGTAGGCCCATATCCCCATCAAACACAAAGTTAAGTTATCGGGAAATTCGGCATTATTTCGCCATTAAATCGTTACATTCGATCGAGACACAAGGGAAAAGTTTATCCAACCCCACTGTATCTAATTTTCCTGCGACTGTCTGCCGGCTATTTCGTATTAAATCGATCGGAAGTATCGCGGGGGACATACGTCGAGGAGATGATCGAGTAGCGGGAAAGTTACGCGACGCAGAGAGAGAGAGAGGAGGGTGCAGCCATAGTCTGGCGTTAAAGCCAGTGGCGAGCAGGATGACGACACTACGTCATATAATGGGCGAGAGGAAGCTTATGCCCAATTCCTGAGGATGACACGAGTGTCTCTCTCGGCCATGGGAGAAATTTAGCCTGTCCTTTGATGCATGATATTGCTTGTCCGAGGAGTACGGTATTCCGCGGAAATGGTCCGCACGGTTCGGCAAACGTGTCACGAGCAAACCGAAACTGTTAGGATTCATAGTTATCTCGGGGAGGGAAGGGAGGAAGGTTGGCCCCGGCTCGCTAAATAGCCAAATCGGTCCATCGTCGTCGTGTCCTGCCACTAACGGACACTAATCCAATCCTCTGTACAATCCTTGCCATTAACCCGGTTCGCGAATGTACCACGCGATATCAACTCCGTTGAATTATAATCGCGTTATCGTGTACTTGAAACCCACACGCACAGACATTTCAACGATTTCTTTCCAGTTCTCTCTGGAATCCCCGGAAGAAAAACCAAAATGCTGAAAACCTTCTCGGATAGACTCGATCACATATCCACCATAAATTTCAAGTCAACGGGGGACTCCGACCCGCGCCAAGTGTATGTGTTTCTGGTACTTCTACCGTTTCTTGAGCCGTGGGGTTTTTCTTGGTGTAACTCGGCTGATATTAATATCGAATGAAGTCTCAGAACTCCGATCGCTGAAGAAACTGAGAGAGTGGAGGAAACGTTCTGCGTTTCTTCCTCTTCATTCGTTTTTCCTCTTCTTCTTTTCCTCTCTTTTGTTCTTTCTCTGCTTTTGCCTCTCTCACAGCGCGACATCCCATATTCCGTTCGCGTATCGCGCGGAAACAAAACGCACACGTGACCCAGCCCGACGTAGGCTTGATTTATTAAGACGCATCGCTAGTTTATGCCCCCTCCCCCATGCATTAATTCTTTATCGAGGGTTTGTCGATCCCGTACATACGAAAATAATATGTATACCATTTTCGGGAGGAAGGATTTATCTCCGGGACGTTTCAGGCATTTTTTTCGTTCGTTTTTCTCCTTTTTTTTAGTACACAGCATTGAAATTTTGATGTTTTTGTTGTTACAGAAAAGCCAGGCTTCCAGTCGCCGTATGGCCCCACAATGGACAACGGAATGGTGAGTCAATGTTTTCGTACTCTTCGTTTAATGTTGAAAAAAAAACAGAGCTGGGCAAAGTACCGGAAAGTACTTAAAGTACAAAGTACCGTAAGTACTTGAAGTATCAAGTACCAGTACTTGGAGTACTGCGTACTTATTACTTGAAGTACTTGAGATTCAAAGTACTTGAAGTACAAGTACTTGAAAAATCAAGTACCAAGTATCAAGTACTTTTCAAGTTTTCAGGTATATGTCGTAAGTTCTAGTACTTAGATTTGATTTCTCATTCTCATTTGATTTTTATTCGAGTAATTTTTGTATCGAAACATAATTTCACCTTGTGCAATATACTGAGAGTGCACTATTAGGCAGATTGGAACAGAAGTATTTAAACAAAGAATTAAAAATAATTTTAAAATAGTATTGACGATTGTAATTACGATTGATTTTGATACAGGTTTGAAAAATAAGAAATACTGAATACATGGATTGTTAAAACTACTCCAACTTCATGTTGGTCTTCGAAATCTGTCGAAGACGACAGTTGAGGGACAGCCAGTCCATTCGTCATGAAATATTATTTTCAATTACATATTCAAAAGCATGGTACATGCATCCATTAGCAAGACACATTCAAAAATACTTGATACTTGTACTTGAACAAGTACTTGAAGTACAGAAATGTATTTGAAATTATATGTAAAATACTTGAAGTACAGGCCAAGTACTTCAAAATTAAAGTACAATACTTGAAGTACTTTTGAAGTATTTCAAAATTAAATTACAATACTTGAAGTACTTTTGAAGTATTTAAAAATTCAAGTACAATGCTTCAAGTACTTTTTAAGTACTTGAAAACTCAAGTACAACATTTAAAGTACTTTTTAAGTACTTGAAAATTTAAGTACAATATTTAAAGTACTTTTTAAGTACTTGAAAATTTAAGTACAATACTTAAAGTACTTTTTGAGTGCTTTAAAAGTTTAGTACAATACTTGAAGTACTTTTTAAGTACTTGACAAATTAAGCACAATACTTGACGTACTTTTGAAGTACTTGAAAAATTAAGTACAATACTTTGAGTACATTTCAAGTACTTCAAAGTCAAGTACAACACTTGAAGTACTTTTTAAGTACTTCAAAGTCAAGTACAATACTTGAAGTGCTTTATTAAGACTTCAAAAATTAAGCACAATACTTGAAGTACTTTTCAAGTACTCCAAAGTCAAGTACAATACTTAAAGCACTGTTTAAGTACTTCAAAATTTGAGTACGATACTTGAAGTACTTTTTAAGTACTTGAAAAATTAAGTAAAATACTTGACGTACTTCTTAAGTATTTGAAAAATAAAGTACAATACTTGAAGTACTTTTCAAGTACTTCAAAGTCAAGTCCAATACTTGAAGTACTTTTTAAGTACTTTAAAGTCAAGTATACAATACTTGAAGTACTTTTTAAGGACTCCAAAATTTAAGTACAATACTTAAAGTACTTTTCAAATACTCCAAAGTCAAGTACAATACTTGAAGTACTGGATACTTCTAGTACTGCCGAACTCTGAAAAAAAAAATGTTTATGCTCAGTTTTTTTACCCTCGGTAGATACTAAAATGGCTGTACACCCCTTGCCAATTTATGGCACAAATAGTTGGGGGCTCTTTTCGAGATTATACTGGTTTGAATGGTTTTTTAAGAAATACAGAGGGGTGCAATAATTATTGCGCGAAAGAGGGCGGAAGAAAATTTACCTGCGAAAAAGTTACTTATTCTTTGGTTCGTCTTTTCTCTTCCCTCTACATTCATTATATGGGATATTTCACGTTGGTTGAATCAATAGTCCGATGCTCTCGCATTGGATCAACGATTTTTATCATCAGCCCTTATATAACAACTTTATTATTATTATTTGAACTTGCGGGTTTTTGAGATTTTTTTCAGTTTCTTAAATTTGGGAATTTTTGTTGCTTGAAGATTTTTCACCAAACAAGGGTTGATTGAAGAGTGGGAAAAAACGTTATACATGCTTTTTGGATTGAGCAAAATCGTAAACAAGGATCATGAACCATACCCAAGAGACGGAGGGTCGAACGATGATCGAATTAACATGAAATATCCCGTATATAAGTTTCATCGCAAGAAGGCCTTTCCCGCAGCAGCTTCTCTTCTCCGCCCGGTTCACCCTCGACGTAATCCGAAAACTTTGGTCCTGACGATATTTTGCGCGCAGTGGCTCGCATCCGTGTAATTTTTTCTGGGCTTAAGGGTACAAAATCGAGAGCCAAAATGGCGTTGAATAAATTTCAATCAATTAAAAAGATTGACGAAGCTCTCAGACGTTAAAAGATGCACTGAGAAAACATTGTACCAGGATTTGTTAACAGTTAACAAATGTAAAGTAGAATATGGCGAAATCAATTATTTTTTAACAGTTAATAAATTAAATAAATAGTTTTTAACAGTTAATACATTATTTTGACGCAAATAAAATATTTTCTAACGACTAACAAATTTTGTAACAGTTAAGGAATATTCAAGTAAAAGTGCCAGCTAAATATATTTCTTTACTAAAAATAAAGCGTTTTCTCAGAGTGTCTTTGAACGCTCCATTCAGTGTAAAATCTTGAGGGTTGCAAAATAACCACATTAATGAGTCAAGAAGGCAAAAGGTTGAGAAACACTGGAGGCCAACTTTAATATCACTTACGGCTCTCCTCCATTCGCAGCCATGTATCCATATACACGTGTATATCTCCAGTGATGTACAGGTTGTTTCAGATTATCAAATTGATTCCTTCCATCCTCGGAATTTCCGTTCAATCCCAATCAGAATGATTTTTGATGAATTTCGCATGATCAAGCAGACCATCATTGGTTTTTTTGTTCAATAAAACAAAACTTCTAGCATCATTTTCACAATTGACGCGATTAAGGTCCGCATTTTGAGTCATGAGTTCTATCTTAATATCAAACTTTCCATCGAACTCAAGCTGGAACTTAAGGTCGAACTTGAGTTCCAATTTAAGATGAATCTCAAGTTTGAACTTAAGATCTTAATTTAAGATCATACTTAAGTTCAAACTTGAGTATGAACAGTTCATACTTACTTATACTTACTCAAGGTCAAACTTAAGATACACGTCTTAAATTGGAACTTAAGTTTGATCTTAAGTTCCAACTTGATTTCGATGGAAATTTTGATCTTAAGTTTGATCTCAAGATTGATCTTAAGATTGAAGTTATGACTTATACTTATACTTAAGTTCAAACTTAAGTATGAATTTATTAGTGCGAATCGATCTGAAGTTCAAACTTAAACTTGGTTTGAAGTTCGATCTTAAGATCAATCTTGAGCTTGAACTTAAGTTCGATCGAAATTCTTCCATCGTCTTCTTCGACTTTGTTTTGTTTCTGCGCTTATATATTGATATGAAGGTTTGACATTAGTTTTCAAAATAATTAAGTTCGATCGAACTTAAGTTCAAGCTCAAGGTGAATCTTATGATCAAACTTTAAACCAAATTCAAGCTTTATCTTAAGGTCGATCTGAGGTTTGCTCTAAATTTTGAACTTAAGTATGAACTTATAATGACACTCAAGTTCAAACTTAAGATACATCTCAAATTGGAACTTAAGTTTAATCTTAAGTGTCATTATAAGCTCATTCTTAAGTTCAAACTTTAGTGTGAAGTTCAGATCGATTTCAAGTTCAACCTTAAACTTGGTTTGAAGTTTGATCTCAAGATCCATCTTGAGCTTGAACTTAAGTTCGATCGAAGTTCTTCCGTCGCCTCCCTCGACCGTGTTTTGTTTCTGCGCTCATATATCGATATAAACTGTTGATATTAGTTGTCAAAATAATTAAATTCGATCGAACTTAAGTTCAAGCTCAAGATGGATCTTAAGATCAAACTTCAAACCAAATTCAAGTTAGAACTTAGAAATCGATCTGAAATTCGCACTAAAGTTTGAACTTAAGTATCAGCTTATAATGACACTGAAGTTGAAACTTAAGAAACATATTGAACTGGAATTTAAAATCGATCTTAAGTTCCAACTTAAGTTTGATCTCAAGATCGATCTTAAGATAGAACTTGTGACTTAAAATTCGGGCCTAAAGGTGATGAAAAATTTGCTAAAAACAATCGAGCATTTATGAATGCCCCGGTACATATTGAAGGTCGTGCAAGTGGATGTAGTGTCCTGGGTCGAGAGTACATGTATAAAACAAAGCGAGAGGGTGAAGCCCAAGTGCGGGAGGGGTTAACCGGCTCGGATGAAAAGTTACTCCATGGTTAGGAGGATAAAGTATCTCTCTCTCTCTCTCTCTCTCTCTCTCTCTCTCTCTCTCTCTCTCTCTCTCTCTCTCTCTTCCTCCTCCATATTCCTCTTGGCTATTCTATCGAGACTGATCCTCGAAAATTTTCCTCCGAGTATCGGATAAACCTCGAGCTTCTCAATGTCCAATACTAACGTTTAGCGTCGACAATATGAATTTAAAAAATGGAGGTAAAGTCTATATGTGGTGAGTTATGGATTTTTTTTTCCCTCGATATTATCAATGCGGTGGATGTGCGGTATCTAATCGGTCAGTCGTTAAACCATAACCGATAAGGAATATTGATTCCATGGGTGATTTATTAGCTCTGTACCTTCAGAGTGCCTTTTAACTCTTTCTTTCCCTCTCCCTCTTTCTTTCATTCTCTCTCTCTCTCTCTCTCTCTCTCCCCCTTTCTCTCTCTTGCTTTCTCTCTCGCTTCGTCAATTCTCGATGGGGCTATAATCGATTTGCTTGGATTTCCTCTCTCTCGCTATGCGGTGCAGAGCTTCTGGTCCCGAGAATTCAGCGTCGATTCCAATTAGCCGCTCCCCTCTAAAAGACGTACTCAACGAGCCATTGTATTCCGCTATCCGCACGCGGAATTTCACCCTCGGCGCAATAATAAATTTCGATATAGTCGTATATTTGCCCGAGCGTTTGTGTATATTGGGTAATGCCAGGAGAGACGGGACCTTGGGACAGATTGGACTGGGGAAAATCGATGAATTGAAAACTTGCTATTCAAAATGTTCTCATTGATTCAATATGAAATCATGAACACGGTCATTGTTAATTGAGAAAGGGTCCAGTGGTTTGGGGATGGAAATTTGAGTTTTTGAACTCTTTGTATAGAAAAGATATATATCTTGAGATTGAGACAGTGATCGGCAAAAAAAAATCTATCTATTCTTATTATCCAATTTTTTCGAAAAATTAATAATTGGAAAAGAAATATTAGTAATTTTTTTTTAACATTAGTAATTAGCAAAAAAAATATTTCTAATTTTTCCAAAAAATGAGCAACTAACGAAAAAATATTACTAATTTTTTTTCAAGAATTAGTAATTAGCGAGAAACATATTGCTAAATAACCACAAAAACCAATAATTTGTGAAGAAATATTGTATTAATTTTGGAAAGAGTAATAAATAAAATAAAAATTATTAGTGTATTTTTTAATAGGTACTGATTAAATATTCGTATTAATAATAACTTATGTGATATCGTATGACACTCGATACACTAAATACTAATGTGTGAAATATTCAAAAGATCTAGTTATTACAAAAAATAAAACAACTTTTTGAATAGAGTTGTTTGAGCTTATAACCACGACTCAATCCGTACACACAAGTACGTAAAAATACACAATACTTTTCTACAAATTACTGTTTTTTTTTAATTAATTAATAATATTTTCCGTTAATTACTAATTTTTTTGGAAAAATTAGAAACATTTTTTCGCTAAATACTAATTTTTTTAGAAAAATTAGAAATATTTTGTCACTAATTACTAATTTTTTGGGAAAAATTGGAAGTATTTTCTTACTAACTACTAATTTTTTAGAAAAATTACTAATATTTTTCCGCTAATTACGAATTTTTATTAAAAATTAGTAATATTTTTTCACTAATTATTAATTTTTCGAAAACATGATTAATAAAATTAATATCGTTGACGGAAAAATCGATACTGCCGATCACTGGATTCAGATATATAAGATACATTTATGAGACGTATAACTTGTGGCTGCAATTTGTATTTTAGCCATTTTTTGTTTATCCACCATTTACTTGAGCCAGATCTACTTTGATATATTCGGCATCTAAAATATATCCAGATATATAATATGTCCATGGGAAAGAGCTATATTTTTATACATTAATGAGAAAGGAAAGTTTTAACCGGTAGAGATGTGAATGTACTTACAATATTACCCAAATGGTCAAGAGTGTCCCAACTCTCCTGGATTTATATATATGTAATTTATATCTGCAGCGAATATAAACCTCGATAGTGCACATGCTTATCAGACTCGCTGTATCACCGATAAAGCCTAATCAACTTCCCACACTAACATAATATTATAATTAATAATATTACATGTAACTCACGGCGTTTCCTCGTGTGGCTTCTTAAGGCGGTATTCTGGTCTAGATACATACATTTAAAAAAAACAAAGAAATGTTTTTACCATTACTTTTTTTACAACATATTTATTAATATTTTGACAATAAACAAAAAAAATTTTAAGAAAAAAAATGAAAATTACATAAGTTATAAGCTGGTAAAGTTAATTCTAGTCTTCCGATTCAAAATTTTAAAAAAGATTCTTAATTAGTACGAATGTCGTTATAGCCCCTACCTCAGAGAAAACAGGAAAAACAAATTTCGCAAAATGGCGGCTGTCTGAACAAAAGAGGCGTTTTTTTGACTCCTTTTCATAGTTTTTAATTTTTTTTCAATAGTAAACAAAATAATTTTCATGCTCAAGTGCCAGGGGCGATAGAGAGTTATACGTTGAAGAGTGGTGAAAAATTTGAAGTAAATCGGTTGAGTAGAACTTGAGATATCATGTCAGCCGTGTTGAGAAAAGTAGTTTTGAGAAAAACTTCTTTTAGTCCGATTTGCTCCGACGTGACGGCCATAGTTGCTGCGTCGCTAAAATAGCTATAACTCCATAAATTATTGGAATTAAAAAATTTCCTTTCGAGAATATATTCATAAAGGTCTAAACCTTGAGAATATGGAAAAAAAAGTTTTTTTCGAAATTCTAGACCAGAGTTATGCTCCGACATGACGAGCGTAGTTGCTGCATCACTAAAATAGCTACAACTCCGTAAATTATTGGAACTGAAAAATTTCCTTTCGAGAATATATTCTTAAAGGTCTAAACCTTAAGAATATGGAAAAAAAATGATTTTTTCGAAATTCTAGACCAGAATACCCCCTTAAAGTTATGCTCCGACATGACGAGCGTAGTTGCTGCATCACTAAAATAGCTACAACTCCGTAAATTAATGGAATAAAAAAATTTCTTTTCGAAGACATATTATTAAAGGTATAAGATTCAAGAATATGCAAAAAAAAATGATTTTGAAAAAATTCTTGATCAGTATACCCCCTTAAAGTTGACCTCCGACGTGACGGGCATAGTTGCTGCGTCACTAAAATAGCTATAACTTCGTAAATTATTGGAATTAAAAAATTTCTCTTCGAAGATATATTCTTAAAGGTCTGACCTTTAAGAACATGTAAACAAAAATTGATTTTTTCAAAACTCTAGACCAGAATACCCCCTTAAAGTTACGCTCCGACATGACGAGCGTAGTTGCTACGCCACTAAAATAGCTATAACTACGTAAATTATTAAAATTTAAAAATTTCTTCTCGAGGAAATATTCTTAAAGGTCTAAGCCTTAAGAATATGTGAAAAAATAGATTTTTTTTTTAAATTCTACATCAGTATACCCCCTTAAAGTTACGGTCCGACGTGACGGGCATAGTTGCTGCGTCACTAAAATAGCTATAACTTCGTAAATTATTGGAATTAAAAAAATTCTCTTCGAAGATATATTCTTAAAGGTCTAACCTTTAAGAACTTGCAAACGAAAATTGATTTTTTCAGAACTCTAGATCAGAATACCCCCTTAAAGTTATGCTCTGGCATGACGGACATAGTTGCTGCGTCACAAAAATAGCTATAACTCCTTAAATTCTTGGAAGTCGAAAATTTCTTTTCGAGGATATATTCTTAAAGGTCTAAACTTTAAGAATACGCAAAAAATTATTATTTTTTAATTCTTCTCAGTATACCCCCTTAAAGTTACGCTGCGACGTGACGGACATAGTTGCTGCATCACTAAAATAGCTACAACTTCATAAATTATTGAAATTAAAAAATTTCTTTTCGAGGATATATTCTCAAAGGTCTAAACTTTAAGAATATGCAAAAAAAATTGATGTTTTCAAAATTCTAGACCAAAATGCCGCCTTAATGCGATATCGCTCATAACTGTACATTGCCTCAAAAAAGGGGACAGAGGAGAATAAAAAAAAATCTATAGCTCGCATCGTGAGAGAGCTCCACCCCAATGATGGGTGATTGACCCTAATCGTCGCTCGATTCGCTGGCAGAGTGCGAGCCGCGAGAAAATAAAGCTTGTAACTATAGATCGAGCACCGATTATTGTCGTAATTCATTTGATGTTTTTTTTTGTTTATTATTATTATTTTTTTTAAACTCTGTTACAGACGTACGGCGGGGGTGCTTTCGGCCCGACGGTGGGTGGCCCCGGGGGTGGACCTGGCGGAGGTGGCGGCGGTGGAGTCGGCGTCGAGGGTGCCACTTACCCACCGGATTCACCCTATTTTCCGTTCGGTACGCGGGGGGTACCGCCGCCGCCATCGGTAACGACCCCCACCCCCGCCTCCAACCCCGCAACACCCACGGGCAACAGTGCCCGTTTACCCAATCCCGCGGCCGGTAAGACGACACTTTTCTCATTTTCAATATTAAGGGGAGGCTAAATACCGACATTAGCACCTCGAAAATGGATTCCAAACTTGCTCTGGCACGAATGGATGAAAATCAATAAAATTTTGACAGTATCATCAGAATTATGGTACAAATGGAGCCCCACTAAAATTTTTTCGGAAAATGAAAGAAAAAATTACAGATCCGATTATCATAAAAAATCTGTAATTGAAAATATAGAATTATAATGTTTTTACGGCATTTCGGCTAAAATCAAGAGTGGGGCTCCATAACCAACACCAAAGTACGAATATCGATACGTCTTTGACATTATTTCATGAAAAAACCGCGACGTAAGTTTGGAATCCAAATCACGAGATGAATGTTGATAAATTTCGTGTTTTATCGAAAAAAATGGCGAAATTAAGTTCACAAAAATCCGAAAGAGGGCAGCCCCATGTTGAATTTCTATGAAATAAACATTACTTTCATCAGACTTCTATCCAAACTGTCCGACAAGTCAGTGGCAATTAACGAAAACGTTGATTTATGTCTCGCATTTGCATTTTGCAATTCATTCATCATTAATTCATAAATTTAATTTATAGTCATTCAGCGGTATTGGAAAAAGTTTGGACAGCGATTTTGAGTCGATAATGTAGGGCTTCAGTGATAATGTCGATATTTAGCCTCGCCTTGAGGATGTTGAGTCCCAAGTCGCAAATGATGAGAAAATTCTGAAAATTTGGTATGTTTTTGGTTGAATTATTTAAGAGGTCGTGTAAAAATTTCACAACGATTAGGAAGCTCGTTATCGAACAATCAACATTAACAAATTAAATTAAATTAAATGTAGTCTTGTGGAAACTGATATAACTTTGCGATAAGTTTTTTTTTTGACCTCTCAATTTTTTTATATCTACAATATATTGAAAGTAACGGAAACAAAACGAAGTTTATTGATAAATATTTTTTTTATTCGTTTAAAAAATTGTTCTTATCAAAACGTTAATATTATAATAACGACCTCTTAAATACTTCATACAAAAACATACCAAATTTTCAGAATTTTCTCATCATTTTTCATTTTAACCCTTAAGGAGGTTGACGCAATGATGATAGAATTCGGAAAATTTAATATGTTTTTACATGAAGTATTCAGGAGGTCGTGTAAAAATTTCACGACGATTAAGAAGCTATTTATTGAACAATTAACATTATAAGATTTTATAGGGACTCAACATCCGTAATTTTTTTTTTCTCATCAGAAAAAAAATATTTTTACCAACCATTTTTTTTTTACTTTTTTCAAAAAAGGTGCGGCCGCCGTCAAGAGGAAGAAAGACGTGAGTGACCATTTTTCAAATATTTTATATTTAATATATAGAGATTTTTTTTTTATCGGTATTCGTCAAAATATTCTTTTGGGAAAAATAAATTTAGCGATTTCGATGAGATTTTCAGAAAATCGTTCTGATTATGCAAAATTAGGACTTTTATGTTTTTGCTTTTTTTTTGCAAGCTTTTACTCTGTTTTACGAATATTTTTCGGGCCGTTTTTTTTCTATCAGCTGTTTCTCAAGAATGTTCAACTATTTCTGTCCTATTTTTATGACTCAGGACTCTAATTTTGCAAGATTGTCTTTTATTTTTGATTAAGTCGATTTTTATGAGTAATGATCTATGCAAAATTACTATTATTTATTTATCCAGTGGATAAGTCAGAAAAGATTTAATTTCTCAATGATAATTATAAACAAAAATCAGGATTGTCAATTGGGAAAGAGTCTTTCGAAGAACAAAGTAAACGCAAAATCACAAAATTAAAGAAAGAGTGAGAGTTAAAAGTGGAAAAAACTCATCTAAATTTCATACAATCGGAAATTGGTGGTCAAATTAATTGATGAAAGATGAACGATTTTTTATCATTTTGTTATTTAAAATTTGTTTAAGTAAGTTTTCTCTATAATGAATTTCTTAATGAGTTGTCTTAAAATTCGTACGGATTATTTTGACGATGAATTTCTCTCTTTCCCGTTATGAAAAATTTCATCTTTTTAACACTATTTTCAAAGATTCAACTATCTTAAATTAAATTATTAATCAAATTTAATTATTAATTAAATCAAATTATTAATTAAATTGAATTAAATTAAATTGATGCTGCTTGATTTATGTCGAAAATTCTTCTCGTTCGCTTCAACAAAAAAGTGGCCAAATTGTTAATGAGCGCTTCGCACATATAATTACGTCTCTGGTTTCGTTTCTGTTGACGCAATGAACGAGAAGAGGCGGTAGCTCCAACGAACAGTGTAATATAGTGTTGTAAAAGAAAACATGAGTCACGCAAACGATTCGATAGCATAAAAAGTAGTATATATGGGTCATTCCATGTCAAATCGACCAATAGTTGGAATCGACCCCTTTCGATTTCGATGAAATTTGGGCCTAAGTTTTCTTTTATCATAAAACGAAGTTCTACCAATGGAAAAAAAAATGGAAATTTATTTTTTGAAAGTAATGCAAAATTCAAACTTTCACCTTTTTTTTCAAGTTCATTTTTTAAATATCTTGAAAACTATTATACTTATGAAAAAATCGTCTTAAAGAATATACTTGGGGCTACGAAAAAAAAATATTCCGAAATTTTTTTTTGAAAAATGTAGAATTTGGAGAATTTTTTAATTTTCATAAATCGTGAAAATCCACGATCAACATTGAATTTCTGGTTCAATTTTTTTTATATAATACATTGTACTGATCCTAAAATATCCTGAAATTGTCAGAATTGCGTTTTTATTTTTCAAACATATGAATTTTTGAATTTTGGGGAAACAAAAATTTTTTTTTACCTCTAAAGTTGGGCAATCATGTAATTTTGTAATTTTATCAAGTTTACGTTTACGCTTAATACGCTTTACCAAATAAATAAAAACGCAAGTTCAATTATGTTTCTGTTTTTGCATTCTTGTTATTAGATGAAATTTTTACTGCTCGAAATTACAAAATTACATGATTGCTCAACTGTACTTAACTTAGAGGTGAAAGAATTTTTTTTTTTTTACCAAAATTCAAAAATTCATACTTTAGAAAAAAAACGCAATTTTGAAAATTTTCGGATCTTTTAAGATCACTGTATAAGGTATTATATAAAAAAAATTGAACAAAAAATTTAATGTTGATCGTGGATTTTCAGGATTTTTAAAAATTGAAAATTCTCCAAATTCATTATTTTTCAGAATTTTCTTTCGAAATATATTTTTTTTTTCGCAGCGCAAAGTATACGCTTTAAGACGAACCCAGAACGAATCTATCGTAACTATCATAGTTTTCGAGATACGTAAAAAAAAATAAACTTGAAAAATTGAAAAAATTATGAAATTTTGAATTTTGCATAACCTTCGAAAAAAAGAAATTTAATTTTTTTTCTTCGGTAGAACTTCGTTTTATGATAAAAGAAAACTTCTGACCAATTTTCAACGAAATTGAAAGGGGTCAATTTCAACTATCGGTCGATTTGACATGGAATGACCCATATACACAATACATATAGTATATGTATATATATAAAATATGTATAAAGTATCGTCGTTAGCTGATTGAAGAAGAGACACATCGATAGGACACGCCGAGCGAGGCCCATATCTCGGCATACAGATAAAATTAAACTCAGATCATTTTCCCCTGAATTCAAAACGGACGAAAAAAAAAAATAATAATTTCGCGAAAACTTTGATAATTAATACAAATTTTCCTTTTTCTCTTTTCTTCCCTTTGTTCAGTGTCTGGGCAGTGGAGATGGAGAAGTCGTCACGAATCCACACTGGGTAAGTTCAAATTTGATTTCAAGTATCCCCATATATTATATATATATATATATTGTTATTAAACGCAGTAATATTATTACGACAAGAGAGATGATGAGGCCATTAAAAACCGAGCTTGATATATATATATATTCATCCGGGAAGACGCGGGAGAGTTGAGCGTTTTACCATGCCGAGAGGGAGAGGGAGAGAGAGAGAGAGAGAGAGAGAGAGAGAGAGAGAGAGAGAGAGAGAGAGAGAGAGAGAGACGCCTACGCAAACATTATCCGGGAGGAGATGCGAGACTTTCCCATGCTCGTAGCAACTCGATCTTCTCCCGTCTCTCCTCTCTGCCTCCGTTAACTTTCTTTCGCTTTTTTTCGGTCGGAAACATTTTTCTTTTTTTTTCCTTCTTCAATTCCCTACGACGATGCTCGCCCAATGGTGCTGTCTTTTGGTGCGTCTTTCCGTGTGAAGTATGCGTTTGGGGATGGACGATTTTATCCTATTATTTAAACATAGATGGTTTTTTTTTTTGCTGATTTTTGTCCTCGATGCAGTGTTCGGGCAGTAATGATTACTTTTGTAATTAAATTATCCAATATCTTCCATTACAAAAAGTATTGGTGATCAGAATCGAGTTGATGACAATTACGAAAAGTAATGGTAATCGAAATTGACTCAATTAAAATTACATTAAGTAATGGGAATCGAAAATGGAATCAGTTATAATAATAAAAAGTAGTGGTAATGGAAATTGACTCAATTAAAATTACCTCAAGTAATGGTAATAAAAAATGGCATCAATTATACTTATAAAAAGTAATGGTATTCAAATCGACTAGAGAACGATTACAAAAATTGATGGCAATTGAAAATCGACATGATCACTATTACAAAAACTAACGATAATCGAAATCGACTTAATTAAAATTACCTTAAGTAATGGTAATCAAAAATGGAATCAATCATAATCATAAAAAGTAATCGTAATCAAAATCGACTAAAAAACGATTACAAAAATTGATGGCAATTGAAAATCGAACTGATCACTATTACAAAAACTAACGGTAATCGAAATCGACTCAATTAAAATTGCCTTAAGTAATCGTAATCGAAAATGGAATCAATTATAATAATAAAAAGTAATGGTAATCAAAATCGACTAGAAAACGATTACAAAAATTCATGGCAATTGAAAATCGAACTGATTACTATTACAAAAACTAACGGTAATCAAAATCGACTCAATTAAAATTACTTTAAGTAATGGTAATAAAAAATGGAATAAATTGTAATCATATAGAGTAATGGTAATCAAAATCGACTAGAAAACGATTACAAAAATTGATGGCAATTGAAAATCGACATGATCACTATTACAAAAACTAACGATAATCGAAATCGACTTAATTAAAATTACCTTAAGTAATGGTAATCGAAAATGGAATCAATTATAATCATAAAAAGTAATGGTAATCAAAATCGACTAGAAAACGATTACAAAAATTCATGGCAATTGAAAATCGAACTGATTACTATTACAAAAACTAACGGTGATCGAAATCGACTCAATTAAAATTACCTTAAGTAATGGTAATAAAAAATTGAGTCAATTATAATCATAAAAAGTAATGGCAATAGAAATCGACTGAAAAACGATTACAAAAATTGATGGCAATTGAAAATCGAACTGATTACTATTACAAAAACTAACGATAATCGAAATCGACTCAATTAAAATTACCTTAAGTAATGGTAATCAAAAATCGAATCAATTATAATAACAAAAATTAATGGTAATAAAAATCGACTAGAAAACGATTACAAAAATTGATGGCAATTGAAAATCAAAATGATTACAATTACAAAAACTAACGATAATCGAAGTCGACTCAATTAAAATTACTTCAAGTAATGGTTATAAAAAATGGAATCAATTGTAATCATAAAAAGTAATGCTAATCGAAATGGACTCAATTAAAATTACATGAAGTAATGTCAATTAAAATTCCAATAAATTACAATTACAAAACGAAATGCTAATCGAAAGATTGACACTAATTGATTTTAAAAATAATTGATTATATTGGATATTGATGTTCTTTTTGAACATCACCCAGCACATTTACATTTGCTATATATGCATGAATGTTATTTATGCACCATCGAATTCGAGTTGTAACATAATTCCGTCCCTATCCGTTTGCGGGTACGATTACCCGTTGATGAGTTTGTAGCCCCTCTCTCTTTCTTGTCGTCTATTCGAATCATCGTGTGTGTAGAAAAAAAAAACGAGAATCGGATTATACCGAAACAAGCTATCGCTGTCTCTCGAGCGTTTGTTCAATAAAATACACGTATAAAACATAACGGACGAGGCTATTCCGAGTTCGTCCACGAGGAGGGACATCGCGAGAGTTCGCACATTTCCATCAACGTTCATTATCATTTATTCAGAGGCACGAAGAAGGAGAACACGCGATTATGTTTATATCAGGATATGGGTAACGCGGGCAGTATCACCGAGGGAGTCGTAATGTGTATAGTTAAGGAGAAACCCTAACACCAATATTAGGGTGGGTCAAATAAAATGTCTAATTTTTTTTTTTCCTCGACATAATGAAAAATGTGTTGTTTGGCATCTCAAAAAAACCCACCTCAAGTATTAGCCCTTCATATTTAAATTAAGAGGTCGCTCATCGCAAATTTTTATTTCCCATTTAAATAACAGGAAATTTCGTTTCTTAAATTTGGAATTTTATTAAGACTCTAACCGTTGAGGTTAGGAGAGTTTTTTTAGCACATTTTTGTAGAACATTTGATGCTCTACAAAAAAGCTCTCTTGTGTCTAATCGATAAAACTAACCATTCAAAAAATAAAGTCTAAACAAAAAGTTTCCTATGTTATTTAAATGGGAAATAAACATTTGCGATGAGCGACCTCTTAATTTAAATATGAAGGGCTGATACTTGTAGAGGGTTTTTTTGAGATGCCAAACAATACATTTTTCATTATGTCGAGGAAAAAAAAATTAGTCATTTTATTTGACCCACCCTAACCAAAATACATATATACTTTGTGCCCGGAGCTTTTTGCGTATTATAGTCAAGGGGAAGCTTTCTCCTAGGGGAGACTCACTTGAGACGACCGAGAGCTACCTCGAAGCTTTCCCATCTTGTCTGTTACTTCGACTTTATTTTCATCTCTTCTCTTCTTCGTTGTGGCTTATCTCTCTTTCTCTGTTTTTATTCAGAGGTGTATGGGTAGATCCTCGACTGATAACTATAAGCTCTACCACATCCCGAAAAAATCCAGTTGATTTAAGAAGGGAGGGACTGAGGGATAAAAAATTTATCAATGTTTGAGAATATTTTTTTAAAGATATAATTAATTATTAGCGGATTGTGTTATTGTAATTTTTATTGAGTATATATTCAACTTATTTCATAACTATTTTTATTGAAAAATTGTAATATTAATAGGCATGGATATTATTTTAGGGAAAAAAGAATTTCCTCTCCATTGGCCTAATGATATTTTATTGCACTCCGTGCGTAAAGTGCCCATTTTACGCACACTTCGTGTGCGTAAAATGGCACTTTCCGCACTCGTGCAATAAAATTTTGTACGAAACTCGTGCGAGAAACATTTTTCTGACGAGTGTGAGTTTCAACGCACTCGTATCGTAATGTACTATTGGTGAAGTGTTATCTGAACGTTAAAATAAAAATATCAATATGCTTAAGAATATAGAGGTTTCTATGTATAAATAATAAATATACATTATAATTATACTACTAGCATTATGCTAATGGGTCATTCCATGTAAAATCGACCAATCGTTGGAATCGACCCCTTTTAATTCCGATGAAATTTGGTCAGAAGTTTTCTTTTATCATAAAACAAAGTTCCACCGAAAGAAAAAAATTTAACAAATTTTTTTTTCGAAAGATATGCAAAATTCAAAATTTCACAATTGTAATAATTTTAAATATCTCAAAAACTATTATAGTTACGAAAAAATCGTTTTGAGTTCGTCTTGAAGAGTATACTTTGGGCTATGAAAAAAAAAATATTCCGAAAAAATTTTTTGAAAAATGATGAATTTGGAGACTTCTGAATTTTTTAAAATCCTGAAAATCCACGATCAACATTAAATTTTTTATTCCATTTTTTAAATATAATACCTTGTATTTATCTTAAAAGATCCTGAATGTTTCATAATCATATTAAAAAATGTATGGAAAAAATTAAATGTTGATCGTGGATTTTCACGATTTTCAATAATTCAAAATTCTCCAAATTCATCATTCTTCCAAATTCTTTTTCGGAATTTTTTTTTTTTTCGTAGCCCCAAGTATACTCTTTAAGACGAACTCACAACGATTTTTTCGTAATAATAGTTTTCGAGACAATAAAAAGATAAACTTAAAAAATTGAAAAAATGGCGAAATTTCGAATTTTTGAAATAAATTTTTTTCCTTTGGAAGAACTCTGTTCTATGACAAAAGATAACTTCTGACCAAAATTCATCGAAATTAAAAGGGGTCGATTCCAACTATTGGTCGATTTGACATAGAATGACTATACTAGTAAACTGAATTGAAGGGTTGAGATTCGTGGAAAAATAGGCCCAATGAAAGGAAACTACGAATCGAGAAACATACTCCCTTTAAAAACTGCTGTTTCATGCCTAAACGAAACTTGTAAAACTTGGGATAGGTCGATAGTGAGTTACGTGATATCGAAGTTATTGTCTTTATAAAAGTCGTTTTGAGAAAACGTCATCCAAAGTTTGATGTCAAGTTTACACATGGTCCTCTACCTTTCCACCCCCATGGTTCCGTTTATTTTGATTGGATCGACCTAACATTGCTTTCATATTCTGAGACACTATCAAAATACCAGAATGGAATCTTTCACAGACTCCAACTTAGGGAACTCCTCAAAATGTTCATATTCCGCATTATAGAATATTATTGCCCAGAGATCAGAGAAACAATGCTTAGAGCTAGAAATGTGCCGGTGGGCAAACCGCGACCATTGGCCTTCCCTTCAGCTATTCCATAAAATATAAATATTCAAACCACTAGAAACTAGACATAGGGAAACGGATCTCGCTGCTCTGGCGACCAGCATTTAGAGAATGACATGATTTTTTTTGCCGTTTCGGGCTTGGAGGTGTCACGCCGATTGTCACAGACCCGTCTTGAGGTTGATTCACATCCCCCGCGGGATGACAATGGGATTGACGAAGATGGACGTTGGCGCGGCGAGTCTCGCGTGTGTCCGTTCGAGAACTCTGGGGATGCCCCGAAGAATGGGCCTTAGGGCGGGCAGTGTCGGGTACGCGGGTAACCGCCGCAACACCATATGGTGTCGCGTGCTGCGGTCGCCAGACCGTGGAAAAGGAAAGAGAACGAGATAGATCCGTCGACGTTTCTTCTCACTCCGTTATCTCACTCCCTCTGGTACGATGCTACCCACACACACACACCACCAACTTAATTCGTGGCCTCCAGGAATTTTTATAAGAATATGACCACATATACTCGTTCCTTGCAAGTGCATTCGAGAGCATCGACATTACGACCGCAAAATTCTTGGCAGAGCCATTTTATTTTTCTTGTCACATGCACGATCCTTCGCGTTTGTCAAGTGGAAGGGGCATTACGGCCATTTCGTTGACGGATGATGGCCATTGGCGACCATTTTGTTACGAGATGACGTCCGCTTTGTTGGAGGATGAGAACGATTCTGTTGGGGAATCATGACAACCTTGTTAGGCACAACCATTTTGTTCTGAGGACGACCCAACGACCTGTTGGTGAATGCCGAACGTTAGGTTAGCAAACAATGGATATGTTGCCCTAGGAAGACAACCATTTTGTTGTGGGATCATTCCTATTCTACTGGGGGCTCAAAACTATTGTTAGGTCATGATCACCATTTCGGTAAGTGATAACGGCCATTTTTTTGTGGAATGACGACCATTTTGTTATGGAACAGAGCTGGGCAGCACTTGACGTACTCGGTACTTGCGACGTACTTGAAGTACTTATAACGTATAATACTTGAATTTTCAAGTAATTAAAAAGTACTTCAAGTATCGTACTTGAATTTTCAAGTACTTGAAAAGTACTACAAGCATTGTACTTAAATTTTCAAGTACGTGAAAAGTACTTCAAGTATGGTACTTAAATTCTTAAGTACTTAAAAAGTACTTCAATTATTGTGCTTAAATTTCCAAGTACTCAAAAAGTATTTCGAGTATCATGCTTAAATTTTCAAGTAATAAATTTTATAGAACAAATATATTTCTGAAGAGGATCCAAACAGAGAATCGAAACGTTAATCAAAGAATAATTCATTCCACTAACACCTTGGAATATCTGGCCGAATTCGAAGCCGACTTTACTCAAGACCAATAAAGAAGTACTTCAAGTATTGTTCTTAATTTTTAAGTACATGAAAAGTACTTCAAGTATTGTGCTTAAATTTCCAAGTACTGAAAAAGTACTTCAAGCATTATACTTGAATTTTCAAGTAATTAAAAAGTACTTCAAGAATTGTACTTAAATTTTAAAGTACTTGAAAAGTACTTCAAGAAATGTACTTAAATTTTCAAGTACTTGAAAAGTACTTCAATCATTGTACTTAAATTTTCAAGTACTTGAAAAGTACTTCAAGTATTGTACTTGAATTTTTAAGTACTTAAAAAGTACTTCAAGTATTGTGCTTAAATCTTCAAGTACTTGAAAAGTACTTCAAGTATCGTACTTAAATTTTCAAGTACTGAAAAAATACTTCAAGTATAGTACTTAAATTTTCAAGTATGTAAAAAGTACTCCAAGTATCGTACTTAAATTTTCAAGTACGTAAAAAGTACTCCAAGTATTGTACTTGAATTTTCAAGTTTGTAAAAAGTACTCCAAGAATTGTACTTAAATTTTCAAATACGTATAAAGTACTCCAAGTATTGTCCTTAAATTTTCAAATACGTAAAAAGTACTTCAAGTATTGTACTTACATTTTCAAGTGCTTGGCCTGTACTTCAAGTATCGTACTCAAAATATCAAATACTTTTCTGTTCTTCAAGAACTTTTTCAAGTACAAGTATCAAGTACTTTTCAATGTGTCTTGCTGCGATGGTTGTATGCGCAAAGTCTTTGAATATGTAATTGAAAATAATATTTCGTGACGTATGGACATACTGTCCTTCAACTGTCGCCTACGACAATTTTTTGAGGACGAACACGAAGTTGAAGCAGTTTCAACGATCCATGTATATTATTTATTTCTTCTTTTTCAAACATGTATCAAAATAAATCGTAATTACAATGGTCAATGCTATTTATGAATTCTTTTCAATTTTTTGTTCAAATACTTCTGTTTCAATCTGCCTAATAGCCTAATCTCAGTGTATTGTCCAAGGTCAAAATTTGTTTTGATACAAAAAGTACTCGAATAAAAATCAAATGATAATAAGAAATGAAATGTAAGTACTAGAATTTACGAGATGTACCTGAAAACTTGGAAAGTACTTGATACTTGGTACTTGATTTTCAAAGTACTTGTACTTCGAGTACTTAAAATCTCAAGTAATTCAAGTACTGCCGGTACTTGATACTTGAAGTACTTACGGTACTTGATACTTTAAGTACTTACGGTACTTGATACTTCAAGTACTTACGGTACTTGATACTTCAAGTACTTACAGTACTTTGTACTTGATACTTCAAGTACTTACGGTACTTTGCACTTGATACTTCAAGTAATTGCGGTACTTTGTACTTGATACTTCAAGTACTTACGGTGCTTTGTACTTGATACTTCAAGTACTTACGGCACTTTGTACTTGATACTTCAAGTACTTACGGTACTTTGCCCAGCTGTGTTATGGAATGATGATCATTTTCACTGAAGACCATTTTGTTGTGCAAGGACGACCATCATGTTTGGCAATGGCAATGGCAAATCACCACTTCGTTTGCTGATGACTTTCGTCTTGGGTTTTGCAGTGGGGCAAAGAATTTTCCTTCCAAATAAAGATTGATAAAATGGTGGGAACGCGTATAAATAAGATAAGGAAGGAGTCTGATCAGCGGACTCGTGTCCGCGATCAGAACGAATCAATTACCAGCGGGTGCGATACAGAGAGAAAATCGCGTGCCATCGTGCGCGACGGGGCTCCGAAGAGTCGTTGTCGTGCGAATACCACGACACGTACCACACAGCGGTTAATGTCTGGTGGAGCATTTGCGCGAGAGCAACTCGAGCGTTCTTCGAGTCCGCTCACGCTGTTTGACGGACACCTGTTGCACGCTCGTTCTGTTTCATTCGCTCTCATTCGATCACTCTCTCTCTCTCTCTCTCTCTCTCTCTCTCTCTCTCTCTCTCTCTCTCTCTCTCTCTCTCTCTCTCTCTCTCTCTCTCTCTCTCTCTCCTCTCTCTCTCTCTCTCTCCCCCTCCCCTCTCTCTCTTTGCTCACTTCTTTCGTATTTCACATGCACTCCCTTTACGCATTCGTTCTTTATTCGTTTTCCATCATCCGACTCTCTCTCTCGGGATCCTGTAGCTGTAACGCTGGAGGACTTACATTCCGTCAAGAAAAAAAAAATAGCGATTACGCAATTTTCATGATGAGCGATCCAACAATACCAAGGACCTTGGTATGATCCATGAAGTAACGATATTTTTTCAATGGCCAAACGATCTGTGAAATAACGTTTGGAAAAATAACATCCGGGAAAATAACATTTCGACAAAATGTTGGTTGGGAAGGTACCGTTCAATTTTTGGCGAAATAATTGTGGCTTTTCGCACATATGGCAAATATAATTTCGCCAGCTCTACCGGTTATTATTGATCTTACAGAAATACATCCGTAGCTCAGTGAAACTCTATAATAACATGTTGATCGAATAAAAATTTTGTACACTGCCGTCCAAAAGTTTGGAAACAATCGTCCCGATTCCGCATTGCACAAAAAGTTGCACTGCTCTTTAAAAAATGAGGATATTTCAATTCAACAAGCGGCGTCTCAAAGGGGACATATTCAGCTTCATTTCGCTTTTTCCAAAAAAAAATTTGGATTTTTTTGAACCCGGTACGTTCTTTGAAACATGGTCATTTTTTAGCTTTATTTTTGCGTTAAAATTTTGGCGTACAATCCATGAACATTTTTTTCATCTGTTTTTCGCGTGAAAAACTTGTGGAGGGGGGGGGAGGAGTATAAGCTTCAATTTTTTTTTTAATTTCGTACGATTTTATTTTGCAAAAATATTCAATTTTTCGCAAGAAACGACCATATTTATACAATGTAGCGTATATCTAAAACTACCCATGCAGAAATTTTGATAGGGACACCCTACGTCCCATCAAATCCCTGTCGGGATTCGGCATGGACTCCCCAAAACGGGCGTCCCTATGGGGATCCCTATCGGGATTTGCTATAGATTCCCCAAAACGGGCGTCCCTATGGGGGTCTCTATCTAGGATTTACTATGGATTCCCCAAAACGGGCGTCCCTATGGGCGTTCTTATTAGGATTTGTTATGGATTCCCGAATACGGGCGTCCCTATGGGCGCTCCTATCGGGATTTGCTGTGGATTCCCCAAATCGGGACTCCCTATTAAAATCCAGGTTGCATCGCCATATGGCGTCACTCCCATTTACCATGTCCCCATAAGATTCCTATGTGGATCGAGTATGACGGTCGTAGGTCTGGATCATATAGATGGCGTACTCGTGAGCCGTGCGGGATTTAGTATTATTACCTGTGCGATGCCAGTGAGGTTATGTCGTGTGTTTATTTTGTGCTTTCAATATATTTGGTGATCTGATTCTATTATTGATGAACAACGAAATGAATGAGCGTGAGAAAACTCGCATTCGCGTACAACGATGTCGGAAAATACGTCGGGAAATTAATCTCGAACTGCAACGCCATGCCGAAGCACGTGCTTCAATTCCAGGTTAGGAACAATACAAGTTTTCCACCGTTTTGATAACGATTATAATAGTTAATAAATATTTATTATTCATTAAAAATAAATACTTGAGATTGGGAGCTTTGTAAAACCTTTCACAGACTTTAACAAAATAAAAAAATTAATATAAATTCTAATAAAAATTGATTCGGTTCGGTATCCCTACAGGATACCGTTTGGTATCCCTACAGGATCCCAGTTGGGTATCCCTACAGGATCCCGTTTGCGTATCCCCATTCGAATCTAATGGGCGGATGTTACAATCACGATTGGAATCCAATCTGACGTCGCATTAGATCCCGATGGGGAGGCCGGGATGCGCGCCAGAATCCCACCGGATCCCTATCGAAATTTCTGCATGGGTACTTGGTTTTCTTGAAATCACTAAGAGTGAAAAAAGTTGAGTACAATTATTTTGGATTCAATGAAATTTTTTCAGAATTTTTTTCAAATTTTTTTTTTTCGAAAAGATCTCTTTGATAGGAAAGATTTTCGAAACAAAAATTATGAAAAAATTTCATTGTATCCGGAATGAATGTATGCAACTTTTTGCCTTCTTATTGATTGAAAGTTTAAAAATCGCCAAAAAATCGACAGGATTCTTCTGAGTGATCCTGAATTTCACTATTAAATATGTCCTTTGAATTATTTTAATTAAAGGTTTACTTTACTATTAAACTACTACTTTACTACTTTACTATTAAACTACTACTTTACTACTTTACTATTAAACTACTATTTTAATACTGCACTATTATTTAGACCTTTACTATTGAATGTGACCTTTAAATTATTCAATTTAAATTAAATTAAAATTCTCATATTCGTCGGAGGTTTTATAAGGCAGAAATACACGGCAGAGATGATTAGTGTATAATTTTTATTATACAGGGTGTCCCAGGAATGAAGGGCAATTCCGTGAGGGTAGAATAGTGACGTAGTATCGAGTACAAAAGTCCTTTGCCATTTTTCAATATTTTGAACCCCTGAATTGTTATTAATTTAATTAATTATTAACGTAATATTGAGTAGAAAAGGCCTTTACCAATTTTTGATATTTTTAACCCCTGAACTGTTATTAATTTAATTAATTATTAAGGTAATATTGAATAGAAAAGTCCTTTGCCATCTTTTGATATTTTAAACCCCTAATTTAATTAATGTTATGTATATTATGTTGTTATGTTATTAATATTATGTTACTATTAATTTATTAATATTATGTTATTATTAACTTATTAATATTATGTTATTAACTAATTCAATTAATTAATAACAATTCAGGGTTTCAAAGTATCAAAAAATGGCAAAGGACTTTTCTACTCGATATTACGTGACGAATTTGCGCCCTCATGGAATACCTCTTCATTTCTGGGACACCCTGTAGACGTTTACAGTCATATAGTGATCGAGTTGTCAATGTGTCAAATAATAGTAGCAAACATCGCAAACGTTATTAGTCCGGATACAAACATACCTCCTTTTTTTTCTTTGCCACAAACAATAATTCGCGTTTTCAGCGTGGACGTTTGACGTTTAGCTGTTGTGCGAGGGTTTCGTTGAAGTGGCGTATATTATGCGGTGATGGGAAAGTAGTGTGCATCCTCGAGAACACACGAATCTCGGGTGGGGAATAGAGAGCACGGTATAAACTCACTGTGCAAACTCGAACCCGGAGGTCTCTGTTGTGTACACGAGCGTGAAAAGCTCGCGGAGGGCGGAGAAGAGGCCCGCGGCGGCCTCCTATCGTCGTCGAGTGAGTCTTCGCGGTTTACACACTCGTGGCGGAGTGCGGAATCGCCCCGAGGGATAGATATGTATATTAGGGTGATTCGTTTCAGGGCAACTTTTTTTTTTGACCGATCGTGCCCGAAAACCTTTAGTTGGTACCCAAAAACGAAGTTTCGTGAAAGGGGGCTGTCGTCAAAAAATATTTAGAGGTCGCGAATCAAAATTGAAGGTTTCCTATTTGATTGACATTGGAAAAAAAAATTTTCTCATTATTAGTGTTACCATTCCGCGGATTTTGATATCGCGATATTTTCCAAGTGGGTTCTCATAGGAAATATGATACTCTGCAATAAAGTTTTTTGAGCCATGTCCGTAAATTCAACGGTTTCAGCGGTATCATTGTTTCAAGTGAATATTGTATGAAAGTATCTATTCAAACGGCTGTAACGCCTGAGCTATTGGATATATCGAAAAAATTCAAATGAGAACTTTGTAGAGAAAGTAATTTGCTACAAAAAAGTCTCATAAGCCGAGCCCGTAAATTCGACTCTTTCTCAGGTATAGGTGTATGAAGTAAAATAAGTATATATTTTTTTGTTTTATTCAATCAAACGAACTCCATTTTCTATGAGATAGCATGTAAAAAATCATCAGAAAAACCATTCAACAAATGTTACAAAGAATTCCCTATGCAAATAAATTAATAAAACAAAAACGAAAAATCTATTTTACTTCATCCACTTATAGCTGAGGAAGAGTTGAATTTACGGGCTCGGCTTATGAGACTTTTTTTGCGGCAAATTACTTTCTCTACAAAGTTCTCATTTGAATTTTTTCGATATATCCAATAGCTCAGGCGTTACAGCCGTTTGAATAGATATTTTCATACAATATTCACTTGAAACAATGACACCGCTGAAACGGTTGAATTTACGGACATGGCTCAACGGACTTCATTGTAGAGTATCATATTTCCTATGAAAGCCCACTTGGAAAATATCGCGATATCAAAATTCGCGGAATAGTAACACTAATAATGAGACATTTTTTTTTTCAATGTTAATCAAATGGGAAACCTTCAATTTTGATTCGCGACCTCTAAATATTTTTCGACGACACCCCCCTTTCACGAAACTTCGTTTTTGGGCACCAACTAAAGGTTTTCGGGCACGATGGGTAAAAAAAAAGTTGCCCCGAAACGAATCACCCTAATATATATGCAGTTATACACCGGTTATCACCCTCACCGGATATAGCAGAGTAAACCTTTGAGATCGTATTTAATTCTATTTGGGCGGAAATCGAGGGCGCATCGATAATTTGATAGAAACAATAGTCCAACGGGCCTTCGGGGTATCTAATCGATTGCAAATGTACACATAAACACAGGGGCATATGTGCAAGGGATGCCGGATTATCGGGATAAATTATGCACAACGACCGGTGCATTGGGACTATCGGGATGTCGATAATATAATTGAATCGGTGTTACATTGTGTATCGTACACTGCACGTAATACGCGTAACGAGATGTAATTTAGATGTAATGCGAGGGAGGAATGCACTTGAAGTTATACGAATGTCCAGCGGAATGAAAAGTTGAGGAATGTCTTTTCATTGATTTTTTTAAATAACAAAATAAAATGCGATCGTTTTGAAATTTTTATACGTTGTTATTTGTATCTTGGAGAGTACGAAAAAAAATTTGTTTACTTAATTTTACATGAATTTGTTTATGATTTTGGGGTGGGGGTTGAAGAGTCGACAAACCAATATTTCGAACGGCCGAAATCCCGAATAACGAAGCGCCAAAATCCCAAACGCCAGAAAAGCGAAAGCGGCGAGAGCCGCCCCATGCGTAAGAGAGAGAGAGATGCGCGTCCTCTCTCTCTTACGCATGGGGCAGCTCTCTCGACTTTCTTTTTTCTGGCGATCCGGATTTCGGTGTTTCGTTATTCTAACGCTCGTAATCGTAAAATTCGGGATTTCGGCCGTTCGAAATATTGGTTAGTCAACTCCTCGACCCCCACCCTGATTTTGTACGTCAAAGTGGAGACCTCGAAAAAAAGGTGACTTGTTTCGGGGAAGCAGACAACCTTCCGTAGTCATCTCGAATCAAAAACCCAAAGAGATTATTGTTTTGTAGGCTTAATCCTAGGTCTATGACCTACAATTTGCATATTTGAAGAAAAAAAAACAAAATGGCGGACGTGTGAACAAAAAGGTCTTTGAAATCGATTTTTTAAATAAATTATTTAAAAAAAATGATTTATTATTAAAAAATTGAATGTTTTTGAGGTTGGGTATTTAACTATGTGTGTCTAAAATAACGGGTAAAATTTTTAGCCAAATCGGTTGAATAGTTTTTAGTCAGTGCTTCCCCGAAGTTTCGAGAACGTAGGTTCGAGAAAAGAGCGTTTAAAGTTTTGACAACAGATTTTGTATAAAAAAATTATACTTACATTAATCAGCTATGCATAGAGCAATCCTTACGTTTCCTCAAAGTTATATCAAAGCTCTCTTCATTTCTTCGAGAGATTTACAGTTTCTGGTGATTGCCAAACTGTCGTAATTAGTCATTTTTAACATTAACTTATTAGTTGATTGCTCTCTTCTTTTGGCTATAACTTTAAAAATATTTTTAATTTCGGTCTGAAACTTTTACAGTATATTCTTAAGATGTTTACCTTGCGAAAAATGTAAGAAAAATCGACTTTTTGACCCGTCACAGTGAGCTACTATCTTAATTCTTTCGAATAGTGAAAGTAGTTTTAAGCATTGTTTACCGGGAAGGCCTCTATTTTACACATTTTTATTCTACACATGACATTTTCTACAGAAAAGTTTCTACACAAATTATTCTACACAAGAGAAGTTGCAAGAAATATTATTCTACACAAAATTATTCGAAACTGGTTTCTACACACATTATTCTACTCAAGAGAATTGACAAGGAATATTATTCTACAGAAACTTATTCTACACCGGTTTCTACACACATTATTCTACACGGGTGAAGTGGCAAGGAATATAATTCTACAAACACATTTATTCTACACCGGTTTCTATACACATTATTCTACACTAGAGAAGTTGCAAGAAATATTATTCTACACAAAATTATTCTTAACTGATTTTTGCACACATTATTCTACACAAGAGAATTGACAAGGAATATTATTCTACAGAAACTTATTCTACACCGGTTTCTACACACATTATTCTACACGGGTTAAGTGGCAAGGAATATAATTCTACAAACATTTATTCTACACCGGTTTCTATACACATTATTCTACACTAGAGAAGTTGCAAGAAATATTATTCTACACAAAATTATTCTAAACTGGTTTCTACACACATTATTCTACACAAGAGAATTGACGAGGAATATTATTCTACAGAAACTTATTCTACACCGGTTTCTACACACATTATTCTACACGGGTGAAGTGGCAAGGAATATAATTCTACAAACACATTTATTCTACACCGGTTTCTATACACATTATTCTACACTAGAGAAGTTGCAAGAAATATTATTCTACAAAAAATTATTCTAAACTGATTTTTACACACATTATTCTACACAAGAGAATTGACAAGGAATATAATTCTACAAACATTTATTCTACACCGGTTTTTATACACATTATTCTACACTAGAGAATTTACAAGGAATATTATTCTACAGAAATTTATTCTACAACCGTTTCCACATACATTATTCTACACGAGGGAAGTGGCAAGGAATATTATTCTACAGAAATTTATTCTACATTGGTTTTCGCACACATTATTCTACACGAGTGAAGTGGCAAGGGATATTCAGGAGGTCTCTATTCTAACATGACACTTTCTACGCAAAAGTTTCTAGAAACATCATTCTACACAAGAGAGGGTGGCAAGGAACAGTATTCTACACATTATTTTCCTACACATTACAGCCTGCATGTGACATTTTTTACCCAACCCAAAAAAAAACGACAGAAACTCTGCAACATGATTAACCATTCCATTAGTAAATTTGGCTAAACGCTGTAATGTGTAGAAAAATGATGTGTAGGATAATAATGTGTGGAATAATAATATGTAGAATATCCTCCTGAATATCTATCACGACTTCTCTTGTGCAGAATAATGTGGGTAGAAACAGGTGTAGAATAATTTTGTGTAGGATAATGTGTGTAGAATAATTAGTGTAGAAAATGTCAAAATAAAATGTAGAAAATGTAGAATAGAAAAGTGCAGAATAGAGGCCTTCCCCAAAATTTGAACACTTTGTTCGATCCTTATAAAAAAAAATACGAAAGTTAGAAGTTAGAAATTTTTTACAAAAACAAAGCTTCCTTCATGAGCAATCAAAGTGGTTCCTCAATATTTACACTAAGTCATAATTCCTGGAATAAACCTAAAATCACAATGAACAAATTAACCGAGACGATAGTGATCGGCACAGGTTCATAATGCGGGAGCGTTCGCTTTTTTTACGAAAAAAAGCAAATATGGGGATTATCATATCATAGAAGGATGAGAAAAGTGTTTAAGGGACGGGTTTGATATTCTTTGGCGTACGACTCTGAGTGAGTGCACTCGCACGCGCTTTCCCAAGTACCACTTGAGTCAGTGTGAGAGAGGACGAGAGAGAGAGAGAGAGAGAGAAAAAAAACCTACAAAGGCACACGCTCCTTTAATGCGAAGGCTGCTTGATATGTGTATATTGTCTAGTTTTGATACCGATAGGTTCGAGAGCGTGAGAGAAGTAGAAAGGGCAAGGGAATCGTTCGAAACTGGTCCATACGGCAAATCCCATGGATCATTGAATTTCCACGGGCTAATGATCGCGTTTGCTTACTGGTCGAGGGTTAAACCTCCGGGTGATGATAATATACTACACGCACGAGAGATATATTTCCCTTTCTCTCTCTCTCTCTCTCTCTCTCTGGTACCATAATTCGAAATCCCACACCCTCTCTCACATATCATTTCTTTGGCCCCAAAGCCGCACGATACACAATTAATCTATTGACCGTGTGTGCGAATGAATCTTCCCTACCATCACTCTCCAATATAATCACTCTCGAGTGGCTCGAATTATCATTTTTTTTTTTTTTTTCGAAATCCTTTTGTCATCATCTCGAGCCCTTTTTCCACCCGTCCCCCCGCCCCCCCCCCCCCCCCCCCCATTGACGTCGAGAGGTCACGTGGCGGGTACACGCTCCAGTGGCAAAATCCCTTATAATAGGGATATGTATTAACGATTCTGACGCGATACCACCGAGTATATATTATTATCGAGATATTAATACGTTTACGTTGCTGGGAATGCGCGAGACATTGGGGTTTCCTTTCGCACGAAGTGATAATTTTTTTTCAAAATTTTCATGCCAGTAAAGAAAGAATGGAAGAATGCATTCTTGCACGGGAAAAAACTTACACAAAATTGTTCTACAAAAAAAAAGTGGCAAGGAATGTTATCCTGTACAAGAGAAGTTGCAAGAAATATTATTCTACACAGGTTTCTACACACATTATTCTACACCAGAGAAGTGGCAAAGAATACTATTCTACACAAAATTATTCTACACTGTTTTCTACAGACATTATTCTACACAAGCGAAGTGGCAAAGAATATTATTCTACACACAAAATTATTCTACACTTGTTTCTACACACATTGTTCTACACAAGAGAAGTGGCAAAGAATACTATTCTACACAAAATTATTCTACACTTGTTTCTACACACATTATTCTGCGCAAGAGAAGTGGCGACGGATATTCAGGAGGCTTCTATTCTACACATTATTATCCTACATATAATTTACCTTCACATTACAGCCGTTGGCAAAATTTACTACAGAAATGGATAATCACGTTGCAGAGTTTCTGTCGTTTTCTTCGGTTGGATAAAAAAAGTCGCATGCCGAGTTTTGCTACAGGCTGTAATGTGTAGGATAATAATGTGTAGAATAGAATATTATTTCCTTTTCTTGTGTAGAATGATGCGTGTAGAATAACCTTTTGTACAATAATTTTTGTGTAGAATAATGTTCCTTGCCACTTCTCTTGTTCAGAATAATGTGTGTAGAAACCGGTGTAGAATAATTTTTGGTAGAATAATGTGTGCAGGAACCGGTGTAGAATAATTTTGTCTAGAATAATATTTCTTGCAACTTCTCTTGTGTAAGAATAATATTCCTTGTCACTTTTCTCGTGTAGAATAATTTGTGTAGAAACTTTTGTGTAGAATAAAAATGTGTAGAATAGTGGCCTTTCCAAATTTTGTGAAATGAATACATTTTTCTAATGACTCGTGAACAATCTAAATTTTAGGAACCGAATTTTCGGATTCGTGCTTTTGCAACTACCCGTGTAGAAATTTTGGTAGGGAAAAACTTCTGCCCCTGACTTGCCCTCCCTAACTAATGTAGGGAAATGATCCGCTCATCCTAACAGGCCCTGTTATGCCATCTAACACCTGGCTGGCCATTTTCGGATCCGGCGATCATGATCAAGCCCCTATGACGATATGATCCGGCCCTAGCAGATCCTGATCAGGGCCTTAAGATTTTTAGAATCATGCCCTTAAAGGCCCTGATCACGGTCACGATCATACACCGAAGCGCTTTTTGAACAATTCGTTTTTACGAGGTACTCCTTTTTCAATGTATGCATCTTATTATTTATTTCAAGGCAACCCTTTCTTAGGGTACACTTTTCTTTTGGCAATCCTCGAAGAGAATATTAGATTCCGAGTGAACGGAAATTCTCTACGAGAATTAAATAAATAAGTACAATTACATAAGACGGCAGGAACTCCTTGTATGGATTCTTCCGACACCGACTTCTGCTAACATCCGTGCACACACCCGTCTATATAAGCATACCGAACACATTATCCGTATGGGAGTTCAACGGTTGCTGTCCTGCGACATCTTGCGCCAAATCTCGGAACTAACGCGATGCGGTTCGTGGTGATAATAATAATAATCCTCTGCCTACGTAATGAACTTGTGACAGGCGCACAATTGCTTGTTATTCTCGCGGGATAAAAGTGATAATGTAAATAATAATTAAATAATAATAATAATAATAAACGAGGTAATGATTGTTAATTTATTATTATTGTTATTACTATTATTGTCATTTATTATTATTATTATTATTATTATTATTATTATTATTATACTACTGAAAGCCGATATACAAATAATTTTATTTTAATAAATACTCAGCGCAATCTAATAGTTTTCACATCAGAGCCCTGCCAGGGTAATAAAACAAAAATATGTTTGGCTTAAAAGTGTAAAAATAACATCGTCGGAAACTGTTCATATTCTGATCATGCCGGGCACTGGTAATAAGTGATTATTTCAATGTAATAACTAGGGACCAGGTCGTTAAGTTCCATGTCAGGGCCCTGCCAGGAAAATCGGATCAGGCAGGGCGGATCAGGGGCAAGAATCAACTAATGGTTGCCCCATCACATTTCTACACGGGTATGAAATTGAATTTTTTTACATAAATGACCTCAGTGGTGAATATAGTAAGTATTTTGCAAAAACCGTGCATGGACTTTACATTTTGTAAAATTTGAAACTTTTAGGACCATTTTTTGGTAATTTTGCAGCTGTCGAGATAAAGTTTGAAAAAAATATACTAGATGTCAATGACGCCCTTGAATTTTGCAAGAATTGTTTAGGGATTCAATTTTTATATTTTGACAACTGTCGAGTTAAAACTTGCCAAATAGACCGGAGGCAAGAATTTTCGAAAATTTTCATTTTCATCCCCCGGCAAATATGGAAGAGACAGGATTTTTTAATTTAGAAATTCGTCATAATGAAGTATCGTTTGTCAATAAAAATAGAAGAAGGAGAAGTGATGGGTGAAAAACAGGATATCAATGAACGTAGATAAATCCTTCAGGAGTATTCTGCGGGTTAAGCCATATATATATACAGGGTGTCCCAGGAATGAAGGGCACTATTGTGAGGGTAGATTCGTGACGTAATATCAAGTAGAAAAGTCCTTTGCCATTTTTTGATATTTTTAACCCCTGACTTGTTATTAATTTATTAATAACAGGTTGGTGATTAATTATTAATTATTAATTAATTTATTAATAACAATAATTCATTAATAATTTATTAATAACGCATTAATAATTAATTCAGGGGTTAAAAATATCAAAAAATGGCAAAGGACTTTTCTACTTGATATTACGTTAATTATTATTTAAATTAATAACAATTCAGAGGTTTAAAATATCAAAAATCGGCAAAGGACTTTTCTACTCAATATTACGTTAATAATTAATTAAATTAATAACAATTCAGCGGTTTAAAATATCAAAAAATGGCAAAGGACTTTTCTACTCAATATTACGTTAATAATTAATTAAATTAATAACAATTCAGGGGTTTAAAATATAAAAAAATGGCAAAGGACTTTTCTAATCAATATTACGTTAATAATTAATTAAATTAATAACAATTCAGGGGTTTAAAATATAAAAAAATGGCAAAGGACTTTTCTAATCAATATTACGTTAATAATTAATTAAATTAATAACAATTCAGGGGTTTAAAATATCAAAAAATGGCAAAAGACTTTTCTAATCAATATTACGTTAATAATTAATTAAATTAATAACAATTCAGGGGTTTAAAATATCAAAAAATGGCAAAAGACTTTACTACTCCATATCACGTTAATAATTAATTAAATTAATAACAATTTCGGGGTTAAAAATATCAAAAAATGGCAAAGGACTTTTCTAATCAATATTACGTTAATAATTAATTAAATTAATAACAATTCAGGGGTTTAAAATATCAAAAAATGGCAAAAGACTTTACTACTCCATATCACGTTAATAATTAATTAAATTAATAACAATTTCGGGGTTAAAAATATCAAAAAATGGCGAAGGACTTTTCTACTCAATATTACGGCAATAATTAATTAAATTAATAACAATTCAGTGGTTTAAAATATAAAAAGATGGCAAAGGACTTTTCTACTCAATATTACGGCAATAATTAATTAAATTAATAACAATTCAGTGGTTTAAAATATAAAAAGATGGCAAAGGACTTTACTACTCAATATTACGTTAATAATTAATTAACCTAATAACAATTCAGTGGTTTAAAATATCAAAAAATGGCAAAGGACTTTACTACTCAATATTACGTTAATAATTAATTAAATTAATAACAATTCAGGGTTTAAAAATATAAAAAAATGGCAAAGGACTTTACTACTCAATATTACGTTAATAATTAATTAACCTAATAACAATTCAGGGGTTTAAAATATAAAAAAATGGCAAAGGACTTTTCTGATCGAATCACGAATCTACTCTCGACGTATTGCCCTTAATTTCTGGGACACCCTGTATATGTCAAAAGCACCCCTGCGTGAGTATATACGTACGCGGATGTATTACACGCACCCGTACGTGACACTTGTGCGCGTTTTATACCGCTCATCTCGTCATCCCTTCGGCCCCAATTTCGAGTGTATATTATGCGCGTCGAGCGCGTTTTGTCTGTTCGAGGAGGGCGGCGAGGTTGGTCGCTCGCAACTACATAGATCGTAAAATGTTTTTCTATCTACACATACTCACCCTGCGCCATCCCCCATTTCCTTTCTGCTGCGCCATAACCACCGCCGCACACTTTTGCTTTTCAACCCTCCCCTCCCCTTCCCCAGGCCCACACCCCAAAAAGAGATTTTTCTGTTTGTTTTACCGCCGCGCGCATCGCCGAGTTTTGGATCACCCACGCTAAGATACACCAGATAGACATAATATGCCGATATTCCATCTGGTCTCAGCCAGAAATTTGTACCAATCGAACGTGATGCATCAATATTATCACAGATATCAATTTACCTCTCTCGTTGAGAAAGCTTTGTCTCGGTGAAATTTTTTTTTCGACATTACGTCAATTACAAAATGTGCGAAAATATGGGGGAGTCAAAGTTTGAAAAAAATAGTGGGGTGTAAGGAAAATATGACCAAAATGATCGCAACGTATTCTGGTCTAGAGACATTTTGAGCGTTTTGCCGAGCGCGATAATTTAAATATATACTTTTACCATTCTTTTTTTTACAAAGTATTTATTGATATTCTGATATTTATTGATATAAACAAAAAAAATCGAGAAGAAAAAATAAACATGAATCAGCTGGTAAAGTTGGGCGGGGTAAAAAAGGGGTGTCCTGGTTAACACGATTGCAACCCTTCTATTAATTCGATGCAAAATTTGAAAGAAAAAAATTTCGCAAAATGGCGGCCGTCTGAACCCAAAAAGGCATTTTTCGACTCTTTTTTGCATAGTTTTGAATATTTTTACAGTAGTAGAAAAAAATAATTTTGATACAAAAGTGATGGGGCGATAGAGAGTTATACATTGAAGACTGGTAAAAAATTTGAAGTAAATTGTTTGAGTAAAACTTGAGGTATCATGTCAGCCATGTTGAGAAAAGTAGTTTTGAAAAAAAATGTAGTTGCTGCGTCACTAAAATAGCTATAACTCTGTAAATTATTGGAATTTGAAAATTTCCTTTCGATAATATATTCTTAAAGGTCTAAACTTCAAGAAAGTGCAAAAAAAAATTGATTATTACAAAATTCTAGACCAGAATACCCCCTTAAGGAAAAAATGCCGTTTCAAAAAGGATGGATCAACATATATTTTTCTCCACTAATGTATAGTGAAACTAATTATTTAACTAATATTTTTACAATTCTAATAAGTATATTTGAACTTTTAGTCGAAGTTTTTAATATTCTTTTAAGTTTGTACTAATTAGGAATCATTTTATACGCACGTATGGGCAAAACGATCCCCCTTGGTAAAATGATCCCCCATGAGGAAAAGTGACCCTCAAGTACTTAGTACTGAACACTCACTTCAGAAAAACTATAATATGCGTTAATAATAACCAAAAACTAAAAACAACGAAAGCTGCATAAACGTTTTGAATGTGCAGCGTTTTCGACACAAATTTTAAGTTTTTAAGATCTATCTTAAGATCAAACTTTCCATTGAATTCCAAACTTCCAAACTTAAATTGGAACTTAAGTTCCAATTTAAGATGAATCTTAAGTTTGAACTTAAGTGTCATAATAAGTTCATACTTAAGTTTGAACATAAGTATCATAATAAGTTCATACTTAAGTTTGAAATTGAGTATCATAATAAGTTCATACTTAAGTTTGAACTTAAGTGTCATAATGAGTTCATACTTAAGTTTGAACTTAAGTATTATAATAAGTTCATACTTAAGTTTGCACTTAAGTGTCATGATAAGTTCATACTTAAGTTTGAACTTAAGTTTGAACTTAAGTGTCATAGTAAGTTCATACTTAAGTTCGAACTGAAGTGTCATAGTAAGTTCATACTGAAGTTTGAACTCAAGTGTCATAATAAGTTCATACTTAAGTTCAAACTTGAGTGCGAACTTCAGACGGATCTTAAGCTTAAACTTAAACTCGGCTTGAAGTTTGACCTTCAGATCCATCTTGAGTTTGCGCTTAAGTTCGATCACACTTCTTTCATCGCCTCCCTCAACCAAGTTTTTTGACATTAGTTGTCAAAATAATTAAGTTCGATCGAACTTAAGTTTAAGCTCAACATGGGTCTTAAGTTCAAACTTCAAATCGAATTTAAGTTTGAACTTAAGATCGATCTGAAGTTCGCACCAAAATTTGAACTTGAGCGAAATCAGGGAAAATGAAATGCATGGGCAGTGAGAAATAAGAAGTATTCACTTCAAAAATAGAAGATGACCAAAATGGAGAAGGGTGCGATGTTAAAATGTTCAAAGGCTGATAGTGGCCGGAGAGTGTCGTAATAGACCGCAATGAAGCCGTAAACGTTAACAATGAACCCCTCGCTCGGGGTCCAACTTGGACCAAGGAAAGCCCTCGACATTCATCGAGGACCACGATCACGTGTACACGAATAGTGATAGGAATATATATATATATGGGGCATTCCATACGAAACCGACCAATCCGTAACCCCGATCATTTTTTATTTTTGTGAAATTTTTTTCTATTTTTTTGTACGTATTAAAAGCAGTCTTTCAGATTTTTTCCAGATTTTTGTCTCAACTCTTCTAACCACAATAAATTTTTCAAAATTTCACACAATTTTTAATTAAATGCTCATAACTTAAAAAAAAAACGAACATATTAAAATAAGATAGAAGATCTTTTTTTGTCTTGAGTTGTAGTTTTACGAAAGAAATACAAAAAAAATGTCGAAATTAATTTCCATACGTTTTTTTCAGTTTTAAATCGAAAATATATATTTTTTAACTTGGAACACTTTGATTTTTTTGGAAAAAATTCACCACTTTTTAAGATGGGATTTTTACTAGTACTAAAAAAATTCGCAGCTTGTGATATTCATAACTTGTATTTTTTCTTTATTTCAGTGTTACGTATAACTTCAAAAATAGATTTAAAAAAAATACAAGTTATGAATATCACAAGCTGCAAATTTTTCGGTACTTCTAAAAATGTCTCTTGAAAAGTGGTGGATATTTGCAAAAAAAATCAAAATGGTCCAAATAAAAAAATATCTATTTTGCGTTTTAAGCTGAAAAAAACAAATGAAAATAAATTTCGATATTTTTTTTGTATTTTTTTCATAAAACTACAACTCGAGACGAAAAAAAAAGATTTTTTATCTTATTTCGATATCTCCGTTTTTTTTTAAGTTATGAGGATTTTAAAAAAAATGGTGTGAAATTTTGAAAAATTTATTGTGGTTGGAAGGCTTGGGACAAAAAAAATTCTGAACGAGTGTTTTCCGTATGTACAAAGAAATAGAAAATTTTCAACAAAATCAAAAATGGTCGGAGCTACGGATTGGTCGGTCTCGTATGGAATGCCCCATATGTATACACATCACATATAGGCATTGGTGTGCAAACAGAGGTGGCCCATACCAAGCGAAAGCAAACATCGTGCGCTCCGTTGCAGCAGCTTACATTATCTATTTCTCTGTGTACTGAAGGGATCCTCGGTCGTTTCACCGTGGATCCTCCTCTCCTCGCGTCTGAATAATATTAGGGCGCATTGCGAGTTTCAAAAATGAAAAAAAAAAAAAAATGCATAATTTTTCAGAGAACCTTAATAAATTTTCCATCGCGAGGGAACCTATCGGCGTTGGGATGAAGTAAGGAAAAAAAAAGAAAATCTTACCTCATAGATGTGGCCATATGGTCCGATGATTTTCAAGTTCCGCCTAAATCACGATGCGGATGAAAGGGACCGACGATGACGACCGTGCGCGGTCTCTCTCTCTCTCTCTCTCTCTCTCGCTCTCTCTTTCTCTCTCTCTCTCGCTCTCTCTCTTTCTCTCTCTCTCTCTCTCTCTCTCTCTCTCTCTTCTCTCGAGGGTTTTACTTGACTCGTCCTCCTCCGCCTCCTCCTCCTCCAGGATCTTGTGCTCTCCTTAAGGGCCAAACTAGCCCGCCCTCTCTCGCAACGATCGTTCTCAGGACGTCTCGAAATGTTACGGTTACGTTCTCCAGACGCGGCTCAGATAAGATTCTCTAGGAGTAAAAAAAAAAAAAAAAAAAATGTTGCGACAGCAAATGGAAGATGGATTCGACGATTTTCTTAATTTCGAGTTTTTGGAATTATAAAAAAAAAACATTTATTTGATAAATTGAAAATTTATTTGATAAATTGAAGCGAAGATATATGGTGAGGGAAAAATTATTCCCAAAGATGGAGCTTTCAAAAAAATTTAGTGGCCAGCCTTTGTATGAATCTTTTCATTGTTTTTTTTTTCAAAGTTTACCACATCGTGCACAGTTGTAATTACCAAAAACGCATTTTAGAATATGGTAAAAATATATTACCGAATTCGAAATATTATTCAGAATAATTTAGGTCATGAATAATTTTTCTTGTCATTGGAGGGATGTTTTTTTTTTTATACTGTTCTTCGCAAAAGATGTTGATGTGCTTTTTCTCTTTTATGTGAAATTTTGAAGATCCATTTACAAATTAACAATTTATGCAAGATTTAATTACAAATACGTGCATTGAACAGCGAAATAGATCATGAAAAAAAATCAAAAGTAGTTAGGACTAAATTCTAGAGTTAATTCGTTCATCCTTTTTGATGATGTGATTTCATTAGGATTAGAATTAAAATTGGCTCTGTCAATACAACAAAATTCAAGTACGAATCTAGAAAATAATGGCCATTGATTTGCATGCATCATTTTGAATTGACATCTTCTAAAAAATATTTCTAATTTTGTAAATTATTTTTGCTCTTTTCTAAAATAAATGTGTTTCAATGCATCTTTGAAATTTTTCAAATTCAAAATGGAGAAAGCTCGGTTTTGAACAAAAATAATATACACAATGCGAAATATAAGAAAAAAACTCTTTAAACAGAAAAAAATACGAAAAAAACTTCTCTTGATACGAAAAGTCAACTCTAAATTTTAATAAACTTGATCAAAAGAATTCAAATTTTTGTATTAATTTCTTCTAATACACACAAAGAACTAATTCTAAATTTTTATAAAACTTCTTATAAACAATGGAATAAATTTTTGTATTAACTTCTCCTGATACAAAAAATCAACTCTAATTTTTAATTCACTAGACCAAAAGAGTTTAAATTTTTGTGTTAGCTTTTATTTTATCGCACAAGAAAAAACTATAGAATTAATTAAAAATGCTTGCCTCCCCCCACATAAAACCATCATTGGTGACCCAATAGAACAATTTATTGTAGAAAACAAAAATTTCCCGTCGTTTTTCGGAAAAACCGCACTGCTAAATATTTACCAAAAATACTGTTTCAACCTGATCTTCTGAATAATACTTAAATTTATCAAAAAAAAATTTCTATGTTTGATAATAAATGCTTACTAATGCATTGTCCGCGATAACTTTTATCTAAGACGCATAAACTGATTTAACCATTTTACTTGAAACACTTCTGTGCAAAATAACGTTTTTGACACACTGGGGTCGTTTGTACCCCAGCGAAAAAAATTCTTATGAAAAACATACCATTTAATATTTGAACTTGCAAATTTTTTCAGAACTTCTTAAGAGGTTACTTCCCAAAGTTATACAGGATTTATAATAAAATATCAAAGTTAAAAATTTTTAAAAAACTTTAAATATCCAAAAAAACTGAAAAAATGACAACTTTTACGAAACAAATCATAACTTTTTTATTTTTTGACAAAAATGGTTAAAAATTTAACGGAATTTGCTTAATATACATCCCAGGCCAAAAGTTTGGGTACACTCCACAAAATTCCGAGCCGCACTAAAAGTTCGATAACTCAGTGAAAAAAAAGATAATCAAATTTCCAAAGCGGCATTTTAAAAAGGACATATCAGGCTTCATTTTGCTTTTTTAGAAAAATTTTTGCGATTTTTTTAGAGTCCGGTGCACCGGTTTGAAAATGGCCGTTTTTTGACTTTTTTGTGCTGTTTTCAATCGGTCGCACATCTTCAAAAAATTTTTTTCGTCCATTTTTTTTTAATATCCTTGAAACAGTAATGTTAATAGCTTCAATTTCATTTTTTAGAAAATTCTGTGCGATTTTTTTTGAGGGAGTTATGATTGTTTTTACCTAAAAACGACCATTTTTAAAAATGGCAGCGCAACTAAAAAACTTTGAGGCTTAAATAAAATTGTCAAGAGGGAAAAAAGTGGCGTACAATCATGTTGAATCGACTAGAATTTTTTCAAAATTTTCCGTTGAAATTTTTTTTTTCACTATTTTGGGTCGAGCCTCTAATAATTTTATTAAGTGGCTCAAACTCGTAGATTATTGAGTTTGGGCTCAATTATCACGTGAGAAAATCTTCTTATTTGAACATTTTGAGCCTTTTTTTGGCACATTTTTTTTCTCGAAATTTGAGGAAAATTGTAAAAAAAAAAACGAGAAAGAAAAATGTGTCAAGTAAGGGTTAAATCGCCCCAAAAAAAATCGCTTGCGGTTCCTGACTCAATTTTTCTGAAAGGTTTCATCTTGAGGGAGGATTTTTTATTTATGATGCAGTAACATTTCTTAAATCTATTTGGAGAACGCGTCATTATTACTCGGGTCGTTCATCTCTCCCTCATTTTCTCTCTTCCTTCGGTTATGGTTTCGCATGTAGTACATTTCGCTTCCTCTCCTATGCCGAGCTCTTCACTCCAGCATGTACAATATTATAGTGTACCATCGGAAGCAGGGCAGAGGTAGGTAGAGAAAGAGACAGACAAACGGAGACCCAGAGAGAGAGAGAGAGAGAGAGAGAGAGAGAGAGAGAGAGAGAGAGAGAGAGAGAGAGAAGGAGGCAGACAGAGAAAGAGAGAGAGACAGACAGAGAGACGGAGCAGCGTAGGTTGGTACTAAATCTCACCCTAAAGCATCCCTACCGGGTTCCACCCCTAACTACCCCTGCTAAACCCTCCCCGTAGCTTTCTCGCGTCCCTCGCTCAGTGCCGCACATTGGCGCCGCACTCCGGGGATCCCCATAATAATTTCGATCCTTATCTCATCGAATTTCCCTCAATAAAAAAAAAACACTTGACCCTCGCTACTTTATCAAATGCATTCCCGTTGCTAACCACATTTCTGGCAAAAAAAGAATCAGGCCTCTCCCATTGAATATCATCGTAGCAACAATGCGGAATCTCTCTGTTCGATTATTTATTTTCTTTTCCATCGTTAAACATCAAGAATATCGTTTATGTTCGGTACCTACAAATGCAGCATGATCGTTCAGCGATTAGCCGTAATCGGAAGTTGGCGTAGCGGTATAACCGCATAAATGCGTATCTCGATTTTTATCTAAAAAAAAAAGAGCTAATGCGGAGGAAAATGGACGAGGGCAGAAAAAAAGAAGGGAGCGGATAACTGCGTGTACGTATGAGAATGCGAGAGGAATCCCCGTGGCGATTGTCTCTTGGGGCACAACGAGCATTGTCGAGTAGCGGCAATTCGTCCAAATATAGAGCGCGGTAACGAATCTCGATCATTCGCCTCGACTTATCAGAAGAGAGGAAGCATAGGCTGGCTTAAAGGAGAGCGAACGATTCCCGGCCGTTCCGGGCTCTACCGTTTGTATCTGTGCGTTGGTTTCACGTTTGTTGCAAAATCTCTACCTACGACCAATGATTGTCCGACTGTCTCCCGGATCGTTTGTTCCCTAGCCGGAGTTTCCTACAACGGATGAATGTTAAACGGAGAACGAGAGAGTGGAAGAAACCCAAGCACATTTACATCTCTACCGGTCATTGCTCTACCGATGGACATCTACGGAAAAAACGAGTTGGTTGTGGCAACCAACTGGTTTGTAAGATACGCTTCTACCAGTTGGTTGGGGCAACCATTTTCGTGATTCCCGTAACCAACTTTGTATTGGTTGGGGGTTTGGCAACCAATAATATAGTTGCGATAACCACGCAAATGGTTGCACCAACCAACTGGTTACTGGAAGCATATCTTACAAACCAGTTGGTTGCCACAACCAACTCGTTTTTTCCATGCAACAGAATAAAGTGCTACTGTTGCATCTTTAGCTTTGACAACTCTGTTAAGTCACCTCGAGACAGCTCTACCGATTATAACTCTACTGATGGCCAACTCTACCTTTTATAATTCGCTCAGATATTGATGTAATAACTCTCCTTTGAGGCGAATTTCTGGGACCAAATGTCCTAAATCCCTACTCCCTGAGACAACTCTACGTGTAGATCTGGTAAATTACTGCCATTTACAATTATAGGAAGATATTAATGAAATACCTCTTCTGCAAAACAAATCTCCGTGAACAACTCTACCGCATGTCGACTCTCTCAGACAGCTCTACCTATTATGACTGTACCTGTAGACATGTCTTCCAGAATACAAAACAAGTATTGGTGAATGAACCCTACCGAATACCAATTCGAGACGACTCTGGCTGATTTAAAAAATGCCATTTTTGGAATCAAACATCCGGTAGCATGAAACAAGAACCAAAGAACAATGTCTAACTTCCCGGTGGGGATTTCTCCGCAGAGACATCTCTTCTTTAAAATACCTTTCCTGAATGTTCACAATTCCGTCGGATTCTAATGGTTATTTTTTGGAAACTAGACGGTAAATCATCCTAATTTTTTTTCACACAATTCGTGACATCCTATTCGAGCTTCCCTCAGTTTTTTATCAACCTCGTAATTTTTGTTTTCACGGTAGAATCAGAAACGTACCTATGCACCATGCGCGTCCAATGCCTTACGTGTTAATTAAGCCAACTTTGAGTGTGAATATCTCCGGTTCGGGACGGTGAAACTTATTTAAACTGCACAGATGTTTGGATAACATATTAAATAACCAGTATGCCAAATTTCAACCATTTCTTAAGTAATCGACCTGATGGAGTTGTCTCTACGGAAATGTTATTCGGTAGAGATGCCTCGCGGTAGGGAACTTCATTAGCCCGAAAAACTTGTCCCACGATATTGTTATTCGGTAGAGTTGTTTCTGAAGGATCGTTTTCCATCAGCTCGGTTTCTTCCATTTTTTACAGAGTAGTTAATAACAAATTCGTATCAGTATGACTATATCCTGATAGTGATATCCATTGGTGCAGTTATAACTGGTAGAGACGTGGCTTCGTTTCACGTTTGCGCAAAACGCTTTGCAGACCGTTTGTTTGCTGCTCGAAGTTCCCAGCAGCGGTTGAATGTTAACGAGAGCGATGGATACAGATAGACAATTTATTTTTCCCAACGCAAGAGACAAAGTTGGTGGAACAGCCCTGAAATGGCTGGAGAAAAGGCGCACCTTATCCGGTCCTGCTCCGAGTAGAATATCGAGCTATCAATATGACCTTTGCAGGTCGATCGGAAATAGGGAAAGCGAAAAATCCTCCGACGGAAAAGAAAATAATTTTCTTCTCGTTGTGTATAGACGTCCGTATTATAGTGCGTAAATGACTGGGTGGATTGTCGTGGCGGATGCGTGAGTCCGCGAAAATTCGCTTAAGGGGGAGGAATGAAAGGAATTGAGTGGTTGGCGGTGGCTAATCGCTCGAGTAATTCAGCGACCGTTTTCCGTTTGGTTTACTTACGCCAGTGGGGTAGGAAAGGCACCAGAAACGAGCGAGTCGAGCCAGCCCGAATCCTCCCTTCAACCCCCGAAGCCGCCCTGCACTTAATGCGTTCCAGGCAGAGTGAGTTTCTCTCCTCTCCTCTTCCCTTCCATTCCCTTCTCTCTCTCTTCTCTGGCATAGCGTTACGACGCCAGTTAGCCGGGTCCCTATCTCTCTCTTTCACTCACTGGAATAGGCGTCCCTTTCTCTTCCACCGGGACCCATGAAACCAACCCCCTTGGAACAGTGCACCCTCGCCTCTGGAGAAACGAGAGCCCAAGATCTTGGCTGTCTCTCTCACTTGCTCTTATATGGGTGATTCTCCCGAAATACTTATTTTCGAGGGTACACATTTTTTTTTCAAGTAATCATTTTGACTTCCAAAGATGTTGATGACCTTGGTATAAAATATTTAAACGTCATCACCACTGATCTTTCTATTTTGCGGGATTTATCGTACTTTAAGGAAATTGTAGTGCAAGAGGAGTAAATGCGAAGGCGGAGAAATGATGCAAACCACATATATTTGCACCGAAAAAAAGGTTTAGTAATATCAACTACCCAGCTGCGATCACGGAAAATTCGTTTGAATCAATCGTCACATGATTTGATTACCCCGTTGTTGAAATAATAAAACTGGTGTCGTTGTTTCGAATGTGTACTACCGCAATTACAACATTGGATCAAAATGATTTTAAAGGAGATTGATTCAACAACTTGTTTACTCATTCAATCGAATATTTAGTAATTTACCGGAAGTAAATAAAATTGTTTTAACTGTATGTTTTGTCTCATCAACAAAATCTAGTTTTAATTTGAGCTATTCGTCCAGTTGAAAAGAATAGTAAATGCTTTCAAGTCGATCAAATTGTTTGATAAATTTGACTAAGTATTTCAACGCGGCCACAACACATTTAGTCGATAGTACGTTATAGTAACTACCACGATCTCGGCACTTCGCCCGAGATCCGCCAGGTGGCGACGAGCGGCGTGCGCTCTCGCGCCAGCGAGACAGCCACCGAGCACCGATAAGTACCAGTATATTACCAGCATAGGAGTCCTCGATTAACTTTAAATTGATGGAACATTACCCGCGCTCTGTGGTCGCGCAGTTCTATGGACTAAAGATTACATATTTGAGTGAGATCACCATTGCACTTTGGTGGCGCTCGTGCTCTTTATGGGCGCAAGGATAAATAAGTTTAATTTTCACTGAACTGTTTAATCTCACGATTAATTAGTTAAGTAAAGTCCCTCGTGTAGCTTAAACAAATATTGCATATCATCGAATGTTTTGTTAATTCAACCGAAATTTTCTAGCATTTATATTGAATGCATTTTTTTCCGGTGAACAACATCTGAATTGCATAGAAAATATAAATTGTTCATTCAACTAAACCATTTGGTTATGCAATCGCATATTGAGTGCATTTTACCAAATATAGAATCAAAACAATGTAATTTTCAATTGAACGGATTCTCTACTCTGTTGGGTCAAGGATATATGTATTTATGGGAATGCAATTTTTGTTTCCATTTTGATACACGTTTTGAGTTAACTGAATTACACATTTCGTTCGTTACCCGTAATCGCCGGGTTTAGTTAATTCGAGCCAAATTTTTTTCACTTTACCAAACCTTTTTCTCGGTGTAGTTTCAGAAACTATTTGTTATTTGCAGTTTTCTAAATTTCAAGTATTTTTTTAGACCCTTACAATATGGGAAGATGCGAAGGTTACAGGCCAGAGGAATGATTTTTACGGGTGTTTAGGGATTTTAGGGGTAAATCTGTTTTGAAACATTATGACCTAATATATTCTGATAAAAAAATCTAAGAAATTAAAGGGATTATTGAAAATGAACTAGGTTACAGCGAAGATGAGGATTTCGGGAGAATTACCCATATATCGTATACTCGACTCTCGGTCCAAACGTGGGTTTCTGGCAACAAGCTCGAGGAAACCCAGAGAACGAGAGTGATGGAGTCTTTGTTTCACAAAATTGAATAAGCCTTCAGCTCCGCCACACACAATGTATTTCCTTCTCCATTGTCATCATGTTTATTTCAATTTTATTTTTTTCAAATTTTCCCGAGGTCTTTGACTCCCGCCTTATATTCATTTATTGATTATTCACCCATAAATTCACAGTTACAACGATGATTACCGATACGGTTTGGCCTCTAACTTGACGCCGGTTTATATCTCGGGCTGACTAAAAAATGCCTCATAAGATCCTCGTTGTAACTCGCCGTGTGAGAACATTCTCAAAGTTTACACAGTTGGTCGGCCCGAGGTTACCTAATTATTTGTAAGTTGCCCGATGACGAACGAGCCTCTTTCTCCCCCGCTGCGCGAGGGGGTCCTCCTCCTTCAACGGCTCAAATTATTCCGTTGAACTCCTCACTTCTCTAATTTTCATTTCCTCGCGATCAAGTCGATTATTTTGATCCGCACAGCGGTAATTTTATATTTTTAGGCTCGGATTTAAAGCACGTTGGACGTTGTGAGACTTTGAGGTACAGAGAACCCCTTAGGTTCTCCCTAAGATTCCCCCTGAAGCCCCCTTAAGGGAAGCTCCTTTGTTAGGGGTGAACAGAGAAGACAGAGAGGAATACCTTTTTTTTTTTGGACGCGCCTATCTTGAATTTGAGGCAATTTATGATCGACGTTTAACGAGGGCCCAGGAATACTTGAGAGATCATGGTCAAGGTGGAGAACGCGGATTATTCCTGTAAGAGAGATAGAGAGGGAAAAAGGTGGCTAAGGACACGGAGACGAGGGAACTCTAAGTGTGGTAAAAGTTTGACGAGGATGCAGCAGGTACCAACAACTGCAGACCGATCCCATATAATTGTATATACCTACTATTGCTGGTGTCCCATTGTAACCTCTTGTTTCTACGTGTCGATTGAACCCAGGCCACCAAACCTCTCTCTCTCTCTCTCTCTCGCTTTGTCCATATAAATTTTACAATACTTTGGCATAAATCGCTTGAACCTTCGCAATACCAGCGACAATTTTTACCCCTCATTGTTGCCCACCTGACGCTACCAAGATTTACAATCGTCCGAGAGCAAATTCATAGTGGAAATGCAAATAAAAGTTATTACTACCTGAGAAATTGAAAAAATTAAAATTGCAATAAAATACCAAACCTCCAAAGGCTTTCCTACAATTTGGCATCAAGGTGTGTCCCAAAAATGAACGGAAGTTTAATTCCAATAAAATGCGTCGTAGCCTTCAAAAGCTAATTCATGATCAAAATGGGCATCAAGCTTTCACATACCCCAAAGTTCGCAAAACTTGAAATTGCATCGTTTGCATCTTGTGACTGGGGTCGAAAATGCTCGATTTGTCTGATTTATTTTTCCATTGATCTGAAACAGAAATTGGAAATATTTTTTGAATATTGCTGTTTATAGGTTAAACCTATAATAATTATATTGAAAAATCTATTGTAATAGCCACTCCTGATTTAAATGGAAAGTGGAATTCCTAAAAAGTATGAAATTAAAAATTAAGTAGGTTTTTCAATCAAATCTTCATTTTTTGACCATTTACTCGACAATTTTTACTCCAAATCTGTCGTTTGAACGGGCCCGAAATTAAACTCTCAAACGCGGAATCATCGACCGAATGGATATCGATTTTGTTTTACCTGAGAAATTACGACTTTTTAAATTTCAATGAAATCCGTTTCATCTTTAAGACGGACGGATCATTAGGCTAGAGGAAAAATTGCAAAAACTAAAATGAGAATATAAGGCCCAGCAGCCCGCAAAAGCAAATCCGTGGACAAAATAAACATTTTGCGTACCTCAGCAATGTTAAAAATTTCAATTGCAATAAATTCTGTTATATTATTTTACTAGTACTATTTTTTGTCTTGTAGTGCTGTATATTAATCAAATGCAGTTAAATTTTTAACCATTTTTGTCGAAAAATAAAAAAATTATGATTTTTTTCACAAAAGTTGTCATTTTTTCTATTTTTTTGGATATTTAAATTTTTTTATCATGTTCAACTTTGATATTTTACTATAAATCCGATATAACTTTGGAAAATGACCTCTCAAGAAGTTTAAAAAAAAAATTCATACTAGGTACAATCCAATTAAAAAATATCGTCGAAATAAATAGAGTGTCTTAGGCCCGAATTTTCAAATCTTAAGATCTATCTTCAGATCAAACTTAAAATCAAACTTTCCATTAATCTCAAGTTGGAACTTAAGACCGATCTTAAGTTCGAATTAATGATGAATCTTAAGTTTGAACTTGAGTGTTATTATAAGTTCATACTTAACTTAAGATTCATACTTAAGTTTGAACTTAAGTGTCATTATAAGTTCATACTTAAGTTTGAACTTGAGTGTCATTATAAGTTCAGACTTAAGTTTGAACTTAAGTGTCATTATAAGTTCATACTTAAGTTTGAACTTAAGTGTCATGATAAGTTCACACTTAAGTTCAAACTTTAGTGCGAACTTTAGATCGATCTTAAGTTCAAACTCAAATTTGCTTTGAAGTTTGAACTTAAGTAATCTTGAGCTTGAACTTGAGTTCAATCGAACTTGATTATTTTGACATCTAATGCCAAAAAACACGGTCGAGGGATGTGATGAAAGAAGTTTGATCGAACTTAAGTTCAAGCTCAAGATGGATTTTAAGATCAAACTTCAAACCAAATTTAAGTTCGAACTTGAGATCGATCCGAAGTTTGCCCTCAAGTTTGAACTTAAGTATGAACTTATACTTATACTCAAGATCAAACTTAAGATTCATCTTAAATTGGAACTTAAGTTCGATCTTAAGTTCCAACTTGAGTTCAATGGACAGTTTGATCTTGAGAACTTAAAATTCGGGCCTTATTATGCAGGGCCGCAAATAAAAAAAAAATTTTGGGTCAAGTATAGGGTTTAGTTAAATCGTTAAATCGACTAGACCTTTTTTCAGGGCGTAGCATCGACAGTTTCGTTGATGATTTTTCTCAACTCGAGGAAAAGTTAGCGGGAGACCCAGAGAAGTACAGAGTGTAAGGGAGAGTGAATGAGTCTATGTGCAAAATCGAGAACCGAGAAAATTGGAACTTCGCGAAGGTGGGTAGCGGGCCAAGTGGGTTGAAAGCTGAGGAGTTTTCGTGTGGCGTTTCGCGCGGGTTCCGAGGTAATTATAAAGCGTCCGTGTAGCTCGCGCGTGGGCACGGCGCTAAAATTACTTTCGAATTTGGTGAGGTGACCACCGACGACGTGCTGAAGGGGGTTCCGAAGAGTCAAGTGGTAATAAATAGGAAAAGTTATAGTCGTACAGGTAGAAAGAGAAAGAGAGAGAGAGAGTGAGAGAGAGAGCGAAAGAGGGTGCTTAACTGATGTTCATATCTCGAAATTGAAACTTGTCACGATAAATTTCGTGAAACCAATTGAGCACCCCTGCGTCAAGCCCAAACTACACATATATATGGGTCATTCCATGTGAAATCGACCAATAGTTGGATCGACCCCTTTCAATTTCCATGAAGTTTGGTCAGAAGGTTTCTTTTAGTACAAAACAAAGTTTTACCGAAGGAAGAAAATTTTAAAAATTTTGTTAAGAAAGTTATGCACAATTCAAAATTTCAACATTTTTTCAATTTTATTTTTCAAATATCTTGAAAACTATTATAGTTACGAAAAACTCGATCTGAGTTCGTCTTAAAGAGTATACTTCGGGATACGAAATTTTTTTTTTGAAATTTTTTGAAAAATGATGAATTTCGGAGAATTTCGAATTTTCAAAAATCGTGAAAATCCACCATCAACATTAAACTTTTGGTTAAATTTTTTTCATATAATACCTTGTACTGATCTTAAAAGATCCTGAAATTTTCAGAATTGCGGTTTTTTTTTCAAAAATATGAATTTATGCATTTTGGTGAAATTTTTTTTTACCTTCAAGTTATTGATAAGTAAAGTTATGCAATCATGTAATTTTGCGCCGTAAAAATTACAAAATTACGTGATCGCTCAACTTTACTTAGCTTAGAGGTAAAAAAAGTTTTTTTTACGAAAATTCAAAAATTCATATTTTTGAAGAAAAAAAAGCAATTTCGAAAGTTTAAGGATTTTTTGAGATCAATAGAAGGTATTACATCAAAAAAATTAAACTAAAAATTTAATGTTGATCGTGAATTTTTACAATATTTAAAAATTCAATATTCTCCAAATTCATAATTTTTCAAAACATTTTTTTTTCGTAGCCCGAAGTATACTTTTTAAGGCAAACCCAAAATGATTTTTTCGTTACTTTAATAGTTTCCGAGATATTTAAAAAATAAACTTGAAAAATTGAAAAAATAGTGAAATTTTGAATTTCGCGTAACTTTCGAAAAAAAAATTTTTAATTTTTTTCCTTTGGTCGAACTTCGTTTTATGATAAAAGAAAACTTCTGACCAAATGTCATCGAAATTGAAGGAGGTCGATTCCAACTATTGCTCCATTTGACATGGAATGACCCATGTATATCTGTTATATGTACTCACAAGTCTTTTCGGTGCTTTCCCTCGTTTCCTGTTTTATGTACGTGAGTGACTGCTGTTCCTTCGGATTTCGAGCCAACGTGTTTATATCACACACATACAGAAATGTTTCTTGTTTTTTTTTTCTTGTCTTTATCGAACCACGATGATTATAGAGGGAGGGAAACATTGTCAGTCACGAAGATATCGAGTTTTCTCTCAATCTTTATGATAATAATGGTCCGAAGTTTGGCCGAGCAAAGTTTTTTCGTGGGTCGCGAAATATTCTCAAAGTTGCGAATCGATAAATCGATCGAGTGAGGAAGAAGGTGTGGGTGACTATGAAAATATCATAATTTGTTGAAAATGCAAAAATTTGTTTGACTCAACCAAATATTTGTTTCCGGACGTTCAACGAGATCGTTTTGGTAATTCAACAAAGATACAGTGGAAATTTTAGTTAAATCGGTTAAATCGTTGAGTGAATGGGCAAAGTTTTAGTTCAATCAAATAAATATCTTTGTACCAAATAAATTGTGTGATTGAAAATACGAATTGTTTTTTTGTTAGAGCTAAATTTATTTAGTTAAAATACACTAGTGGAACAAATTAAAGGATCAAAAAATTTTCCCAAATTTTTAGTGGTTTTTAACACTGCTGTATCTCAGTGAAAAATGGTCGTATCGAGGTCTAAAAAAAAGCATTTTGAAGCTTGAAGTTTCTAGTTTTCCGATCTTTTAGCAAAAAAATTTTCGAAGCTACAGGTTTCACGCAATTGTGAGAAATACCAAGAAAAAAAATTTGGCAAATTTGCATCGCTTTTGTTTTGGCTGTAATTTTTGGGAAAAAAATCTTCCAGCTAAAACATTATAAGGACCGGATAGCTTGTTTATTTAGCTTCAATTTGCTTTTTTTTGAGACTTCGCTGCGATCATTTTTCGCTGAGATATCGAGCTTTTACCAAAAAAGACACTTTTCTGTTTGACCATTGATATCTCAGCAACCAATGATCGCACAGAAATCAGAAGGGGCGTTTTACAAACTTGAATCAATGCTCTACAAGAATTGTCAATGGTTTTTTGAAGAAAAAAAAATGTTTTCCATCCTTGCCATGAATTTGAAAAAACAGGAGAAAAAGGGCTATTTATGGATTTTTAGAAAATCAACGGCCAAATTAAAAATAGTGACAAAACGACTAATGTTGAGCGTGACTTTTATAGCTCAATATACCCACAAAATCCCTGTAAAGTTTCAATTTGATCTATCGAGCGGTTCTTTTATTTCAAGCAATCAAATTTTTGAAACTGACTCGGTAAAAAGTGTTCAATATACGTATGTGAAAGGTTTAGACTGATTCAAAAAAAGCAACTATTTTTTTGTTGAAATCCCCTATTAAATACTTTCGTGGAGGTGAAAAAATATGCCTGTTAAAAGCAGAGCTCTTAACATTAATATTTAGCGGTCTCTCATCGCATATTTTTATTTCCCATTTAAATAACAAAGTAAAAAAATGTTCAAACTTTGAAATTTTACACCTTGGCTTCAAGTCAATGTACGAAAATAAACGATACATATTTTTGTAGGGAATCGAACGCTCTACAAAAAAGGTCTCTTAAGATTTTTCGATAAACTCACTCCTTCAAAAGTTATTCAAGGTTAAAGTTAAATTCAGAGTAAATTTCACTTTTTTTTTAGCTTCCGGCAAAATGTTAAAACTTATTACGAAATATCGTGAAATCTTTCTTGAAAAAAAAAGTTTAAATTGCACTAACACAAATTACCTAATTTTTCAAGAAATGACCAACAGTAGTTCACACATATTCACAGTCTAATATACATATGGGGCATTCCATACCAAGTCGACCTGAGTGTGACCCTCGACCTCGCTGATTTCGTTAACGATTTTTTATATGATTCTTCCAACTCATAATAATTTTTTGAACATTTTTTTCGAAAACCTCGAGGGCCGTAATTTAAAGATCTGAAAAATTCTCAAAAATCCGTTGTCAAAAAAGAAAATTTTTGACCCAAAATCCAGGCTTTCGCTGCCACCTCGATTTTAGGTTTTTATGAAGAAAACGTAAAAAAAAATAGATGCAGACATTAACCAACTATTTTTGGAAATTGTTGGTTAACCATAAAAATATTCAAGGCACTTTTCACGGTGGATCAATTTCTGCATCTATTTTTTTGTAACGTTTTCTTCATAAAAACCTAAAATCGAGGTGGAAGGGAAATCCTGGACATCATGAATATTGGGTTAAAAATTTTCATTTTTGACCCCGGATTTTTGAGAATTTTTTCAGATATTTAAATTATGGCCCTCGAGGTTTTCGAAAAAATGTTCAAAAAATCATAACGTACTCAAATTTGGTTTTAAAAATCTGATAAAAATTCTGAATGCTATTTTGAGTTGGAAGAATCATATAAAAAATTGTTAACGAAATCAGCGAGGTTGAGGGTCACACTCAGGTCGACTTGGTATGGAATACCCCATATACATATTGGACCGTGAATAACTTTTGAAGGAGTGAGTGTATCGAAAAATTATAAGAGATCTTTTCTGTAGAGCGTTCAATTTCCTACAAGAATGTATATTGCGCATTTCAGTACATTGGCTTGAAGCCGAGGTATAAAATTTCAAAGTTTGAAAATTTCTTTTCCTTTGTCATTTAAATGGGAAATAGAAATATGCGATGAGCGACCCCTAAATATTAATATTGAGAGCTCTGCTTTTAACAGGCATCTTTTTTCACCTCCCTGAAAGTATTTAATAGGGGATTTCGAAAAAAAAAAATAGACGCTTTTTTTTATCAGTCTATATATTGGAATTGCAAAGATTGCCGCTCACTCGATCGGTCCGGTCTGGGCTCAACAAGTGGGCCAATGTTTTCGGGACGGTAATGCGACGGCGAAAACGACGATGAAGACGAGAATCGCGATGCCCCGAGAGAGCGAGAAAGCGAAGCTAACGACCAGAAGCGAGTTAGACGCAAAGTCAGAGAGAAAGAGATACAAAATCGACGGTTAACTAACTTGGGATATTTTGCGACATCGCATTTTGCTTCCTCACAGAGAAAGATTTGTGACGATGATACGAAAACGAACAAAAAATTTGAGTCTTTTATGTCAAATTATCGAGATACATCTAAAAAGATGAAATAATTTTGGATGCTTGCGTGTGAAAAAATGGCTCCATCGATGCGAACCAAAAATTAAGGTGAATTGAAATTAGCGTAATTTCAAAAAATGATTCGATTATAATGGCGACTTAAATTTTGCAAAGAAGCCCACTATGTTCAATATGACTCCTGGAAAAATGTAATCACTTGTTCGAATTTTATATTATTTTCAATTTTCATTTTTTCATTTTATATTATTTTTTTTTTTTTTATGTCCAAACTCAAAACTGGACAGGTTTTGAGATATCGTGCTAAATTGTTTTACGAGATTTGACTGAGAAAACAATATATTTCTATGATCCACGATTTCTTAACTGTTAACAAAGGTAAAGTTGGATATGGCGAAATAAATATTTTTTAACAGAAAAATAAATATTTAGAAGAATATATAGAAGAAAAATAAATATTTAGAAGAATAAATAAATATTTTTGACACAAATAAAATTTTGTCATGAAAACGCGAATATTTCTTAACGTCTAACAAATTTTGTAAAAGGTAAGGAATATTTAAGTAAAAGTGCCAACTAAATATACTTATTTACTATAAATAAACTGTTTTTGTTTCATATTAATTCTGGTGAAGATCTACTGAAGCAGATCTTAACTTTTTGATAATTTGTTAATTGTATTGGCATTTTTTTTCGCAATTTTGCATTCGATATTTAATAAATATCGAAATAAAATTTTGAAAAAAATGCCAATACATTTTTTTTTATTGAAAAAAAAAAAATCTAAAATTTTGAAAAAAAATTTTTTTTTCGAAATGTAAATTTTCTTTCTAGTTTTCATGCTCATTAAATGCAAATTTGAGAGAGAAAAAAAGAAAAACTTTTTTATCATTTTTAACACCATTAATTGGTCTTTAAGGATCAATAAACGTGTTCCTTCAATTTTTCTAAAAGTTTGATGACTCGGGCACAAAAAACGGTACGACCGATTGTTTTCAAAACTGGCATGGTTTTTAGGTATGCATTGAGAACCTTAAAAAATTGGTATTTTTTGCAATATCTGCAAAGTTGTGGTAGATTTTCTAAAACGAGAAAAAAAGCTATTTTTTTTTACTTTTTCAAGTCAAAATTAAGCATGGAAATTTTTTTTTTGTTTATAACAGTAACAGGCACTTATGGAGGGTAAGTTTAAGTTTCCGAAACTCACCGTTCACTCGCTGTACGATCATTAGTTCCAGAGATATCTAAGATTTAAAAAAAAGACGAGTTTTTGTTCAATAGCCGATATCTCAGCGAAAAATGGTCGTAGAACAAAAATAAAAAAGCAAATTAAAGCAAAAGAATCCAGCTAAACGATCCGTAGATTGATTAAGCTCGGAAAATTTTTTTGGAGCCCATCGACTATTTTGATAAAAGCAAAAATTTTGAGAAAATTCTTACCGTGATATTTCTTTCGACTGCGTCGAGGGTGATGGCCCAAAAAAAAATTTGACTCAAGATTCCAAAACTAGAAGATTCAAGCTTCAAAATCCTTTTTTTTTAAATTTTATGACCGAAATTAACCAAGTTACAGCTTTTGGAAAATCGCTGAAAAATCTCGAAAATGTTGCTGTTCCTTTAATTTTTTGACTGAGTTATATATGCAAACGTTTGTTTGAAAAATCTAATTTCTGCTGATTTTTGGCATATTTTGATCTCCAAACGGATTTTTAAATAATCATTCGAAAGGAACGAAACTAATGGTACAAAATTCTCTTTTCAATGAAAAAGAAGGGAACTCACTTATTTTTTTTTACATCAAGGCCTTCAATTGTGAAGGGTTTTACGATAAAAAAATCATTGGATCGATATTGACCCCAGTCATCAAGTGGAGAGTCAAAAATGGGGGGTCAAATAAATTTTTATAATTTTATCCCTCGGTCGTCGAGTTAAACAATCATTTATCCCTTTCTCTCTTCTAGTTTTTCATAATTTTTTCGATGCTCATTTTTGGCGGTCAAAAGCCTCTCTCTCTCTCTTTCTCCCTCTTCGTATTCCACCGTGCAATAGATTGTCGGTTCTCGTCTGGCTTGTTGCAAGCCCATACGCTGAAGCTCACTCTCGCGTAGCAAGGCAAGAAAAAAAAGGGCCCTAGCTTAGGGGTTGCTTTCCCGCTCGTTGTATCAACGCGACGGAACGGGAGCGTCGGGGCCAAGGGGGGAGAGGAAGGAAAAAGGACGGAGAGAAGGCGAGAGAGAGAGAGAGAGAGAGAGAGAGAGAGAGAGAGAGAGAGAGAGAGAGAGAGAGAGCGGTGGGGGGGTATCGTGAGAGGGGAACTTTTAAGGGGAGCTTACAACTCGATATAGGACAAGAAGTGGGGAGGGAGGGAGGGAAGGAGCCGGAGAGAAATAAAGAGTGGGGTGGCGGAGACGCTTCCCCTCGTCGAGCGTCAGTCGCGTCGCGTATCTCGTGCTGGTAGGATATACTTATTGCCGCAATATCGTTTAGTTTTTTTTGTTCGTTTAAAACAACCTCGTGATAATTATACTTTTCCCTTAACGATTTTTTTTACATTTTTTTTTTTAAACGAACCCCGTCGGGATCAAACGTTCGAACGCTCATAGTGCGAGGTTCTAACTTCATTTTTTTTTGCGTTGCATTTTTAACTGAAGCGAGGAAGCGTCGAGTTCGAGAGTCACGAGCGAACAATTTACGTCGTGCTATTTATCGGATAAATGAAAAAAAAAACCAACGTTGGTGTGCATCCGCGTGTGCGTTTGTGTGTGTGCGTGAGTGTGTGCAAGTGGCTTTAAAACACAAGAACTCGTGGGTCGTTTGGATATCCCCGGATTTGAAATAATTGGAAAAAAAAAAATAAACGACCTCGTGTTTTTTTTTTCAATCTTCGCAAAAACGCGTTTCTTGCCCGAAGACAAAAAAAGCTTTGCGACCGGAAGTTTGTTGCTCCGAAAATGAATTTAACATCGAGAACGCAAAATCCTAACGCAAAACCCGCCTTCTTGTGACAGCGTCACAGCGAAACGTGATTTTTTGGATCTCCGCTCGCTGTTTTACCGACCGATGGTAAAACCGCTTAGTTCTGGCCCCTAAAATCATTTTAGAGGGAGTTCGGAGTTGGGAAGCGAAAAAACGAAGCCGAGGGACTCGTCTGTGATAAGAAAGGAGGGAGAACGAGGAAAAAAAATATGAATAATGTCTCGTTGGGTGAAGCAGTGATTCTTAGGGTTGAGTGTCTTTGATAATTCGGAAGAATAGGGGAGGAAAATAAACAATACGTGCATTAAACGAGAAAAATGACGTGGGACGAGTGCAAAGTAACGACTTGGTTTATTAGAATTTGATATCGGCACAAATTGGCTCCGATTGGTCGAGCCCTAACCCCTCTAATTCTCTTTGTTGAGTTAACCGCGAATACATTGCGAGAGACAAGAGAATCGAATATATAGTAGCGAAGTAGGGCCGGGGCCGATTGGAGGGCTAATAGTTAATCGTAGAATGCAGTCAAACACGATATTACGGGACGTTGGTAATACGGAAAAGTTGATGGGAAATAATAACAATTTGAACAACAATGGATCACCGGGAGCGGACATAATGTTCCAGATGGAGGATGAGGGACTGACGCAGCTCGGTAGCGTCTTTCAATCGGCTTACCAGTCGATCGTCGGTGGTGGTCCACAGGTAACGCAACACTTTCATCATCCCCCCGCCCTGATATTACCCCAACCAACCCTTAAGGCAGTGGTCCAGTGTGACGACCGAAATTTCGACGTTTTGCTTCCTCATAAAGGAAGCTTTGTTTTCGTGAAAAAAAAAAATTTTCGCGATTTTTATGCCAATATTTTCAAAATGTCCTAAAACATCGAGAAATCATATTTAGAAAAAATATCCGGATGGATGTGTGTGTGTGTGTGTGTGTATGTGTGTATCCTGAGTTTCAGATGTAAATGATTAATAACTCGAAAACGCTTCGAGATATCAAGCTAAAATTTGGCACACTTGTCGAGCACGAATTGCTCTTCGTTATGAAATTTTTTTTTTTAATTATAACGGGTGTTCAGATTTTATCGACTTTTTTCGTTTTTGCCAGAATGGCGTAAACGCTCTAGCCTCTGCAATTTTCAAGATATTGCACTCAAACTTTGTACAGAATTAGTATAGCTATTAAGGTTGTTTGGTATTGAATTTGGCGAAAATCCATCGAGGGATTAAAATTTTATGGAATTTTGAATTTTTTGAAAAATCGCCTAAACGCTCTAACTTGCGCAATTTTTAAGATATTGTACTGAAACTTTGCACAGAGGTAATATAGCTGTGAAGGTTGTTCGCTATTAAATTTGGCAAAAATCTATCGAGGGATTAAAATTTTATGAAATTTTGATTTTTTTGGAAAATAGCGCAAGCGCTCTAACTTGCACAATTTTCAATATATTTCACTGAAACTTTGTACAGAACTTGTATAGCTATCAAGGTTGTTCGCTATTAAATTTGGAAAAAATCCATCGAGGGATTAAAGTTTTTTGAAATTTTGAATTTTTTGAAAAATAGCGCAAGCACTCTAACTTAAAATTTTCAATATATTTCACAGAAACTTTGTACAATACTTGTATAGCTATCAAGGTTTGTTCGCGATCAAATTTGGCGAAAATTGATCGAATTTGCACATTGATCACTAATATTTTTCAATAGTTAACAAAGCTTCCTTTATGAGGAAGCCAAATTTGATCGCCATGCCGTTTGTTAAAGGAAGCTATGTGAACTATGGATAAAGATGAGGAAGCAATGTGCAAATTTCAATTTGCAGGGTGTTTCCATTAATTTTTGTTTAAATAACAAAATAAAATGCGATCGTTTTGCAATTTTTACACGTTGTTATTTGTACCTTGCAGTGATCGGCAGTATTGATTTTTTCATCACCGATATTGATTTTATTAATCATTTTTTCGAAAAATTAATAATTAGTCAAAGAATATTACTAATTTTTTCAAAAAATTTGTAATTAGCGGAGAAAAATTAGTAATTTTTCTTCAAAAAATTAGTAGTTAGTAAGAAAATACTTCCAATTTTTCCAAAAAAATGAGTAATTAGTGACAAAATATTTCTAATTTTTTCAAAAAAATTCGTCATTAGTGACAAAATATTTCTAATTTTTCTATAAAATTAGTATTTAGCGAAAAAATATTTCTAATTTTTCCAAAAACATTAGTAATTAGCGAAAAAATATTACTAATTAATTTTTAAAAAAACAGTAATTTGTAGAAAAGTATTGTGTATTTTTACGTACTTGTGTGTACGGATTGAGTCATGGTTATAAGCTCAAAAAACTCTATTCAAAAAGCAGTTTAATTTTTTTATAATAACTAGATCTTTTGAATATTTCACACATTAGTATTTATTGTATCGAATGTCATACGATATCACATAAGTTATTATTCATACGAATATTAGATCAGTACCTATTAAAAAATACACTAGAAATTTTTATTTTATTTATTACTTTTTCCAAAATTAATACAGCATTTCTTCACAAATTATTGATTTTTTTGGTTATTCAGCAATATCTTTCTCGCTAATTATTAATTCTTGGAAGAAATTAGTAATATTTTATCGTTAATTACTCATTTTTTGGAAAAATTAGAAATGTTATGTCACTAATTACTTATTTATTAGAAAAATTAGTAATATTTTGTTACTAATTACTAATTTTTTAGAAAAAATAGTCATACTTTTTTGCTAATTACTCATTTTTAAATAAAAATTAGAAATGTTTTGTCACTAATTACCAATTTTTCGAAAAATTAGTAATATGTTCTCGCTAATTACTAATGTTTAAAAAAATTACTAATATTTCTTTGCTAATTATTAATTTTTCGAAAAAATTAGATAATAAAAATAGATAGATTTTTTTTTGCCGATCACTGGTATCTTTAAGGATACACAAAAAAAAATTTGTTTCCTTTATTTTACATGAATTTGTTTATGATTTTGTACGTCAAAGTGGAGTCCTCGAAAAAAGGTGACTTGTTTCGGGGAAGCATTTTCCGTAATCATCTGAAATCAAAAATCCAAAGATATTATTGTTTGTAGGCTTAATTCTAATGAACTAACGTATAATATGCATATTTTGAGAAAAAAAAACGTAATGGCGGACTTGTCAACAAAAAGGTCTTCGAAATCGATTTTTTTTGATAAATTGTTTTAAAAAATGCATTTATCATTAAAAAATTGAATGTTTTAGAGGTTAGGTATTTAGCTATGTGTGTCTTGAATAACGGGTAAAATTTTTAGTCAAATCGGATGAATAGTTTTTAGTCAGTGCTTCCCCGAAATTTCGAAAACGTAGTTTCGAGAAAAACGCGTTTAGCTTTGACAACAGATTTTGTATAAACAAATTATACTTACATTTCTTCTTTTCATTTCTTCGAGAGATTCACAGTTTCTGGTGATTGCCAAACCGTACTAATTAGTCATTTTTAATATTAACTTATTAGTTAATTGCCCTCTTCTTTTGACTATAACTTTAAAAATATTTTGAATTTCGGTCTGAAACTTTTATAGTATATTCTAAAGATGTTTATCTTGCAAAAAATGTAAAAAAAAACTTTAGAAGGATAAAAAAAGATTTTTAGGATTTTTTTCTCAGTTCCTTTATCAGGTATAACTGTAAAACTGTTTTTACAACATTGTTTCATTCTTCGAAAATACTAAAAAAAAAAAAATTTAATTTGGATTCTTTGAATAATTTATAGAAGGCGCCAAAGTCGAAAATGTCTTATCTCATGGCCGACAGTTAATCTCAGGATTGGCAAGTCTGAAACAAAAAAAAAAGCATTTCAAAGAGGACGGTTTCTTACACGATAATTTACCTCTGTTAATGAAAAATCGATTCAAAAAAAATGGCGGATGTTTGAATCGAAAATGTAAAATTCAATTTTTCACAATTTATGTCAAACATCCGCAATTTCTTTTTACATCAATTTTTCATTAACGTTGGTAAATTGCTGTGTAAGAAACTTTTCGCTTTAAAATGCTTTTTTATTTTTTTGTTTCAGACTTGACAAGAAATTTTCGAAGACTCGACTTTGGCACCTTCTATAAGTTATTCAAAGAATCAAAATTGAAAAAATTTTTTTTTTCTTTGTATTTACGAAGGATAAAACAATGTTGTAAAAACAGTTTTGTAGCCATATCTGATAAAGGAGATGACAACAAAAAATCTTAAAAATTTTGGTTTTTTTGACTTTCTAAAATGATGTTGAAGTTTGCATCGTTGAAACGCAACGAAAATCAGTTTTCTTCGTCCTTTCAAATATTCTTTACCTGTTCGTCTATTTAGAACCCTAAATCTCTAATAGAGACCCCAAAAAACATGTAAACCATTTTTTTCTTTGAAAACGCATCCTTAAGGGTTAATTGAAAATAAAACCTATTATCGTTGCATTTCAACGTTGCAAAGTTGAACATCCCCTTCTAAAGTAGACTGGTACCTTAAAATCGACAAAAAGTGTCCTTAGTATCGATAACCCCGAAAAAAGGACTTAGGGTCTGTTTTTGAGTCAGGGGAGTTCTTCCAGGATGAGCCCTAAACATGGTCCGAGTCACGTGGACGCGTCTCCACTGGTTCAAAACTACCCTCCCATCGACCTCTAACGGGTGTCGTGCAAAAACCGATAGGGAAACACGTGGAAGGAAAAATCTTGACGGGAATGAAATGAAATTAGATAAAGAACGATATAGGGCGAAGCGGGGGCGTTGATGCGACTCGTGATCCTAGCCCGGTCATCATTGTTTCGTTAAATGGAATTTCTATCTAATTTAAATGCGGCTTAGTGAGAAATAATGCGATTATGCGTTAGCTTATTCTGTTTGTTAATCTTCTTTGCACGCCATTGTTATCCGTATAGCGCGGGAGAGAAAGAGAGAGAGAAATATATTGTCGAGGATTTCGGAGTGGGGTAGATTGGAGGGGCGGCGCAGGGGATGGAGAAGGCTGGAACGAAAGAGCGTAAGAGAGAGAGAGAGAGAGATTGAAACGCTTGGCTCTATATAGTTACCACCACCATCTAGTTCGCACGAGGCACAACGCAAACTGTACATTATTTCAGTACAGAGTCGACCCGTTGGTGGAGAGATCCTCTCCTCTGGCTTATAGACTGGATCCCAGTGGCTCTCATTCAACCCCCGTAACTTTTATCCAATCAGAGTTGTGAAAATAGTAATGTAAAAGTAATGCATTACCCATTACTTTAAACAATGTGGATTGGACAAGTTTTCCATTACAAATTACAAAACTAATGTGTAATGGATGGGTGTTCCATTACAAATAAAAAAAGTAATGTGTAATGGATGCATGTTCCATTACAATTAAAAAAAGTTATGTGTGATGGATGCACGATCCATTACAAATAAAAAAGTAATGTGTAACGGATGCATGCGCCATTACAAATAAAAGAAATAATGTGTAATGTACACTGAGAAAAAAAAATGGTTGAATATGCAAAATCGTTAGTTGAATACGGGCAACTAAATATTTATTTGGTCTAACTAAATAAATGGTTTCTTGAATAATTCCGCGCTTCGGTTGACCAAAATATTGTTCAGGCAACAAAAATTTGGATTGTACAACTAAATATTTAGTTGCACGTATTCAACTAAACGATTTTGCATATTCAACCATTTTTTTTCTCAGTGTATGTATGTCCCATTACAAATAAAAAACAAGTAATGTGTAATGGATGCGTGTTCACATTACAAATTTAAAAAAAAGTCATGTGTAACGTATGCATGTTCTATTACAAATAAAAAAAAGTAATGTGTAATGGATGCGTGTTCCATTACAAATACAAACAGTAATGTGTAATGTATGCATGTTCCATTACAAACTAAAAAAAATGTGTAATGGATGCATGTGCCATTACAAATTAAAAAAAAGTAATTTGCAATGGAGAATATTCTATTACAAATAGAAAAATTGCCGTGCTCGTATTAGAAATATTATTCTTTAAAAAATTATTCTACACCGGTTTCTACGCACATTATTCTACACAAGAGAAGTAACAAAGAATATTATTCTACACAAAATTATTCTACACAAGCGAAATGGCAAATAATATTATTCTACACAAAATTATTCTACATCGGTTTCTACGCACATTATTCTACACAAGCGAAATGGCAAATAATATTATTCTACACAAAATTATTCTACACCTGTTTTCACACACACTATTCTACACAAGAGAAGTGGCAACGGATATTCAGGAGGCTTTTATTGTACACATTATTTTCCTACACATTGCAGCCTTTAGCAAAATTTACTACTGGAATGGATAATTATGTTGCATAGTTTCTGTCGTTTTTTTGGGGTTGGATAAAAAACGTCGCACGCAGAGTTTTGCTACAGGCTGTAATGTGTAGAAAAATAATGTGTAGGATAACAATGTGTAGAATAGAATATTATTTCCTGCCACCTTTTCTTGTGTAGAATGATGCGCGTAGAAATAACCGGTGTAGAATGATTTTTGTGTAGAATAATATCCTTTGCCACTTCTTTTGTGTAGAATAAAGTGTGTAGAAATCGGTGTGTAAAAATCCGAATCCTGGTCATTTTGGGACATTTTGGCCCTTCTGGCACGGAAATCTCGATTTTTGTTTTTCATGAAAACAAAGCTTATTTCCCGATGAGGAAGCACAAGTGAAAGAAATGATTTACACGAGCGGATGTTTTCTCTACACCGCGATAACGATACACTTAGATGTACACACGTATGGGATATTATTTATCTTCCATATTTCTTCCCCCCTCTCTCTCTTGCTTCGTTTCTCTTTTCTTTCATTCCAGCGAGAGGACGAGCCTCGTGGTGACTGCATCCAAGTTTCTTGGCTCTTTGCCCGTTTGGCAGGTAGCCCGTTGCCTCGTTTTCCAAAATTCGTCTCTCCAAGTATTCCCCACTTCTCCTCTCGCCCTCAAATCATCGCTGCGGCGTCGGCGCGGCTCAAATTCATTTCGTTGGTGGGATTTTCATTTAAAAAAAAAAAAAAAAAAAAAAATGTTGCGCAGGTAAAGCGCGGGTGAGGATTAAAAAAGGAATGACGAATCGGGGCTCCTCGATAATAAGACAGGAAATTGCTCAATTTTTTCTTATCTCGCAGAAATGAGAACCAACCCCCTTTGGTCCTTTTTTTTTTTTTTAGGTTTTTTTCCCTCCCATTTTCAAAAGTCTCTCGGCAACGAGTCTCGAGAGCCTACAAACTCGTTTTTTCGTCGGGCAACCTCGCGCAGTGGAGAAACGGCCCTAGCCACTTCCGGTCCGGGCGTATCCGGTTCTCTCGCCGGCCACTCACCGTCCAAATTTCTTTCTCGTTCACAGACATTCGTCCGGTCGACCTCGAGGGCTTTCGTTTGCTTTTTTGCGGATGAAGAAAGAAAAAAAAGACGAAAGCGAAAAGTTTCTTCATCCGATAAATTGGCAATGAGCGCATAATGGGGCGGAAAAAAAATGGTGTCCAGCTGAACTGGTCAGCATGAGAACCTCTGGTATTGTCCGAGGGCTAGGTCCGAGACTCCCGGCATTCAATAGAATTGATATAAATGGGATGGTGACCTAGCTCCATCTCTTTCTACATTTCGGAGCTGATTATTTTTTTTTCCTCGTTTTGTCCCTCTGGCCTATCTCGCTCCTGATATCATCACTTTATTTTGCGCTCTATCGTCCAGAATTGGCAGACATATTTACGAGATTCTCCGTCGTCGATTTTTGTTTCCAAAAAATAACCGAAGGATAAAAGTCCCTTTGACGATGGAAAAGCCCGAAAATCAGTACGTCAACATTTTCTGACCTCTTTTTTGACTTCAACAGGATTTTTAGGGCTGTCGATACAAATTTACAGATTCGAATGTGGAAAAAACTAAAGACCATTTCAAAAGCCATTTGTTTTTTTTTTTTTAGCGATGATTTTGTGAGGATGCGCATTTTTTAATAGTAGGTCGTCATCAGCTGACTATTTTCCGTCAATGGCGAAAAAAATGAACCGCTATATTTGATCAAGTTTCCAAAAATGTTAAACTGAGATTTTGAAGGTCATAAATTTGTTCATATTTTTGCCTAATTGAGATTTAATTTTTTTCTGAAGAATGTCTCTAAGGGCGATTTAGGGAATGATGTTCAATTTGTCATAATATCTGAATTAGTCTTTTTTTGGAATTAGAATTTTTGGAATGGCGGGAAATCGCTCCAAAATACATTTTTGTTTACTTTGAACGGAATTTTGGGGACTTTTTGCATTTAAAATTGATTGAGGAACAGAAAAAACATGATTTTTGGACATTTTATAATCGTGTCGGTAAAACTCAAATTAAACTTTTAGAAAATATTTTTTCTATTTTTTTTTTTTATTTAGCTATGTTTTTTTTTATAGTTGGAAACATTGCACCATTTTCATGATTGCTTCAGTTTAATTATTATTTTACCACATTTCCATGTTGATATTTTGACAGTATTCACATAAATCTGCATAATTAATGACTAGAATATCGTGGAAAACGGATAGTAACGCAGAACTGCGTTGCTTTCCATTGCGGTAATTATTGCGCAGTGCTATATATGGGTCATTCCATGTCAAATAGTTGGAATAGACCCCTTTCAATTTCGATGAAATTTGGGCAGAAGTTTTTCTTTATCATAAGACGGAGTTCTATCAAAAGAAAAAAATAAAAAATTTTTTTCGAAAGTTATGCAAAGGTCAAAATTTCACAATTTTTTCAATTTTACAGGTTTATTTTTTAAACATCTCGAAAACTCTTATAGTGTTATAGTTACGAAAAAATCGTTCGGGTTCGTTTTAAAGAGTATACTTGGGTCTAAATGATGAATTTGGAGAATTTTGAATTCTTAAAAATCACGAAAATCTACGATCAACATTAAATTTGTGGTTCCATTTTTTTCTATAATAACTTGTACTGATCTTAAAAGATCCTGAAATTTTCATAATCGTGTTTTTTCTTTCAAAAACATAAATTTTTGAATTTTAGTACAACATAATTTTTGCTTACTTCTGAGTTAAGTAAAGTAAGTTTTTTTACTTCTAAGTTCAGCAATCATGTAAATTTGTAATTTTGAGCAGCAAACATTTTAATTAATGAAATGAGAATTTCGATTATGTTTCTGTTTTTACATTCTTGTGTCATTAAATATTGATCGTGGAAATTCACGATTTTTTAAAATTCAAAATTCTCTAAATTGATCATTTTTCAAAATTTTTTTTTTGAATTTTTTTTCTCGCGGCCTTAAGTATACTTTTTAAGACGAACCGAGAACAATTTTTTCGTAACTATAATAGTTCTCGAGATATTAAAAAAATAAACTTGAAAAACTGAATAAATAGTGAAATTATGAATGTTGCATAACTTTCAAAAAAAAAAAATTAATTTTTTTCCTTTGGTAGAACTTCGTTTTATGATAAAGGAAAACTTCCGACCAAATTACATCGAAATCGAAAGGGGTCGATTCCGACTACTTGTTGATTTGACATGGAATGACCCATAGATATGCAAATATGTTAACATTTTTTCGCCTAGATGTATGAAACAAATAAATGGAGTATACATGAAAAGACTTCTGAAACATGTCTATCAAACATTGCTCGATCCTTTAGCTATAGTCTATAAACTTGACTATTTCACCAGTTTGAGATTTTTGTAGTCCTGTCCCTTATTCAGTGCAGATGCGTTCAATGCGCATCCCACTTCACCGAAAAAATATGTGCTAGCTATCCTTTGTAGTGTCAGAATTCTTTTTTCGTCAATATGCAAAAGAAAAGCAATCGGTTTAGAAATCCGACACAGCTGTCAATGACTTCGTTGGTTCTCAGCATTCCTGACTTCCATCCAAAAGCGCACTTTCACAGTTTTCCAGGCAGGTCAGTTTTGGCCTCGCAAGTCAAATACTTCGAAAATCCTTTCAAAGGACCTTTCTGCTACCATTCCTTCGCTGATACACGAAAAAAGGAATTCCATAGCGCATTGATTTATTCATAAATTCATCAGGAAAGACAAGAAGAAACCTTATTTCCAATTCCTATACGCCACAAGGAAGACACAATTAACAATTGACTCCGGTGAATGGTGAATCGATGCTGTGGGTTGGAAACGGTGTTATCGATGTTCAATTTAGCCAAGGAGCTTTTGAGATACGACTTCCGGTTGATCGTCACTGGAATACCAGCAGGAGTTGTATCTCGGGCCTCTTCCCTTGGTATGGTTACCCTTCCTCAGGTTCCAACCCTTCCTTCCATTTCTCTCTCACCATCCCTCTCTTTCGCTCCCTCTCTCACGGTAATCTATGGTCGAGGATTAGCATTAGTACCTGGCACGTATGTGCATCCCTCTCTCGTATGATTACACACTTACACATTACACATTCGTGACACGATGTCCTTGTTCTATCCGATAAACACAGAGGCTCAAAGCCACACGCGAATACTAACCGCCCCATTGTCTGTACTGTGTTTTGGGGGGGGGGGTGACATTGTCTCTGTCGTGGGCGCAAATACAGTTGGGTTGGATGCAGAAGGGTGGGCAGAGGACACAGAGAGTGGAGGTGTTTGAAGATGGTGCATAGAGTTCCCGCGGAACATGTTGGGTTTAGGTAGAGAGGTAGAGAGAGGAGAGAGATGCTGAAAGGGAGGAGGGTGAAAGAGAGGGTAGAGATATGTGTACACGCAACATGTGTGATACATAATAGGCGAGGGTGAGGTGGATTCAGAGGTCCAAGGGTGAGGTGGATTCAGAGATCCGAGGGTGGGAGTGCCTCGGAGGGAAGCTGAAGAGAGTCCACATACTAATAGCGAAATCCAACGATCCAACAAGCTTCCTTCGCAGGGTCTATCACTATATCCCATTGGGTCGCTCGTAACTATTATCCCTCGGCGTGTTACCGTCAACGAGAGAGGTCTCTCCCTCGCGAGAATCCTCGTCCACCTCAAACAGGACTAGCATGAACGGACCTAACCCTCTCCATCTCTATTCTGGCTCAACGGAGGAGCCATGTTACGCCTGTACCTAGATCAGTCCCGGGGCTTGCTCCCGTATTATTACCTACATTTAGGTTACCAATGCTTAAGGTTGTTTATATGAAACTTTTGAATGTTAATTGTTCAATAAATAGCTTCTCAATCGTAGTGAAATTTTTACACGACCTCCTGAATACTTCATGTAAGAACATACCAAATTTTCAGAATTCTGTCATCGTTACTTCAACCTTATAAGGGTTAAAATAAAAAATGATGAGAAAATTCTGAAAATTTTGTATGTTCTTGTATGAGGTATTTAAGAGGTCGTGTAAAAATTTCACGACGATTAGGAAGCTCGTTATTAAGAATTTAACGTTTTGTTAAAAACAATTTTTTAAATAAATTAAAAAAATATTTATCAATAAACTTCGTTTTCTTTCCGTTGCTTTCAGTATATTGTGGATATTAAAAAATTGAGAGGTCAAAAAAAAAAATTATCGCAAAGTTATATCAGTTTCCATGAGACTACATTTAATTTTATTTAATTTGTTAATCCTAATTGTTCGATAACGAGCTTTCAAATCGTCGTGAAATTTTTACACGACCTCTTAAATACTTCATTGAAAAACATACCAAATTTTCAGAATTTTCTCATCATTTGCGATTTGGATCTCAACAACCTTAATACATATCGGATCATATATTACGCCCAGTGATCGGCAGTATCGATTTTTTTCATCAACGATATTGATTTTATTAATCATTTTTTCGAAAAATCAATAATTAGTCAAAAAATGTTACTAATTTTTTATAAAAATTCGTAATTAGCGGAAAAATATTAGTAATTTTTCAAAAAAAAAATTAGTAGTCAGTAAGAAAATACTTCCAATTTTTCCAAAAAAATTAGTAATTAGTGACAAAATATTACTAATTTTTCGAATAAATTAATAATTAGTGACAAAATATTATTAATTTTCCTAATAAATAAGTAATTAGTGACATAACCTTTCTAATTTTTCCAAAAAAATTAGTAATTAGCGAAAAAATATTACTAATTAATTTTAAAAAAAAACAGTAATTTGTAGAAAAGTATTGTGTATTTTTACGTACTCGTGTGTACGTATTGAGTCATGGTTATAAGCTCAAACAACTCTATTCAAAAAGTAGTTTAATTTTTTATAATAACTAGATCTTTTGAATATTTCACACATTAGTATTTTTTGTATCGAATGTCATACGATATCACATAAGTTATTATTAATACGAATATTTAATCAGTACCTATTAAAAAATACATTAGTAATTTTTATTTTATTTATTACTTTTTCCAAAAGTAATACAACATTTCTTCACAAATAACTGGATTTTTTTTATTATTTAGCAATATCTTTCTCGCTAATAACTAATTCTTGGAAAAAATTAGTAATATTTTATCGTTAATTACTATTTTTTTGGAAAAATTAGAAAGGTTATGTCACTAATTACTTATTTATTAGGAAAATCAGTAATATTTTGTTACTAAAAGATTTCGTTAATATAAGGTATGATTTAGTATTTGATCGAAGGAATAAGCAAAATATTTATTTTTAACAAAACGCCGGCTTCTAAAAAAAAATTCGTTTTTTGATGAAAATGTTTGCCTTAAATTATTTATAAAATAGAAAATATTTACGAAAATGAAATTTAAAATATCGAATATTTTAGAAAATCTTGCGCATAACCCCTTAAGGCTTTGCCCTTATCCTCCGAGCCAAAAATGTTAGCTGATTAAAATTTGTACTTGCCGAAATTGAGAAAAAATTGAATTTCTGAAAAAATTCAGCAACATTTGGCATGCGATAAACTATAATTATCAATAATAATATTGCCCAAAAGTTATTCATGAATTGCTCAAACAAATAATTATTCAACAATTTTTAGTTATTTTTTCTCTTTATTAAATCAAATGCGTTAATTTTTCTGAAAGCATATTAATTTTTTCAAGATTTTCTCTCTATTTTGAAACATTATAAAAAACATTCTGAAATACAAACAAAAAATTGCCAATTTTGCATAGATTTTTGCACACAGGTTTATCATCAGCTGTGAAAAGTTTCAAAGACACTGGGCCAAAAAATGCATAAATACAGCCGTTCTAAAAATTTCAAAACAGGCATATTTCAAAATAGAGAAAAAAAATCCGAAAAAATTCACATGCGTTCAGAAAAATTAACGCATTCAATACACATAATAAAAAAAGAACCGAAAAATTGTTGAATAATTATTTGTTCAAACAATTTATGTCTATCCAACATTTTGGGACCGAATAAGGAGTAAAAAAAAAAGTTTCAAAAATATTCAAACCAAAATGTCTATTATCACAACCTTCCACATTCCATACATCAATTTCAATATTTCTATAGAGAACGTCGTAGAAGGAATTTTCTAGCTGAACAATGCTCAACGTGATGTTTTGTGCGTGGAGCGTATTTCTCAGGCTCAGGCTGTCGCTCTCGATATTTATCGTTCAGAGAAATATGGGTTCCATGACCGGTTATAAAAAAAGAAAAAAAAAGAAAAAAAATGATAGAATTTGGAATAAACGGAGTATAGTTGCCGACATTTTTCTTCGCGCCTCCGCTGTTTGTCCGTATAAAATTTTTGAGGAAACGAGTGCTAATTCAACGAGCAACGAGAGCCATTGAACGTGCTCTCTGTCTTGTCTAGTTCAATGTGTGCCTGACACATAATGCGAAACTAGGCGGCTTCGCACTAACCAAGAGTTAGTGGGAGAGAGGGGGGGATGGGAAGGGGTATGACATACGTTAGAATGATCTATGTTCGGGCCTAATGACACGAGAGTGGGCGTCACCGGCCCCGACGTCACAAGCATCATCAGGGATTCTCTCTCTCTTTTCCTCCTTATCTAAATAATTTTATCACATTTTCTTATCATCATCAATTATTCTGCGCTGCGACAATCAGAATTGAAATAATCCCGGTTATCAATTGAAATGAGAAAATCCATTAAATGATTATCCATTAAATGAGGATCCATTGAATCCATTAAATGAGGATACAAAATTATCCATTAAAATGATTATCCATTCAATGAGGATCCATTAAATCCATTAAATGCGGATTATCCATTAAATGAGGATCCAAAATTATCCATTAAAATGATTATCCATTAAATGAGGATCCATTGAATCCATTAAATGAGGATACAAAATTATCCATTAAAATGATTATCCATTCAATGAAGATCCATTAAATCCATTCAACGAGGATTATCCATTAAAATGATTATCCATTAAATGAGGATCCATTAAATCCATTGAATGAGGATTATCCATTAAATGAGGATCCATTAAATCCATTAAATGAGGATTATCCATTAAATGAGGAAAATTATCCATTAAAATGATTATCCATTAAATGAGGATCCAAAATTATCCATTAATGAGGATTATCCATTAAAATGATTATCCATTTAATGAGGATTGATTAAATCCATTAAATGAGGATTATCCATTAAATGAGGACCCAATATTATCCATTAAAACGATTATCCATTAAAATGAGGATGAAAACTAATCTTGCTCTTTTTAATCTGTTGCAGGTGAGTAATGAAAAAGAAGTGGCGTTAAGTGACAAACGAATTTACGATTTAGAGACTGGTAAGGTAAGAAAAAGTCGCCGTACAATCCGAATCTATAGTAGTCATGTCCTCTCTATTTCTCTCTGGTTTCATGTTTTTTTTTTCTGCTTTTTTTCGGTAGAGATAAATTTTCTCTCTCGTGGACCCTTCGGATCGTATTTTTCCTATGGGCGAGACTTCCGTAACCGGAAACCTCTCTTTCCCTCCCTCCCTCTCTCTCTCTCTCTCTCTCTCTTTATCTTCCCCTCTCAGTCTTACGAACGTTTCTTGTCCGATGGAAACTCCAACTGAGCGGGACGTATGTAGTGCGGTGGCCCCGCAGAGTGGCAGGAAAGACTCTTGAGAATTTTTGGAAAAACGAAAACCGAGACGAGCCACGATCGAGAGACAGGGACAGAGAGAGAGATTGAGGAAAAGGGAGAGGAAAAAAAAGTTTTGGGTGCTCGAGAATCGATGCACTTCCTCGAGCGTGAAAGAGAGCTCCAGAGGGGCCATATGGCGTTTAGTTGGTCGCCCCAAGGGATACAAAATTCTCGACTCGGGAACACGATTTTATAGTTGGAGGAAAAAAGAAGAAACGAGTTGCCAGTTTTAGATTTTCTCCTCACACTGCTATCATCATGATCATCATCATCATCATTATTTCTCTCTTTTTTTTATTATTATTATTGTTGTTATTATTGCAGATATAGTGGAGGTATTATTATCAGTCCACGTGTTGTCTTGAGTATCCAGCTAAAGCTTATCTAGAGAGATCCTAATCGATTTCAGTCAGCAATGAGGCTAAATTTTTATCGATATAGTTTTGTCAAGAAAACCGTTTTGTGAAGGGACAAATAATTTTTCAAGGTTGCCAGTGTCAGGGAAAACCTGGAAATGTCAGGGAATTTTTCGAGTCAGGGCACGGAAAAATGACTTAGTTGTGGTAACAAAAAAATTAGTTTACTCAAGCAACTATCACGTAAAAGAATAAAGACCCTTTTTATGGGAATCCATTTCGGATTCGATCATCTAGCGTTTTGCCGCAAAGTATTAAATATCTATAGTAAAAAATAGGGATATCAAATACAGACGAACTTGGAAAGGTTATATAAGCGTTGAGGGGAAAATTCGTTTGTGCGAGAGGAAGCCACCTGGCGGATTTTTGGGGTACTGACAAATCTGCAGATATGATCGTATAGTTGGCTACAAGTGCCTATAAAATTCGTGGTCCATCCTTTACCCTCTTGAATACTATTTTGTTAGTTAGACTGACTGATCAAGTCAGTTGTGTTGACTAGTCGCGTCTACTAACTATGAATAGTAGATGGAACTAATGCTAGATGGTTATTGTAACGAAGCAGATGGTTACGGTAACTAAAATATACCCAACTAATAACCAGTTGGTTGTCCCAACCAACCGGCAGGGAAAATAGTCGCGTCAACTACTATGAATAGTAGTTGGAACTAATGCTAGATAGTTATTGTAACGAAGCAGATGGTAACGGTAACCAAAATATACCCAACTAATAATCAGTTGGTTGTCCCAACCAACTAGCGGGGAAAATAGTCGCGTCAACTAACTATGAATAGTAGTTGGAACTAATGCTAGATGGTTATTGTAACGAAGCAGATGGTTACGGTAACCAAAATATACCCAACTAATAATCAGTTGGTTTTCCCAACCAACTAGCAGAGAAAATAGTCGCGTCAACTAACTATGAATAGTAGTTGGAACTAATGCTAGATGGTTATTGTAACGAAGCAGATGGTTACGGTAACCAAAATATACCCAACTAATAATCAGTTGGTTGTCCCAACCAACTAACAGGAAAAATGTAAAAAGAACTCGTAGAAAAATGCAATACAAGAAGCTTTTCTCAATAAAAAAAAAATCACGTCGTTGAAGAATGCAAAATAGTTCTTAGGTTATATAATTTATTCCTTCCAAGGATATAATTTTATGAACAATACCAAAAAATGAATAACGCAATGTTCTTACCGTGTTATTTTTTTTCACAAATCTGAATGATTTGTCAGGGAAATTTTCGAAAATATCACACTAAATTTGCTCAAAGTTTCCCTTACTGGGCAAATATAGTACGAAAACTTGCCCCTGAAAAGGTGAGCAACCAAAAATGATGACAGTGTCTGAATTTGATTTTTCTTTCGAGACTAATCGATGGAAAAGGTTCATCAGTCACGAGAGGAAAAATCGAAAAATCAGCGAATCCTCCTCCCTGTATAATGATGAAGCAAAATTCACCGGTTCATCTTGTCCGGAAAAGGAGAGCAAAGGGCGAAAGAAACTCGCGTGTATTAGGAGAAGAAACCAAGGGTTGAGTCAGGTCATGCCAATGTGATGTTTGTACAGGAAAGCTGGTAGCTACGAGAGAGAGAGAAGGCCTCGGGGGGCTCTAGAATTCTTCTCTGATTCCATAGCATGCCACGACCCTCCCTTATTCCAAACTTATTTTATATACACTGTCGTCCAAAAGTTTGGAAACACTCGCCCCGATTCCGCGCCGCACAAAACGTTTCACTGCTCTTTTAAAAAGGAAGATATATCAATTCGACAAACGGCGTTTTAAAGGGGACATATTCAGCTTCATTTCACTTTTTCAAAAAAAAAAAATTTTTTTTTTTTCAAATTCAGTATGACCTTTGAAACATGGTCGTTTTTTGGCTTTTTTTTTGGCGTTGAAATTTTGGTGCACGATCCATGAAAATTTTTGATAACTGTTTGTGTGAAAAATTTGTGACGGGGGAGTATAAGCTTCAATTTCGTTTTTTAAAAAGTTCCGTACGATTTTTTTTCGCAAAAATATTCAATTTTTTGTAAAAAAAACGACCATATTTATAAAATGTAACGTAACTCTAAAACTACTGGGTTTTTGTGAAATCGCTAAGAGGGCAAAAAGTTGCACACGGTTATTCTGTATTTGATGCAATTTTTTCAAATTTTTTTTTTTCAAAATTTTTTTTTTGTAAATTTTTCCCATCAAGTAGATATTTTTTTATCTCAAACAATCGGGTATCTTGCCTCATCTGCACAGTTTTTTCTTGCATCAAAACACCTTATCACTACGGCTTTATCATCGAAAAATCCGTATAGATGAGGTAATAGACCCGATTGTTTGAAACAAAAAATATCACCTTGACAGAAAAAAATTTAGAAAAAAAAAATTTGAAAAAAATTCTGAAAAAATTTCATTGAATTCAGAATAATTATATGCAAATTTTTATTCCTTTAATGATTTCACGAAAACCCAGTAGTTTGAGAGTTACGCTACATTTTATAAATATGGTCGTTTTTTGCAAAAAATTGAATATTTTTGGAAAAAAAAATCGAACGAAACTTTTAAAAAAACGAAATTGAAGCCTATACTTCCCCGGACAAGTTTTTAATGCGAGAAACAGTTTTAAAAAATTTGCATGGCTCGTGCGCCAAAATTTTAACGCCTCAAAAAAAAAAAAAAAAACTTCCATGTTTGAAAGGACGTACCGAGTTGAAAAAAATCGTAAAAATTTTTTCGAAAAAGCTAAATAAAGTTGAATATGTCTCCTTTGAAACGCCATTCGTTGAATTGAAATATCTTCATTTTTAAAAGAGTGGTGAAGCTTTTTGTGCGGCGCGAAATCAGGGCGACTGTTTCCAAACTTTTGGACAGGAGTGTACACACACATATATACATTTGAGTTTCATGGATTTACTCGAAGATTTGGTGGCGTAGATCGTGCCCTTCCGTGCCAACCTCGAGATCGTAGATCCCCATCGGGGTTGGTCGGGCTGGCGGCGCTGTTGCCGCTTCGCAAACATCCCCTACCCCAAATACATACTCCCCCTTCTCATACTTAGCCCCGTCTCTGGATCGAGAATTTTTCGTGAAATCTTGACAAAAGGAAATAAAAAAAATAGCTTGCTTCTTAAAAAAAAAAAGAAGAAGAAGAAAGAAAGAAAGAAAGAAGAAGAAGAAGTTTGGTGAAGAGAGATGAAGCGATAATAATGCCCTCACTTTTTGACGGACGGGTTATGCGCGGCCATCACGAAAACTTGAGGTGGAGAAATCGCACGAGGGGCTCTAGTGCGAATTTATTGACTTTTACTATAAATACACCAACTGTGCAAGAACTCGGCTTCGTTTCGTCTCGCTCCTCCCATACTTGACTCTAGTTTCTTTCTTTCTTTACTGATGCTTATATCGAGCACATAGCGTTGCACTAGCAGCGCTATATGCGCTCGATATAAGTGATTGAGGAAAACTTTTGCCCGCCATTTTCTCCAGGGTCCAACGAATATTGTTGTCGATTCGAATTTTTTCCATGTTTCAAGAAGTTTCAAAATATTTCCTCGTGCGGGAATCGTGAAAGAGCGAGGATGAGACGAGACTTCATTAGGAATAACGAGTCGATTATACTTGGCGCCCGATTTGCCTTTTTCTCTTTGCACAGGTGTCTCGCTTCGTCGCTGCGACGCCTCGTTTCTTTTTTTTTTGTCTCCCTCTCGAGCGTCACGAGCGTTCGAAAAAAATGAATAAAATAAAATGAAAAAAATGGCGATCGATCGACGACTCTTGGCATCGATGAATTCGAACGAATCGATCCAAGTACGTGTGTTCGAATCTCGAGGTTTCTTTTAACCATTCCGAATAACGAGAGTGAAGAATGTAATACACATTTTTTGTAGGAATCCTCATTTGAGCATTATTTTTCAGGAAGATCTTTATGATCCTTCGGACGCCGTTGTCGTTAAGAGGAGGCTAAATATCGACACTAACACCTCGAAATTGCCATCCAAACTTGCTCCTATACAAATGGCTGGAATTGAATAAAATTTTAACAACATCATCGGAACAATGGCAGGAATGGAGCCTCACTAAAATTTTTTCGAAAAACAAAAAAAAAATTTACAGATTCATTTACCACCAAAAAACTGTAATTGAAAAACTTAAATTATTAAACTTTTACTGCATTTCGGGTAAAACCAAGAGTGAGGCTCCATGAAGAACGCCACGATACAAATATCGAGGCGTTTTCGACATTATTTTATCAAAATGACACGCCGTAAGTTTGGATGGCGCATCAAGAGATAAATGTCGATAAATTGTAGTTTTATTGAAAAACGAAATGGCGAAATGTAGTTCACGGACGTGCGAGTGAGGGCAGCACCTTGGATTCTGACGAGTAACCGATAATATTTAGGGGGCTCGAATGAGTTCGTTGGCATTAGCTGTAACGCATCTTAGCGTCTCAATTGACAATTAATTGTTAATTAATTTATCCCCCTCTTAATTGTCAAAATGTAATTAATTTTCATCCACGGTTGTCGGAGAAAGACTGGACGACGATGATTCGTCGATAATGTAGGGATTGAATAAAAATGGTATTTAGCCTCCTCTTAAGGATGTTGAGTCCCAAATTGAAAATGATGATAAAATATTGAAAATTTGATATGTCATTATCAGAGTTGTAACAATAGTAATGTAAAAGTAATGCATTGCCCATTACTTTAAATAACGTGTATTGGACAAGTTTTTCATTACAAATAAAAAAAGTAATGTGTAATGGATGCATGTGCCATTACAAATACGAAAAGTAATGTGTAATGGATGCATGTGCCATTACAAATAAAAAAAGTAATGTGCAATGTATGCATGTTCCATTACCAATAAAAAAAAGTAATGTGTAATGGATGCATGTCCCATTACAAATAAAAAAAAGTTACGTGTAATGGATGCATGTTCCATTACAAATAAAAAAGTAATATGTAATGGATGCGTGTTCCATTACAAATAAAAAAGTAACGTGTAATGCATGCACGTTCTATTACAAATTACAATTTAAAAAAAAAGTAATTTGCATCTTGCACATTGCTGACTCATTATTTTATTTCGCTCACTAAAAGTTCATCCACAATTATCACAAATTATCCATAAAGTTAAAAAAAAAAGAACATGCACATTATTCAGGGATTCAATAAAGCGACAAATTTTGTATCAGTAACTTGTAATTTTTATTAGATTGCTTATAATTATGGGTAACAGCGTGTAAAAGCAAGTTCAATATAAAATTGGATAATTTTTGGGGTTGAGTACATTTTCGTACTTCATCTTTAACGATGAACTGTCTGTTTTCCTGTTTCTATTTTTTAACTTTATGGATCATTTGTGATAATTGTGGATGAACTTTTAGTGAGCGAAATAAAATAATGAGACAGCAATGTGCAAGTTTCTACTACGAGCACGGCCATTTTTCTATTTGTAATGGAATATTCTCCACTGCAAATTACTTTTTTAAAAATTGTAATTTGTAATGGAACGTGCATACATTACACATTACTTTTTTATTTGTAATTGAACACACATCCATCACACATAACTTTTTTTATTTGTAATGTGACATGCATCCATTACACATTACTTTTTTTTATTTGTAATGACACACGCATACATTACACATTACTTTTTGTATTTGTAATGGAACACGCATCCATTACACATTACTTTTTTTATTTGTAATGGCACATGCATCCATTACATATTACTTTTTTTATTTGTAATGGCACATGCATCCATTACACATTACTTTTTTTTATTTATAATGACACACGCATTCATTACACATTATTTTTGTATTTTGTAATGGTACACTTATCCATTTCACATTATGCAGTGTAATGGGTAATTCAGTAATGCATTATCAAAGTAATGCATTATTTACAACTCTGATCATTATGTACAACATTTGAAAAGTTGTGTAAAAATTTCACGACGATTGGGAAGCTAGCTACTGAGAACTTAGAATTAACGCAGCCTTTTGGAAACTGAAGTAACTTTGTAATTATTTTTTTTTTGTTATAAAAAATGATGCCAAAAATACAAAAAAAATCACACTCGAGGAAAAACTTATAAGAAGTATTGTGTAATTTTTTCAACACATTTAGGAAGCTCGTGTTACAGAAAATAAATAATACAGAAAAAGTACGTGGTTTTTTGCAGCAAGAAACAAGAATTGAGCGGCAACGTTGCATAGACCGAAAATAGCGGGAAATTCAAATACTCATTTTCGTTCACGTACGTCGTTTTTAAGTTTTTTGCACCATAAAGAGGTTTCGAGGTTATGTTTGCTGTCAGATTCACGTTCAAATTTAAAGTTAATAGAGCGACTACTTTTAATATTAATATTGTTTATACATATTGTTTTTTCTGCAGCTCAAAGTAATTTCATGTTATATTTCTATAGTTGCGATATAAAATAATCAAAATTTTTTTCGAGAATGACCAGTTTCCACTATCGACAATTTAGCGTTTTCAAGTTTGCACAAAACATCCAAAAGTTAATCCTCGCTTGTAAAAACATTGTTAAAACTTGATATAACACATGAATGAGCATTTTCGATCATTAAGATGCACAATTACGACACGAATTTAAGTATTCAGTAATTCCAATAAAATTCAGTACAATGAGAACAGGTGCCAAACTTTTGGAAGGGACGGTACGGACTCGCCATCCTCAATCCAAGACACTGACAGTGCCCTCTCCAACAAACCTCCATTATTGCCGTTTGTCGCGTGAGAAAAAATCAGATTATCGAGGCTCCGAAAAAAAAAGTGGAAAAAAAAATCAGTCGTATACTTCAAAATTCTCGGTTTATCCTTATTGCGTTGTAGCTAAAGACCAAAGAAGAGATACTGTCTCCCCTCCATCATTCTCGACCCTCTATTTTCCTAATCATTTTATCAATCTCTTTCATAGGTAAGGTCGTAAAAATTTTGAGGCTAGGAAAATTTTCGTGCTTCTCTTTCCATCCTCATCGCTCTGTCATTTGGTCCGGTTTGGTGGGCGAGGAAGCGGTCGCGTAGCGTCCAGAAGGAAGGAAACTTGGGTTCCAGGACCCAGAGGTATAAGGCCCCGAGGTTAAAATGCGTTCGTAAAGTGTGTATGTGCTTGTGTGTGTGTGTGTGTGTGTGTGTGTGTGTGTGTGTGCGAGTGCGAGTGTGAGTGCGTGAAACGGCGACGCGACGCGTCGGTGAGCAGCCGAGCAGCTGTCCGCCAGGTGCGTGGCCGAACAACCAATCGGCTCGCACGAGAGAAAACCCGGGGCCCCCAGGGTGCTCAACCTTCGGTCAGGGCCCCGTGCATATATTCGAACATTGAGGCGGCTCAAAAACTGTTATACGAAAACTGTATACGCTTTTTCGCGCCCCCTCGTCTCGCGTTATTATACCTGCTTGTACCCGACTAGAACCGAGGGGTAGGACCTGTCGTGGTTAGAACCTCGGGGGAGCTCCATACTCCCAGAGACACGTACATAAATTTTTTTTTCCAATCTCCTGTTGCGCCCGCGATTTCTAGTAAAATCAAAGTTGTCCTTATTCGTAACATGAATAAGTTTTCGGTGCACTTTTTGCTTTTCTGATGGACCCCAATCGCGATAAAACCTCATCAGAGGATTTTTTATCCAACAACCAGAGCTGCCGAAATTATAATGTAGAAATAATGCATTTTTTAGAAATAATGAAAATTCTATGATAGAAACATTAAGCATTTTTGTAATGAAAAATGTGAAACCTAACGATTATGCATTAAATTAATAATGAATAATGCAAAAAATGTAATGTTATTCGTTACAACGGTAATGGATAATGCTAAACGCTGCCATTGTCCGTTATTACAGTAATGGGTAATTCAACGAAGAGCTTGTGAAAACATTGAGCAATGCATTACTAAAAGTAATGCATTGCGCAATGTAATGCATTGCGCAATGTAATGCATCGCTCAAAGTAATGCATTATTCTTCGGTTTTGTACCATTCATTACTATAGTAATGAAAATATGTTTCTACTCTGAATTACCCATTACTGTAATAACGGACAATGGCAGCGTTTAGAAGAAGAATAATGCATTACTTTGAGTAATGCATTACATTGAGCAATGCGTTACTTTTAGTAATGCATTGCTCAATGTTTTTACAAGCAATTCATTAATTTGAGCAATTCATTACTTTGAGTAATGCATTACATTGAGCAATTCATTAATTTGAGCAATTCATTACTTTGAAACACATTACATCGAGCAGTGCATTACTTCAAATAACGCATTACATCTATAAATAATGTATTACTTTGAGTAATGGTTCAAAGGGATAAAAATAATTTCTGTATGTAGAGAGCAATGTCAATGAAATCTTCCTTTTCGTATGATTTTTTATAATCATAATGCGTAAGAATGATACATCTCAGACTGTACGTGTTATTTCCTCAATTTTTTTACAGGGTAATTCGTTTGTTTAGATTTCTAATTTTTGACTTCGAAAATATAATTCGGTACTTTGTTTTGTTTTCTTTATTCGTTAGATCAGATTTGAACCTACAGCATCTTTTTCTTTTTTATCTTTGACCGGAAATTGTCGAGAGAATAATAATTCCTGTTCATATGCGATTGTTTATTTTTTTTTTACTCTCGAATAATTTCATGTATTTTTCATTTATTGTGAATCAACCAAAAGAAAAAATCCACTTGTGCATTTTTTTATTTGTCAGATCAAAGGGAAATCATAATAATGAACGCTTTTACGTCCGCAAGCGGACGTGAAAACGTCCATATTGCACCACGGGATATAAAATATCGTATATCACTCGGCGTGATGTAATGTACTATTATATCACGAGGTGCAATATGGACATTTTCACGTCCACTTGCGGACGTAAAAGCGTCCATTATTGTACTGAGTGATATAAAGCAACTAAAAAATGATCAAATAAACGATTACAGTATCTACGACTGGATCTTTTTTCTGGGTGTAAGAAACAAATGATTCGAGTCTCTTTGCCATTTTTTTCCCTCTCAATTGCCTAATCGATGTCGTGAATAAACGAGATACCAAAAGGCAAATAAGGCAGCTAACAAACGCGCAAGTTTGTTTCCTGGTTCGCAGATAGTCACTCCGCCGTTGTCACTCGGACGGCCCATATTAATTATTGAAAATTGTCCCGCGCGTACACACGTGCAGCAAATGCGTACACGTGTGAGAGGGAAAAGGAGGGAAAGGGCTTGAGAGCCAGGACGAGCGACGAGAGAGGTCCGTGACAGGGAAAAGAGCGCATTGCCGCGCTGAAGAGAATAAGGCAAAAGAGAGCCGCGCGCGGCTTGCAATCTATCGCAGCGACTGCGCGTATTATACCTCGTTCACGCTTTTTAAAAAATCCGAGAGGGAATGCGTGGGTGTGACAAAGGAGCCGACGGTTTACCCTAAACGGTTATCCCGACTAAACGGTAAATCGTCGAGCAACCGCCGTTGGCGCACCCGCGCGATCGCGTCCTAACCGAGATTTTTCAACATCACCCGTTTACAACGACCACCCCGAGTCGCGTTGACATATAGGGGAGGGTGGGGCACAATGGCCCCCCTCAAAAATTTTGTCAAAACAAAGAATTTTTGTCTTCTTGTCAAATTATGATAAATTTAATGCATTCATCCATTTTTAGGCCGATGCACTGCATCCGGGGTAAAATGAACCAGAGTTGTGCAAAGTACTTGAAAGTACTTCAAGTATCAAGTACAAAGTACCGTAGGTACTTGAAGTATCAAGTACCGGTGGTACTTGGAGTACAAGTACTTGAAAAAAATCAAGTACCAAGTATCAAGTACTTTTCAAGTTTTCGGGTACGTCTCGTGAATTCTGGTACTTGGGTCATTCCATGTCAAATCGACCAAGAGTTGGAATCGACCACTTTCAATTTCGATGAAATTTGGTCAGAACTTTTCGTTATTAACAAATTTTGTAATTTATTAAAAAGATTTGAAAAAGAAAAAAATGTTGTACCAAAATTCGAAAATTTATATTTCCAAAACAAAAAAACACTATCTTGGAAATTTCAGGATTTTTTAATTTTTGAAACAAAAAAACACCATCCTGAAACTTTCAGGATCTTTTAAGATCAACTCAAGGTATTATATCAAAAAAATTTAACAAATAATTTAATGTTGATCGTAGATTTGCACGAATTTTAAAAATTCATAATTTTGAAAAAACAAAAACCACCTCTTTGAAAATTTTAGGATCTTTTCAAATTAGTACAAGGTGTTATATAACAAAAATTTGATCAAAATTTTAATGGGCAATTTGGATTTTTACGATTTTTGAAAATTCAAAATTCTTCCAATTCATCATTTTTCAAAAATTCTCCGATGTATAATAATTTCCGAGATATTTAAAAAAAAAAAAACTTGAGAGATTTGAAAAATAGTGGAATTTTGAACTTTGGATAACTTTCGTACAAAAATTTTTAAATTTTTTTCCTTTGGTAGAACTTCGTTTTGTTAATAACGAAAACTTCTGACCAAATTTCATCGAAATTGAAAGGGTTCGATTCCAAATATTGGTCGATTTGACATGGAATGACTCATATTCAAAGGCTTTGCACATGCAAACATCAGCAAGACACATTCAAAAGTACTTGATACTTGTACTTGAAAAAAGTAATTCAAGCACAGAAAAGAACTTGAAATTTTCAAGTACAGTACTTTAAGTACAGGAAGTACTTGAAAAATGTAAGTACAATACTTGAATGACTTTTTAAGTACTTTGTACTTGCAAGTACTGTACTTCAAGTACTTGCAAGTACCGAGTACTTTCAAGTACTGCCCAGCTCTGAAATAAACCACCAAAACATTTTTTTTAAATTTATTAAAAATTTAACAAAATTGAAAAATATTACAAAGATAATAGTTGAAAAATAAAGAAGTTACTTAACGAATTTTTAAGTAATCTATGTATGAGGCATTTCACGACAGTCCGATCAAAATCTTGCCTTGATGATTTCGATTTTCTTCTAAATTTTTTGTATAAAAAAACACATTGAAACGAAATTTCCCACATTTTTTCAGAATTTTTTGGTCACGCCATTTTTGGATTTTTTTTTTTTTTTAAAGGAACCACTTTGTAAAATATGAAAAAATTCTGCATAATCTTATAAAATATAACAAAATTTTTGGCTTTGTTCCAAAATGGAGATTTAATACTCTATGAGTACAATTTTTTTTTGCAATTTTTCGAATTTTACTCATAGAGTATTAAAATCTCCATTTTGGAACAAAGCCCAAAAATGTTGTGATATTTTGTTAGATTATTCTGAATTTTTTCAGATTTTACAAAGAGGTTCCTTTTCTATAAAAAAAAAAATGCAAAAACCGCGTGACCAAAAAATTCTGAAAATTTTTGAGAAATTTATTTTGAATGTGTTTTTTTTATATAAAAAAATTTAGAGGAAAATCCAAATCATCAAAACAAGATTTTGATCGGAATGTCGTGGAATGCCTCATATATATAGTGTTAAAGAAATAAAAAATAACATTAATTATGACTCATGGAGAACAATTTTTTCGGATTAAAAAAAAATTCTTATAATTTTTTTTATTTTCACATACACAGCCTCATGTGGGATATCGTCGGAAGGGTCCTAAAAAAATCGTCGTCAAGTTTCCCTAAACAATTTTTCGATACTGTGTTCCATTTTCGAAATAAAAAGCATCAAAGCGGCCATTTTTCGTGAAATAACCAAGTCCCAACCAAAAAAAACCATTTTTTGAAACAAAAAATGGGTCAAAAATTGAAAAATTCAAAAAGTGGTCTGTAACTCCATAATAAGGACCTGAAAAAAATGAAAAAAAATAGAATTTCGTTGGCAAGTTTCGATTCTGGATTATCGTACTGCCACGAGCCTAAAATACTCATAACGCTTCATTTGCATGACTATCACGCCTGAAAATTGTCAATAAAAATTAAGATTAAGAGAGTGGGGTCAAGACATACGTTGAGAAAAAATTATAGATAGCGTCCCGGGAAAATGTGAAATTCCAGAAGACTCTTATTTCTGTCCGTCAGAGACGTCAATCAGTCTCGATGCGAAACGTCCGAGGGATAAACGATGAAAAATCGAGAAACCGATAAGAGCAACCGGCAACAGACAATATGGCGCTCGGCGTTGACCCAAAACGGAGGCATTAAGCGTACATGAGATTCATTAAAAAAAAAAAAAAAAAAATCGTAGCAGCTTGAGATATAATAGTCTTCTCGATGGTCGTTATCTTTTGGTACAAACTTGGACTCTCTCTCATCTCATCCTCGAGCTTCGAGGGGTTATCGTCCCTCATTTTTTTCTTCCCTACATCTCTCACTCCGTCTTTGCCCTCTTCCTCCTTCTATCCTCCTTTTTTTTTGACGAAACGTTATAAGCAACGGATTGTAAACGAGTGAAAACCGTGAAACGAAGAAGAAGCGCTCATACACGTTTACATCAACCTCCTTTTGTATATTTGCTTACGACAGAGGGGGAGGATTGCGCGAGGGGACGAAAAGAAGAGGGGGGAAAAAAATCTATCCGCGTGATATATATTTCTTGGAAACGGGGACTTTGTGCCAGAGCCGCTGCTAATTATTGTTTCTCTCTCCCAGCTTCCTCCTCCGACTCGGTCCATTTCTCCACGTGGACCATTTTTTTTTCTTTCGGCGAGAGATATTTTCTTTCTCGATTTTTCCCTCCCGAACAATCTATTTAATCAGCAAACGGCTAGAAACGATTTTGCTCATGTCCTCGTGAAATCGATGGGGAAGATTGTCTAGCAAGAGGTCCTAATATCGGGTGAACCCGTCTCAAAGACAGGAGTGTCTCTGGAGACGCTTGGAATAAGAAAAAAACGGCGGGGGATATTTTCCTCCCTCTCAAGAGTCGATCGACTTGACTATTGACAAGCAATTATGCCTGAGGCTCTCCAAACTCTGGACTAGCTCGATTTTCTGCCCCGGGATAACTTTCTAGGATTTTTCTAGGATTTTCTGGAGGGAAATATGCACCCAGAAAAAAGATCTGGTCGTAGGTACTATAATCGTTTATTTGATTATTTTTTAGTTACTTCAAAGAAAATTTTCTTTCCATCCAATTTTGGGCGATGTTCACTTCCACTATATTTATTTATTTGAATCCCTGTCATCGAGAAACAGGCGTTGAAGAAAAATTCTATTCGTTGTTACTAAATACCTATTCACCCGTAATCTCATTCGATCGTATCTGCAGATTTGTCAGTACCCCAAAAATCCGCCAGGTGGCGGATTCTCGCGGACCTCTCGCACAAGCGAACCTGCCTCTCGACGCCTATATAGCCTTTCCAAGCTCGTCTATGTTTGATATCCTTATTTTTCAGTATGGATATCTAATACATTGAACATTGCGGCAAAACGCAAGATGGTCGAATCCCCGAAAAGGATTCCCATAAAAAGGGGTCTTTTTTCTTTTCCCTTCTGTCAAAGAAAAAACGAAGCTTTACGAAATTGTAGACTTCATATGTGTAGCTATATATTCAAAGATTGAAATGTTTAAAAATATATATTGTGTAAATATTAAAAAAAATATTATTTCATTTAAATACATATTTGTTCAGTTTGAAACAATATTTATTAATATTAAATAAAAATTTATTAGATCGCAATATATTTTTCTAGTAGGTCATTCAAAAAAAAATTTCGTTGACATGAATAGAGTTGTATTAGGCCGGCCTACAACTAAAAAAAATTATTTGGCTTGACTAAGATTTAGTTGAATGTACTAGATCTTTTTCTGGGTCTGAATGTGTTTCCATGAACTTTCGGAGAAGGTGTCAGTTTCCGGTTGTGGGAATAAACAGCGACATTTTTAAACAAATGAACAAGTATGAACACATTTACAAATCTACCGGTTATTTCTCTACCAGAAATAGAGTTCCTTACCTAAATTCTATCCATCGCATGCTTACCAAGTAGCAACTCTACCGGAAAACATCTCTGCCCAATAAAACCATGTAAATATCTTTACTAAATAATAAATCTCAGAATTGATCTATGATGAAACAAGAACTCTTCCTTATAAGAAATCTCGCAAAAGAAAACTTTACCGAAAATATCTCAACCACAAAATCTCTATAAAAGTACCAGAAACTTGTAACTAGAAATCTTTAGCTTGCTAATTAGGTACCTAATTAGGTAGGTTTGTAAGATGGAATAACACGGTGGATGATAATGAGGATGATGAGAGATGTGATTCGGTAGAGATGAAGGTTATAAAACGCTTGACAATAGTCAAAACAGTGCTAGATTTTGGAAATACTTCTTACAAATAATTATGAACCAATCGAAAATGTCTAATCGTGTTTTGCACCATAATATGAATCCCAGATAACGAAAAGTATAAATCACGATAGATTATTCTCAAGTATCGACTGCTTTAAGGCAAGTTTCGATGAGGTGTATTTTTGTTTAGTTTTTTTCCTATAATGATCCGCAATTCGTATCTGATGTCAGTGATTGAGAGCTGTTTTTAATCTTTGAAATCTCCTCCATCGATTCTACGCGTAGATTTTTATCAATTTATTGTCAATGAAAAATTAACAGCCATTTGTTTATCCGTAGAAAAAGTTAAAAGGTTAATCATATTTGAACGGCAATTATGAGCAACGATCTAAATGGTTAGTTCATGGAGAATTTTTCGACGAAGAAAATAAGTCAATAATAATTGAAATTGGCACTACATTCAAATTATACTTTTAAAAAATTGAACTTGAATACGCCTCGTCAAAAATTGGGTTTATTTTATAAATATGATCGTTTTTTTGCGAAAAATTGAATATTGTTGCGAAAAAAAATCGTACAAAACTTTAAAAGAATCGAAAATTGAAGCTTATACTCCCCTCCACAAGTTTTTCACGCAAAAACCAGTTTTAAAAAACGCAAAAAAAAAGGTCAAAAAACGTTCCAAACAACGTTCCAAATAACGTACCGGGGTAAAAAAAATCAAAAAAAAATTTCGGAAAAAGCGGAACGAAGCTGAATATGTCACCTCTGAAACACCGTTTGTTGAATTGAAATATCTTCATTCTTAAAATCGCAGTAAAGCTTTTTGTGCGGCGC